>BTPH01000069.1:0-358789 GCA_036245725.1 Mrakia hoshinonis
TTGTTTCGATTCTTTTTGGGTGGAGTGGGGGGAAAGGTGCTTTGAGAGTCTTATGAGCTTCATCCGAGGAAGGGAAGAGCGGGAGGGGACGTACAAGGGAGGGTGGCAAGGTTCGGGAGATCGACCCCGCGCGCGAGCGCCGCGTGGGGCACGATGGGATGGGCGCTTCTTTCGGCTATGGAAGCTGGGCTCAGGCAGGCGGTCAGAGAGATCAGGAGCGCTCTTATATGAGATGTGCAGCACAGACAGACAGGTCATAAGTATCGTTACGCTCTCGTTCCCCTTCCTTACCCTACGCGACCACCTCCTCCCCTACCCCCTCTCCCTCCAACCCAGCAGTCCCCTCCTCCCCTGGTACCTCGCCGGGTTCCCCTCGCCGGGCGACCGGGAACGATGCACGACTCTTTTCGCCTTGCTACCTCAGCAGTGTGAGAAGCGTTCTTTGGTCAGCGGAGAATGGCATCAATTCAGCCCCTCCTTCCAACCAGTCACGATGCTAGCTAGGTAGACCCCCAATTGAGATGTCTGCCGTCGTAGAACACTTTACTATCAAAGCGACTGAGCTTTTCGAAGGAAGGTTGAATCCTCGAGTTCCGATGAACGTGTACATTTACGCATAGTGAAAGGTGATTGTACATCTGCCTTTTTCCCTTTCGTAGCCCTCTGTCTCGAAGAATTTGGCCAGTTGATGCCGACGCAGAACCACTGTCTAGACGCTGCCAGTAGGAAGACGTCTCTCTCCCTCGCTCTTTGGCCCTTACTTGCACTTCACATCGACAGACGAGCCCTCTACATCTTGACTCGCTTCCTGTCCTCCTCCTCGTCGCCTGCGCCCACCTCGACCTCGCCGCTCTCCTCCCTCTTCCGCTTCTCTCTCTCAGCTGCGTCCGACCCTTCCACGCCGACGCTCTGCTCCCTCGTCTCGAGCAGCTTCTGGGCCACCCATCTGACCACGCCCTGGCCCCATCCGCCCGCTCTCGCGCTCAGAGCGGCCAACTTCGCAGAGCTGACCGTCTGGCTCGGAGGATCGAGGGTGATTGTCGGTGGTCCCACCAGAGTCGGTGTGATGGTGATCGAGAGAGAGGAAAGAGGTTTGGTCGGATGAGGGAACGTGAGGAGGATGCTCGGATGTGAGGAGGGGAGGACGCGGAGGGTGATGGGGAGATCAGGCGGGGGAGCTGTGAAGAATGTCGGCCGGAGTCAGAGGCGGAAGACGGAAGAAGAGGAGGTAAGAAGCTGGACGTACCCAGGAGGAAGGCGTCGAGGTTGTCCAGATCCAACGGAACGATCGGTGGCGCTGACGGAAGGGATGGTGGTGCGTCGAACACGCCCAGCCAGAACTCGTTCACGAACGCCCAAGCGCGGGCCCACTGAGATCTCACGTCAGCTGAGAATCCACTACGGGGCTAGCTCGGACCTGTACGTACCATGATGACCCTCCCAACTTCCTCGGCCGAGCGCACAGCGACACGCGAGATGGCGACCCCTTCCAAAGCGGGTGTGATTGGATGAGTCCACACTTGCGGCGTCTCAGAGTTGGGCGTCTCCCAGGTGACGGACAGGATCGGTCCTCCGGGTAGCGGTGTCGTGGACGAGCGCGCTTGCTGCAGCTGCAGGACGAACGGAACGGAACAGTCGGGGGGCGTCAGCGACCGGACTGACCGATGACTGTTCTCGAGGGAGGACCACGGCACACACCAGAGTCTGACCCCAGCTACCTGAAGTCCCACTGACACCGACCACGAGCGCAGGCTCAAAGACGGCTTCCCAGCTGGTCGTACCCCAACCAGAGGACGCGCCACCGTCGACCGTGAGCGCGAGCAGTTCGGCCGGAAGCGGTCGCGGAGGAGCAGCATCCGCAGGGGTCGGGACAATGTGAACGACCTGATCATGCGAGACGGGTCGGGGCGATGTTTTGCGTCGAGGTGAGACCCAGTAGGTCGGGTAAGGGTTGTTCGAGGTGATGGAACTGTCGAGGAGCGAGGCGGAGAGGTCAGCATCACTCGGACAGACCCTTTCGTCACAAGCTACAGGTCTACTCACCAGCTTGCTGCCTCACACCCTGCGGCCTGCACCCAGCCGTCCACGCCTAGCCGGATCTCATCCGCCATCTTGAACAGGTTGGACCCGTTTGCGGCCCTGTCAACCCGGACAACCTCCCTCAGCCGTCTCTCGAGTTCGCCGAGCACCCTCGCGGCCTTGAGCTCGTTTGTCTCTTCCTTCTCGAGCCCGGTCTGCTCTCCTTGGTCGCGCATCATCGCCAACAGCGGCCTGAGCGGTCCGCCGAGCAGCTCGTCGACAGCGGGGACGGGCTCCTCCCCGCTCTCGAGCGTGACCACGCTCCGGACCTTGGCAACCTTCCATCCTTCCTCGGTCGTCTCGGTGAGCTCAATCTCGACCGCGAGGGTTGTTGCGCCGAGGATGAGCGTCTCCTTGTTGGTGACGGCCTGGGCGGCGGCCTCGCCGAGGGCTGGCTCGATGACTGACTCGCGGAACACCTCGAGCCCGAGCGACTTGGCCGTCTTCTCCAAGAGGGATGCTGGTGACGAGTTGGCTGGCAGAGCAAACGGGGTGGATGCGGATGAAGGGAACAACAGCGACGCAAACGGTTGGTCGTTTGACGCGGGCGAGTGCGAGAGGTGGTGCAACGTCGGGGCGAGGTTGAGTAGCGGACCCGTAGTCTGCGTCCTAGTCGAGACGGAAACAATCGATTGTGCTGTTCAGCGACGTCTGGGCATGCGTTCGGACAAGCTTGCGTGCTCTCTGGACCGAGGTGAGGGTGAGCTCGATGTTTGTCCGGTGTCGAGCTCACCCTCTCTCGTTTGCTGGATGGACGGCTGACTGACCATTCCTTCATCTTTCCTGCTCCTCTGACCCTGCCGTCTTCTCCTCCTTCCTCCCAGATGGTCTTGAACTTTTCGAGCACGTCCTTGATCCCCGCGACGGCCTCCTGGACGGTCTCGCGCGTGAGTGGGACACGGCCATCGTCGGCCGCCTGCGCTGGCCCATACGGGGACAGAAACACAGACGAGACAGGACCGGACAATGGCTGAGCCTGCTTGAGAGATGTAGCGAGTCCGTGGAGGGTCGACAGGAGTGAAGGCGGTTGTGCCATCGTGGGCGATGGGAGACAACCAGGACGAGGTCAACTCGAGCTCACCAGCTGCTGGTTCACTTCCGACCACGTCCCACCTCTACGTCACCTTGGCTGGCCCATCACAACACGTCGCAGTCGCACAGTCGCAGATGCACTTGCTTCGTTCGAGTAGACTTTTTTTTTCGCCGCTCATGATCATTAGTCACTGTGCAATCTCGCGCACGAGTCATCAGCCAAGGCCGCCCGGCTGGCTCTCCTTTGCCGCTGGACATGCTCTGTCCGGCGAACGCACGCAATCACCCTGCAAAACAAGACACTGCAGGAACCACGCGGACCCGACACTCGGCTAGTACGCACTTCGGCGTCAACGGAGGTGCGTTCGACTGAGCGAGCCGCAACCACCGACGACCCGTTCTGCGGAGTACGACTACATCGTCAAACTCGCCAGGCTGATCTCCCGTCTCCTCGTGGCTCGGTCGCCTCCCGACCAACCTTGAGGATCCTACGCACGTCCGAGGGCGCTTGCGTCGATTACCTGGCTTCTCCAGCCTCAACCGCTGCAGTCATCCTTCCACCACCCATCATCCTCCATTCGAGTCGCCCAATCTTCCACCCGAGGCCCTACGCTTGATCAATCATGATTCTTCTCCTTCCTTCCCTGCTCCTCGGAGCAACTCTCGTCGCGGACAACCCGATCTCGACGCTCAACCTCCGGACGCCCGACCTGCGAGTCGACTCAATCATCACGGACCCAGAGTTCGCCTTTGGAACCGAGCCCAACTCGTTCGCATCGAATCACCAGGATTGTGACGGTAAGTCTACGGTGTCCGCTTAGAGGGTTGGTGCAGTCGCCAGTCATGCGATCAATCGCAAGGGCTGACTATCCTTCCTCTTTTTCTTCTTGCCTGTAGTTTGGCGACTCGTACACCGACTCTGGACGAGGCTTCGAACTGTCTGGTGGAGCTTCTTCACCCGGCATCTACTTCAACCACGCTTACTCGAACGGACCTGTGTACCCTGTCCTCCTTTCGGAGCGCCTCGGAGTTGACCTTCTCGGATGCGGTCAGTCAATCCAGTCCGGTCTGTTCCTAAAGCCATGACTGACTCTCACACTTGGTATCGCAGCGATCGGCGGGGCGACATCCAACAACTCTCGCGCCCTCGGCAACATCGACGGTCTGCCTGTCGACTCTGCGATCGACCAGGTTGAGTTCTACCTCGGCGCACTCGGTGATGGCGAGCAGATCGACGATCGACTACACATCTTGTATATCGGGCTCAACAACATCAAGTTCAACTCGAACGCGACTGGACCCGAGACGGTCGAGGACGTTCACTACGTAGTGAAGAAGCTCCTCGATGCTGGTCAGTCGCAAGTCTCGTCTCTTGCCTGTGTACCTCACTGACCTGGTCTGCTCTTTTGCTATCTCTGCGCTGTCTAGGTGCGAACCACATCCTTCTACTCAACCTGCAAAACATCGGCCAAAACACCCCTTACGTCCTCAAAGACCCGTCCGTCGCTTCGTTCCTCACCAACTGGGCGAGCACCTACCGAGACGCCATGTACGCCTACTGGCCGCCCCTCGGCGCCTCCGACGAACACCCTTCTGTCGCAGTCGTGGACGTGTTCTCGCTCGTCAGCATCATCGACCGGTCGTACGAGCAGTTCGGCCTCAAGGAGAGCACGAAAGGCGTACCGTGCTTGGGTCTGGATCCGAAGACGAATGAGACGACGGTGTGGGAGGATGCGGATCAGAGGGCTTACTGGGATGAGTGGCATCCGAGTGCGAGGGTGCATTCGTTGCTCGCAGCGGGGGCGATGGCGGCGTTGAAGGCGAAGGGATGGGCGTGGAGAGTGTAGGGGTGGGGGAGTCATAGCAGAGGAGGCGGTTGAGTAGTTGAATCGGTTTCAGATGTCACGAAGTACGCTGTACCTCGCACGTCAACCCAGTCTTGGCGGGGTGAAAGGACACGAAGATACGACAGCGTTCGACACCGGCTGCACGTGACACAGCTCGGTTTCGCGACCTCGCTCTTTTCAGCCATGCCTCTCCATCTTCCCTCACCGACATCTTCTTCTATTCCAGCTTCAGCTCCCAGTCTGCCAACCTTCTGCGTACTCGCTCACGAGCCTGAACTGGTCGACTTCCCTCTGGGTCGTTTCTTTTTGCCCGACGTTGTCCCTTCGACCCCCAACTGGTGAGTCTTCCCTCGGCCCGCTGTCTTTCGCTCCTTTCCCATCCTCCCCATCTCTATATACGTGACGATCACCAGCTGGCACCAGAATGCGAAATTTTACCGGCTTAACGGCCGGTAGAATAGTTTCATACACCTTTTTGCGAGGCCTCATACGCGTTGCCTCCTGATTCCCTTCTCGCCCTTCCTCCTTTGCATCGAACGACCGAAACCCGAACCGGAGCAGTGACTGACCCTGTCTTCTGCTTGCTCTCGTGTCTGAAGACAGTGCCGTTTGTGTTCGCACCTCGTAGTTTTCCGCTTCCGTTATCGATGCTGTCTGCTTCCGCTTTCTGTGAACGCAAAAGAAAGACTCGCCGAGGGACGAGGGGAACGTCACCCGTCCGACCTCTTACGACCATCATCACATCTGCCCGTCATCTGCGCAAGTCTCCCTCTTGCGGATGTCTTCTCTCGAGAGTCTGTTCCCCATCGCTACACTCTCATCTATCCTCGCGGATGAGGAGCGTGCGCTCGAGCTTGCTGCCGAGCTTGAAGACGAAGCTCTCCGCCTCCAGGACGAGGATGTCCGGTGAGCCCGCCAGTCCTTTCGAGGCAAGATTGGGCGCATGTTCCGGCCAGAGTCAGCATCTGACCGGCTTGCTTGGATGGATCAGCTTGTCGTATGGGTCTCCAGCTCGCTGGGAGTGGCTGCACGCTCTCTGGACCGAGCTCGCCAGTGTGAGCTCGTCCGTCCCAGAGGAGGACAGGCTCGTCGCCGTTGCGCTCGGACTCGCACGCACGAGCAGGAACGCAGTCGCAGAGAACGTACAAAGGCAGAACCAGATGAGGTCAGTCCCTGACGACTATCGCCCACGGCGCTGGCGGGCGTAATGCTAGACGAGTGCCCAGGCTGACGCTCGTCCGTCCGTCCAGCCGGAACGCACCCGCCATGATCTCTGTCCTCGGCGTGCTCAGCGCCTATGCGTACATCTCGGATGAAAAGTGTAAGCCCTGCAGCTTGATCGGCGACTCTCTGGACGGGGTGCTCATCAGACCTCTCCTCTCGCCCAGACTTCCCCGTCGTCCGAGCGCTCACCCAGGCGCTGTCCAACCTCCTCACCGACAACGCCGAGATCGTCCAGGCCGTCCTGCCAGGGCTGGTCCACACCGCCTTCGACTCGAACCTCATCTCGTGAGCACTCCAACATCTGCCTGGACGAAGATGGTCGAAACACAACGCTGATCTGTCCTTGTTTCGTCATCTAGTCGACTGCTCGCCTCGGAGGACCTCAAGACGCTCTTCTCCGTTGTGACGCTCCTGAGAAACAGTCTAGACGCCTTTCCGGCTGCGTCGTGAGTCCTATCGGTCAATGCTAGCGCAGCTTTGAATTGACCCGGACTGCGGCTCGACGTTTCCAGATCTCTCTTCGCCGAGCGAGGCCCGTCCACGAGCGGACTGTCCATCACCGAGGCAATCCTGCGCAAGATGAGCGACTGGTTCGAGGTTGAAGATGGACCCGTCGAGAGCGCTGCGTTTGAGGCAGGGTGAGGAGGCTCTTTCTTGGGCGGCATGCGCGTCCAGACGACTGATCCCGCTCATGTTGTTCTTTCCAGTTACGGCTTCCTCAGCAACCTGTTTGGTGCGGACCTCGTCTCAAACCTGTTCGCCGGTCTCGAACAGTACGCCCCGTTATCTGCCTGTTCACTCGTCTAACCCAAGCTGATGTCTCTTTCCTCCGCCACTTGCAGCCCTGACGAGACCGAGCCAATCTCTGCCGCCCAGTCGACGCTCCTCAAGCTGTACGACGCGCATGCTCAGACAAACCGGGTTCCTTCTCCGCCCGTCTTCCTGGTGCCGACGTCGATCAAGTACATGACCTACATCTCAACGGCCATGTCGGCAGCCATCGACGAGGCCAAGGGCACCTCCCCCTTCTCGGACGTCCGCTTCGGCAAGGTCTACGAGGGACTCGTAATCGTGCTCCAAGGCCTGCTCAGGGTCGGACTTGCCGAGCGGGAGAAGGAGGAGCTCGAGATCGAGGAACTCGGCAACGGGGAGGAGGGAGCCGTCGTGAGCGCATTGAAGGAAGGAGCCGACGGACCCTCTGGCGGTGTGATTGGACGGTCGATCGAGTTGCTCGGTCTGGCGGACGTGATCCAGCCTCGGCTGATCCGGACGCGACCCATCTCCGAGATCCCAGACGACCCAGAGACCGCTCCGCCCGGGTTCGCCCATCTTCGTCGCGACCTCGTCAGGATCCTCGGACTGCTCTCGTACCACGACAAGGACGTCCAGGATCGCGTCAGGGAGGCGGGCGGACTCGAGATGGTGCTCAGTCTGTGCGGGATGGACGAGAGTCAGCCTTGTGAGTCGTGGGCGAGTTCTCTCCTATGTTCCGATTCAAACACCCGCTGACCCTGGCGCCTTTGTGGCTGTGTTCACCAGACCTGCGAGAACATGCCCTGTTCACCGCGCGCTGTCTGCTGGTCGGCAACGTCGAGTCACAAGAGCGCGTCAAGGAGCTCAAGCCGTTGGGAGTCGTTGACGAGGAAGGTAAGCTCGGAGACATGCCTGAACGGTGGAAGAGCGCTCCGCCTCCAGCGACCCTTTAGACTTTTACGAGATCGTCATGTTGATCGACGAATCTTTGGTCCGGCATCTCAGAGCGAACCCTCGCCGGGAAAGGGAACAGAAGCGAGGCGTCGGCGACCGGACCCGACCGTCCGAGCGCGATCAAGGGTGCATCGCCCCCTTCCACTCGGTCTCATCACAAACGCCCATCTCGCGCTCTTCCTGTCGGACGATGCGGTCTCTGAAACCTGCAGAGGCGGAGGGAGCGAGTCACGAGCGAGGAATGACGGAGGATGAGGTGCGTATCGAAATTCGCGTCAACGGGCACGAGGGCGGAGGCAGACGGATGTGTCCTCGGACCCGGACGAAGCAGCTGACAGTCGACTCCTGGCTCCGTCTTTTCCATCCTCGAGGACTTCAGACACTAACGACCATCATCCTCCGTCTCTCTTCCTGGTTCAAAAGCAGTCACCGTCTGTGCGGAGCATGCGGCAGACAGTTGCGCAAGAGCGATCAACACCGCTTGCCCTAAGTTGTGGACACGGTACGCTCAGGATGTTTCGACCAGCCGTTCGTCCCTACACTCTCGCTCAAGAGCTGACCTTCCTGTCTTTCTTCTCTCGCTCTGATAGGCGGCTAGATGGGATCGTAGACCAGCAGCGCGTGCGCGTCTTCTGGCGCCACTGGGCTCGACTCGTTTACCGCGGCTGCGCAGGACAGCAGTGGGATACCCATCTCAACGCCCCTACCATGGTCTCGGACACAAGCTCGAACAGCTCAGCCGTACGTCCTGATCTTTGTGATCTACACCTCGCGCTGTTATCTCTCTCTCTGCCGGCGCTGACTTGAGACCCGGTTCCGGTCGGTCCCCTTCCTGCTCGCGCGTGCGACTAGTCAGATTGTGGATCGTCTTCCCCGTGCTGGGTCCCCGACCGACCTGTCCTCACGAGACCTGGCACACCTTTCCTGCTATTGCGAGTCGATCTGCCAAGATGTCTGGCTTAGTGCGGTCTCGTTGGAGGATGAGGTCCCTCGCAGTGGAAAAGGACTGTCGAGCTCAACGTCGACCATCCGACGCCAGGTCGGACAAAGCTCAAGCCCTCGAGTAACGACCTCGCCCGCTTCCGGAGACGTCAACGAGACCTCGACGCACCTCGACTCACTGCCTTGTACGTCGCCATGTTAAGCTCGCATTCCTGTACAGGTGCGGAGGGAAGCGCGGCTGAACGTCTGGCGCGAGGGCTGACCGGAGCTCATCAACCTCTTTGCCCATCTAGGCCACGACCACTACCGTCCTTGCTCAACTCCTGTAGTCGCCCAGCCGAGCAACGAAAATCGCCATCCATCATCGACCCACCCGGGTAGCTCGGTCGCCCTATCGCGACAGTCGCCCAGACGAGCGTCTCCCCGACAGAGACCGACCATCGCCTAGGACCCCTGGTCTATCGAGCTCGGGTCTCTTCGAGGTCGGTATTACCGACAACGACCGCGACCGACGTCGTCCTGTGGGATCTCTGTCAGACGATGGGTGGCTGGCGATCCCTTAAATAGCGAGACCCGCTTCCTCATTGAGCCGGTGACCGACCTCGCAGACGGTTCATCGCTCCTTGTCGGCACTGGCATTGTTCGGGCGACCAGAAGCGGCGGCAAACAACCTCGAGACGTCTATACCGACTGCGCTTTCTCGGTCGGTGCCCGGTGGAGCGTTGGGACCGGCGACCTGGCCCTCCCCTTGCGTCGGCGCCACCGCCGGGCGACGGACCGACCCTCCTGTCGATCGAGGCTCGAGCTCTGAAGCGGATCTCTTTCGCCAAGATCAAGCGCCAAAGCCCGGCCTGAATGGCCTGGCCCTCGTGGCTCCCTTTTTAGCTCGCCCCTTCGCTCACTCTTGAGCGGGAGAGACGGTCGCTCTTGCTGATATCGAGCCCTCCTCTACGGTCGCTCGCTTGACTGGAGGAGATGGGTGGCGCCCAACCTGTGTTGACCCCCCTCCTGCCAACGGTCGCCCAGCCCGGCCATATTTCGCGGGGGAGACAGCAGCATCAAGGGGGGAACGACAGCGATCCTGTCCATCCCGGGAGGCGGCCCCGCGTTTTCGATCTTTCTCGGTATGTTTGCGGCTCCCTCGCTCGCTGTCTCCCTCACGCTCTGACCCGAACAGACCCGTCCCTGGCTCGCCCAAAAGGCTCTCTCTGCGTTGCTCTCCAGGTTTCCCCACCGACCACGACCTCCCCCCACTCGAGCCCCACTTTTGTGAGTCTCATCCTCCTTCCTGCCCTTTGCTGGCCTCCCCATTCGCCTCCTCGTTGCGACTCGTTCTGACCTTGCCTTCCTCCTGCCTCCAGCTCTTACCGCCGGCTTCCTCTCACGACTGCTCCACGACCCCTTTCCCCTCTTCCTTTCCTCTCCCACTCCCTCCCACCTCGTCCAAAATGGCGGCACCTCTTTCCCGCAAGGACTCGGACCTCTCCAATCTCGAAGCCGAGAAAGGTATCAGCTACGCTCACAATGAACACATGGGCGCCATCACCGAGAAGGACGAGGATGGCCAGGTCGGAACCGCTGCCTACGAGCGATCCAAGTTCATGGCAGAGATTGTGAGTGCAGCTTTCCATCGAGACCGTGTCGTAGAGGGGGGCGAGGTCATGCAGGCTCGAGATTTCGACCCGACATGCGCTGACCTCCTCCTCTCGCCTCCCCCTTCCTCTCCTTCTCACAGACCCCCGAGCAGAACAAGCGACTCCTTCGCAAGATCGACTGGCTCGTCCTTCCTCTCTTCCTCGTCACTCGTGAGTCTCGCTCTTTTCTCTCGCTTCTTTGGCGCGTCGGAACAAAGGGCCGGCGCGCGCTCTCGGACCTTTTCCCCACACTCCCCTCCTCGCCGGTCACTCTGCTGACCCCGTCCCTCCCCTTTTCCTTTACCTTCTTTCGCCCTTTCTCAGAGACGATCCAGTACCTCGACAAGACTGCGCTCAACTACGCCAAGGTGTTCGGGATGGAGAAGGCGATGGGCCTCAAGGGCCAGCAGTTCGCGATGGCCGCCTCCATGTTCTACATCGGCTACATGGTCGCCCAGGCGCCGTTCGCCTACCTGATCGGTCGCTTCCCCGCCGGAAAGGTCCTCGGTATCTCGTGCGTCTTCTGGGGGATGTCTGTCCTGACGATGGTCGCCAACAAGAACTACACGCACATCCTCGTCAACCGCTTCTTCCTCGGTGTCCTCGAGTCGGCCGTCACTCCCGGACTCTCGCTCATGACCGGGTTCTGGTACACTCGGGCCGAGTCACCTCGTAAGTCGCTAGATTGATGCCTTACTTTGCCCCCCTTTGCTTGAAGACCCTCGTTGACCCAACTCCCCTGCGTCTGATGCTCTCTTGTCCTGCTTGTGACCCTTAACAGTCCGCCAAACTATCTGGTACTACCAAAACGTTACTTAAGAAGTTATTTCGAGCTGACTTAGCCAACCATCTTGTCTGTTTTGCCAGGTACTCGTCAGTTGGCCTCGGAGGAATGATCGGAGCTCTCATGGCGGCCGGTATCTCGCAACTGTCGGACAAGGGACCCGTCCCGCGATGGCAGCTCATCTTCTACATCCTCGGCTGCCTCACCGTCGTCTGGGGTGGAGTCCTCTACTTCTGCCTCGCCGACGGACCGTCCAACGCCCGATGGCTCAACGACGAGGACCGAGCGCTCGCCGTCGGACGAGTCGCCCAGAACGGAACCGGGATCAAGTCGTCAAAGTTCGAGTGGCACCAGGCCGTCGCAGCGCTCAAGGACCCCAAGGCGTGGCTGCTCACGATCGCCATGTTCGGATCCTCGGTCCCTAACGGTATCCTCACAAACTTCTCGGGACCCATCATCAAGGGGATGGGGTTCTCTGAGCTCAACGCCGCCCTCCTCGACTGTGCCGGACGATCGCTCCAGATCATCTCGCTCCTCATCGCCGGGTGAGTGCAATCTGTCCCACCTGTTTTACATTCCGATGCGGCTATATCGTGTGTGCGCTCAGCTGACATCTATCCGATCGTTCTCCCCCGCTCTCCCTTTCCCCCTCTCCCCCGGCCTTGTTCGGCCCGCCTCAGTTACTGCTCCACCAAATTCAAGTCGGCCCGAATCATCATGGTCACCATCGGAAACATCATCTGCGTGTTTGGATCCTGCCTGATGGCGTTCCTGCCGTTCCACATGACCTGGGCGCGACTCATCGGGTTCTGGCTCATCAACTGCCAGTCGATCGGATTCACCCTCGGTCTCGTCATGATCTCGTCCAACATTGGAGGATACACCAAGCGATCGATGACCTCGACCATGGGTGAGTCGCTTCCCGCCTTGCCGAGCCATCGGCCCCCCTCTCCAACCGCAACCCGCTGACCCTTCTCTTTCTTCCCTGGCAAAAAGTGTTCATCGGTTACTGCGTCGGTAACATCATCGGCCCCCAGTGTGTGTTTGAGAAGGAGAAGCCCGTCTACCGATCTGCCGCCTACGCGATGCTCGTCTCGTACGCCGGCAAGACGGTCTGCCACGCCCTCCTCGGTGTCTACATGCTCATGTCCAACCGAAAGCGCGACAGGGTCAACGGTCCCGCCGACGCTCAGAAGGCTGCCGACCTCGGGATGAAGGGTGCCACTGAGGTTCGTCTTCGTCTCGCCTCGTCCCGATCTCTTTGCACCTCTTCCCGTCGCTGACTCGACCTCGTTTGCCCCTATCACTGCTATAGGACCAGAACCCCGACTTCCGTGCGGCGCGATCTATAAAACGTGTGTGGGGGATTGAAGACATCGCGCTGACTATGTCGTCCTCCTCTTTCCCCTCTTTCCAGGATACGTGCTCTAAGCGCTCGACCTGTCTTCCGCCTTCGTCCCTCTCTCCTGGTCTCCTTTGCTTTGTGTGCTTCTCACCTTTTGTACGATTGCTGCCCGTCTTCCTTTGCCTCACACATGACGTTACGAGCCCTTGAATCTTCAGCGTCGCGCCGATAAGAAATGACCTGCTCCCCAAATCTGACAGGCCGCCTACTGTCTTCATGCCGGGCGAGAGATGCATGAATCTTAATTGTCGTCAAGGTTGTAAAAGTACAAGGAAAACTAGAGAAGATTGACGTGGTGGACCTCGGCAGCGGCGGCAGCAGCCGCGTCTGAGCGACAGGCCCAGACTTGTCAGCAGCCATATCAACGAGCGACTCGAACGCGAGGCAGACACACTCACCGTTGACAGAACAGTCGGCGCGATCCTCAGTCAACCTCAGGGTCAAAGCAACCCTGCTCGACTCCGTGGTCCACGATCACCTGCGAAGCGGTACCCAGCGCAAACCTCTGCAAAAGCGACACGCTCTTCAGCATTGCCCTCTTCCGACCTCACCACTCCGTGTCGACTTACCTTGCACCCAGGACATCTCCACCCGCTTGCTCGCACTCTCTCGACGTACGCCATCGCTCGCCTCTGCCCCAAACAATAAGGTCGCCAGGCTCTCGTCAGCCACAACTCGAACTGAATAGCGACTCCCACTCAACTGACCTCAAACGTCTCGGCCATCGTCTCCTCTTTCTGCTCCTTTGGCCCTCCCGACGTCGACGCCCAATCTGTGATGGACCTCTGCGGATCTCTCTTCGCTCGTCGGTCGATCCCTTTGCCCTTTTCCGGCGCCATCGCCGCCGAGGACCCGGACGGAAAGTGAGTCGACACCAAGCCGTCGACCGAGGTCTTTCGGCCCGCCGCCGAGGTCGTCGCTCCTGTCCTCTTCTCCTTTCGCGCGGGATCGGCTTCGGGGCCGACGAAATGGGCGTCCTTGATGTCGACAAGATCGGCGTCCTCGCAATCTCCTGCTTTCCTCTTTCCGGATGACCACGACGAGGATCCTGTCGCGGCTGCCGATGCGCCGAGGTCTGCGTCCGCCGACGCCTTGAATCGGTCACTGCCCGCCTGCGCAGATGGTCCTGCAGCTGACGAGCCGAAGGACACGCCTGCCTGGCCGCCCGACTGCGAAGCGGCTGTTCTCGACTAGCAGAAGCCGACGACCAAGTTGATCAGCCTCTATCTCCTTGTCCTTGTCCCCCGGCCATAAGTCGCCACTTACGATTGGCGTCTCCATATGCAGCGGCGAGCGCCAGACGTTTCCGTTCTCCTCGATCGAGTCCTCGAGCAGGCTCAACAGGTAAGGCTGGTCCTCCTCGTTAAAGACGATCACCCTCTTGAAAGGGATCTCGCCGTTGGCCATGCTCGCGATCAAAAAGCCGTCCTTGTCGACCTTGTCCTTCTTGTCGGCGTCTCGGACTCCGTCCGCCCACGGGACTGGAAGATCGACTCTCTGCAGGGCAACGACTTGAGCGAGCGCGATCGTGAAGTAGAGGTGGAGCTGAGTGCCTTGCCGAAAGATGCCCTTCCCGCTGGGCCCGCCTTCTTGGACGCAGACCCCCTCGATCTTCCTCGCCGGTCGGTTGATGTCCCCGGGTAGGTTGATGGTCACGATCAAGTTCTTTCCGGTCTTGACCGTCAACGGGTTCGAGCGGAGGCAGTGGATCGGGTCGGCGTTCCTCGTCATTCGCATCGCCGCCGCCGTGTTGATCAGCTCCTCGACTCGGATCAGGAAGGCCTTGACATCCTGGACAGCTTTGTCGCTCGCCAGTCGAGCGAGTCCCTCGGCCGTCGCCGGCTCGAGCGCGCTAGCGACGCAAAGAGCGGCCTGACCCAAGAACCGCTCGATCCAGGCAGGTCTCGCCGACCAGAACAGCGTAGTAGCGTGCACGGTGTTGACCGCAGTCACGGGTCGACCCGTCGACGAGTGGAGGAGGTAGTGCTCGTTGTAGTTCGTCTCCAGGCCGAAGGCTTTGGAGATGGTCGTCGACTGAACCATCGCGATCCAACGTACGTCGTCCGGTGCGCTGTCGACCATCGCGTCGAATCGGGTCCAGAAGCCTGCCAGTTCCTCGGCCGAGGGAGGCGCTCTGTACTCGGCCGCCTTTTCCGTCTTTGTCAGCCCTTTACTGACCGGTCTCAGGACGACGTCGATGTACTCGATCTGTCAATCAGCCAAAAAAGGAAGCCGTCGTCAGTCCCTCTTTTGAGCGCTCTCCACCAAACGTGCAAACTCACGTGCGGGCAGCGAGTCCTCGAGAGCGCGTCCAAGTCGGCGCCGATCGACCGAGCCAGGTCGGATGAGAGGGCTCGCCAGTTGTGAGCGTTGAACCATCCTGCGTCGGTCGCTCCGGCACGATGAGAGATCACCATGATCCTGATCCGACCGTCCTTGAAGGGAGCAAACTCGATCTTTCCGGCGAGTTTGTCGACGACGGGGGGAGGCGAGTACCGAGGTGGGACTCCTGGGGCGATCGGCGTCGTGTTCAGGTTGCCGGCTGTCGTGTGAACGAGGACCTCGCCGATGGACGAGCGAACTCTGGTCTCCCACGGCTTCTCGTCCTCGAGCACCCAATCCTCTACCGCTCCCTCCATGATCTCGACATCGCCGATCGACATCCGAAAGCCGAACGACTTGGTGTTGATCGAGGATGAGAGAGCAGCGCCCCTCTCGCCCACCTTGTGGAACGTCACCCTCGTGTCCGGCCTGGCGAGGTCGGCGGCCCGCAAGCTCTTCACCGCCACTCCCACGCGCTCTTCTTTCCCCCCTCGGATAGCGGTCATCTCCGCTTTCGAGCGAACGACCGTCCCAGTTGAGCAGAAGCCTGGATGGCTGCGACGCAGTCCGGTCGGGGAGCCCGCGCCTTTGATCCCATGCATGTACGCGCCCGCGACGAACGGACCTTGTCCGGCGGAGGGAACCACCTTGCAGAGCTCGACGACGACATCTGAGATCTCGAGAGCGTCCCTCGCAAGAAGCTCGGGGATGACGGTCGTGAAGCGTTCGAGGGATGGCAGTGTGGCGAGGAACGCGGCCGCGCACTTGACGTCGACTCCCCAGATCTCCGTCCGCTGGGAGGCGAGGAAGCTGCCGAGATGCTCCACGTACTTGTCCGCGTCCTCAGGGTCGACGTCTCGTTCGTGCAGCTCCCTGCGCAGATGTCCCATCGCCACGTCCCGGACGGCGCAAGGAGCGTCCTGCGCCTCCTTGGAGAAGCCGAACGAGACCGCATCCCTGAGCCTGGCCGTCGCCGCTGCATCAAGCAGGACCTCCGACGACGCGATCTCAAAGACTGGGCAGTCCGGTACAGAGGTTGCCTCGCGGATCATCTGCTCGAGGTAGGGACCGATCATCTGTTGACCCGTCCTCGGTGGTGGCTTCGGCGTGAGAGGGTTGAGGAGTAGGGCTCGCTCTGTGCATCAGACGCTACCAGAGAGGTCAGTCTATGTCGTGTACTCATTCTCGGATGGTGAGATGCCAGACGGGATCACTCACGATACTCTGTCTCGCATCGGAAGTGGGCGAACACCATGACCTTGAGCCGTCCGGAGCCGACTTTCCGAAGAGTCGTCTGGTCGCTCGGCAGTGGACTGAACCAGCGACCTTTGTTGACGTACCGGACGAGGTCGTTGTAGGACAGTCCAGACTGGAGCTCGCCCTTGGACGTCCTTGTCGTGAAGCCGGCAGAGAAGAGCTCTTGGAGGAGGAAGCCAGCGCCAGACTGCAAGAAGTCGGTGGTGTTGAGCGCGCCGATGACGTCGACCTTGTCGGGCAATCTGAGAGCGTTCTTCATGATCGAACAGGCGTGGAAGATCTAGAGATCTACGCGACCAAACGGCGGTGAAAGACAGTCAGCTTCAGGCCGGGACGTACGGCACTGGCTCCGTCGTCCACCTAGACTCCCACAATCCTTCCTGACGACACAGCGTTGGACTGACCCTTGATGGAGGCTCGTACGGCCGCGCAGTTGTCTGAGCGAGGTCGTTCGGGTGAGGATGGGAGGCACGAGCGAGCGAGGACCGTCTCCGAAAGTGGCGGATGGAGGCGACCTCGCACGAGCTGACGCGGCATGCTTCCCCTGGGCCCAACCTCTCTTGCCTCCGCGTCTGGTGAGCTGCCTCTCCTCGTTTATCCAAAGAGCTCACATCACCGCAGGTCTCCTTCGCGTCTTCTTCACTCAGAGCACGGGACGGAGGCGAACCGCTGACCCGAGCCTGCGAAGCTTGTCCTCCTGCCTCCCTCACCCTGGCACGTGTCGTGCGCCAACTCTGACACCCTCGATCCTCTTGCGCTTGCGAGACACACGCCAGAAAGCGCGCCAGGTGTCCTCGTTTTGCTGGTCGGTCATTGCTGTTCCTGCCAGGAAGGGTCCTGAACGTTGGATCCTTTTTCGCACAACGCTAGCCCTGGCGAAGACGCCTTCCTCCGAAGCTGAAGCTCACGCCCCGTCTCTCCTCCACCGTTCATCATCGCGCGATTCACTTCTTCCTCTGTCCCGCCTTCACCATGTCAACTCCTACTTCATCGGATCAGGTATCCTGTGCAGGTAGGTTACCGCTAGGCAGCCGGGCAGCGTCTATGCCAGGACAACGGCTGCTTTGCTCACTCCGGCGCTCGACCCACCTCGGCCGATCTGAGCACATCGGTACTGACACACCGTTGGGTCTCGTTTAACGACTCTTGCCAGATGGTGTAGAAGGCCACAGACAGGACCTGCTCCACCAGGACGGCCGAAAGGAACGGTCGAGCTCAAGCAGAGGTCAGTGACGTGCCCACCATCACTCTCTCTCCCCCGTCGGCCCACCTGCCTCTCGCCCACACGGCGCACAGCGATTGGCCCATGTGCCGACTTTGTTCTGCCTGGCGGCATTCCTCTTCATGAGCAGCCGCTCCGTTTGAGCAGGCAGGCTCGGACCCCAAGGATCTCGCCCCTTTTGATCCCGGCTCGCCTACCCCTCGCTGGTCGCCTGCGGTCCCATCCGTCTCCATCTTCGACGTGCCCGGCAGCTCAACAGGAGACGACAGCATCGACGCTGGATCAACTGAAGGTGCGTATCTCGACTTTCGGTCTCAAGGGCTATCCTGGCGCGCTCAAGCTGACGCTGCTCTCCGCGTCACTTGCCTTGCCCCGGCGCCCAGGCATGCACGCTCTCCTCGACCACTGGGGCGTGCCCTTTGTTCCCTCCGTCACAAGTACCAGTGGCTCGCTCGAGGGTCTGCCAACGACGTTCGACGTTGCCGGCAAGAAAGGAAGTGCCGTCCGAACAATCAACATTCTCGACCCGCCCATCTTTGAGGAGTACTTTGAGGCGTCGAGAGGGAAGAACATGCCGCGGGAACGGTCCGACGTTGTCCAGCGTGTGGAGCAGCTCTTTGCCGAGTCCGAACTTTCGGTGATGCCTCGTGCCTACACGGTCGCCCTCCCTCGACACATCAACGTCGACCCCGACTTGCTACACCGTCGCTTTGCAAGGAAACGCATTGGCCCGGCCACCTGGGCTTCCGTCGGTTCCTCGCCTGCAGAGGATCGTCCAACAGCCAACAGGACAACCCCTCGCTCCCCATCCGAGTCTCCTTCGGTCGAACCCGACGGCCCAGGACCGACTTTGAGCCGGTCCAGCGCTCGGTCAGTCACATTGCAGAGCTTGCACGCCCTTCTCCATGCTGAAACCCTCCTTCTTTTCTGCGCGCAGCCTTGCGACGCCTGCTCACGCGTCCCCAGCACCGCCCGACAAGTCGACCCTCTTCCAGAATCTCCCCGCTCGAATACAGATCAAGGCGAGTACCCTTACCTTCATTTGACACCTCGTCCTCGGGTTTCTGACGCGTTTTGGCCTATCAGTCGGACTTCTCGACCTACGTCGATCCCTCTAGCGGCGCCAAGTACTGTCGGATCCCATCTCGTTCCGGTCAGCATTGTGGGATCGACGCGCTATACCCGCAGCTTTCCGAGTCGGAAGCGTCGCCTGAGCGAGCGTGCGCCGTCCGGATCGACGCCGCCGACAACCTTTACGCAACCTCGGCGACCTGTCCCGGCTTACTTGCGCACGTTTGCGAGCGAGACGAGCACGGCAACGTCCTCGAGGACGAAGACGAGACGCTGTCCTCAATCGACCGAAACCTGAGGAACGTACGAGGGTCGAACCCGGCTCATCTGGACCAGACGGAGATCGCTGCCGTCGTCTACCGCAACCAGCTCCCCGGCCTGAAGGTGCTTTTCGACGGCGTTCAGCACGAGCACGCGCACGCGATCAACGGCCTAGATCTCTCGACCGGCTTTGGGCGTGAGGTCGAACGTCCGATCCTTCTCTTCCATGCCGGCTGGAAACACTGGGAACGCCTTGTGCCGGTGAGTCCGCCTCCCCATGCGGGATCTTATCGTGATGACCATCTCCTACCGCATGTTAACTGGTCCTCGTTCCTGCAGGCCAACTCGGACGGCAGCTTCCCCCCCGAGCTCGTCTGCTCCCCTCCTATTGTGTCACTGCGACCCTAGGTCCTCTCTTGGTTTCCGCCTCAGGTCGCGTCGTCTTTGGTCTTCTCATCCAGTTCTTCCCTTCTCCTTTGCTGTTGTTATCTTCTCCTTGTTTTCTTCTCTTTGCTCGCTATGCTCCTCATCACTCGCTATGTTGTCTCTACTCTCACCTGCGACATCCCGTGTTCCTTCGCATATGTTCCCCGCTCTTCTCGTACCTGCGCGTCTTTGCTTTTGTTTTCGGGTTTTGACGATCACGACATCTTACGAAACTTCACTTCAGAGAGAGAGAACGAGTAACGGGGCGTGCTGACTTGAGCAACGAGACGCGTCGGCAAGCTCTCCCTCAACCGTCGATGTCCCCTCTTCCCAGCCATGTCCGGCCGACGCACGTCCGACCGCCTCCTCGCCCAGCGGAACGGGCTTGTCCTCGACTACCCTGCCCTCCCCAATAAACGAGGCCGCCATCGCTCCTCCTCTGCTGCATCGGTCTCCTCCAACGCGTCCATGGCCTCATCCTCGGACTCGGCGCTCGCTCGCTCGAAGTGGCACCAGCTCGAGCGCGCGAACTTCTACGGAACGGGCTCGGTGCCGCTCTCGAGGCCGTCGGACAAGGTGACGGCGTTGGATGGGGCGCTGAGAGGCGGAGGACGAGTGAGAACGATGAGGGCGGTCGTGAAGGGTTCGATGGAGGCGGAGACGCTGACGAAGTACGAGACGGTACTGGACTTGCGGCACGTCATGACAGTGGTGGAGAGGAACGGGTGGAAGGTGACGAGGGTCGTGTTTGCGTCGGAGAAGGTGGCGAGGAAGAGGGCAAAAGGGGGACAGGAGGTGATTGAGTTGGGCGACTCTTGACGTACTTCGTGGACCCGCTCGCCTTATCTTGCGTCTCAATATGTCATCTTTGATGTGGTTGAACCTCTCTTCTGCTGTATGGGCTCGTCGTTTGCCCTTTGTTCCCTTTGTCGTCCCTGGTTCCCATCCATCTTTGTACGCGCGTCCGCTGGTTCGCCCTCTCGGTCTTCCCTTGCTTTCCACATTTGGGCTTTTTCGCCGGTCTCTTCACATCCACGTCTGTACGCTAGATAGCCACGCTCTCATCCACGCACGAACCCACAAGATCATCATGACTCTTCCCACAACCTCAGTCAAAGTGGCAAGTGAAAGTGACGACTTTGGGTCGGCTCGCGCCGCTTCGATTCCGAGCTCCCCCCGACGCTCCTTCTGGGTCCCTCTACCCCCCACCTTCTCAAACCTCTTAAAAAACGATGGCGACCATCACTGAACGACCTGGAGTTCCTTCCTATCGAGAGAAGCCGTTGCGGATCGCGACTGTGCAGTATGACGCCAAGGTCAGTCGACGAACGTCTGGGAGGGAGGGGTTGAGCTCACCCAGCTGACTGAGCTCGCCTTTGGGCGTGGGACACACCAGCTAAAGGACGTCGAGGGAAACATCAAGAGGATAGAGGAAATGCTCAAGGAGTCAGTCGAGGTCTGCATATACTCTGATGTGTCGGTAGAAGGCTGAACTGCTACTTGTATAGGCTGCAACCAGGCAGCGTCGACCTGGTGGTCCTGCCCGAGATGGTGAGCTCACCGTCCTCTCCGTCCTGCCTTCCTCCAACCCTCCTCTCCCTCAGCACGGCACTGACATACCCTCCATTCGCCGACGTCCTCAGGCCTTCTCTGGCTACATGTTCACCTCTCCATCCGACATTGCACCGTTCCTCGAGGAGCCTCGCATAGGGCCGACAGCGCTCTTCTGTCGAGCGCTCGCCAAACGGGTCGGGTCCGTCGTCTCGTCTCCCCTCTCACCCGTTCCGACGAATGCTCACTCATCCGTTCTCTTCGACTGCAGCACCTACGTCGTCTCCGGCTACCCCGAACGACCCTCCTCGCCGCTCGCCGAAGACCGCGGGTACAACTCTGCCGTGCTCGTCAGCCCAGAGGGCGAGGTCGTGCACAACTACAGGAAGACATTCTTGTACGAGACGGATCAGAGCTGGGCGGTCGCAGGTGAGTCGCACGCCCTTTGTATCTGGGCAGGAGAAGATGATCCTGACGAGCGTCTCTGCGCTTTCGCATGACAGGCGAGGGCTTCTCGTACATTGATCTCCCGCAACCGATAGGGAGACTGTCGATCGGGATCTGCATGGACATCAACAACGGGACGGACTTTACGTCGCCGTGGGACGCGTACGAGCTGGCAAACTTTGCGAGGAAGAGTACGTCTCTTTCTCTCTGTCCCTCGCCATCTTGCGCTTCCTCTCGCTGACCCGCCACGACCTTTCCCTGATCTGCTTCCAGGCAAGGTTGATGTTCTCGTACTCGCGTGTAGTCAGTCCTTCTCACCTTATCGCGCTCACCCTGTCCGCCCTGGCTCTCGTCTGACCCGTCTTGTTCTCTGTGTTGCGCTGTCCTTCTTCCAGACTGGCTCGACGCACCCGCCCCTCCCAACCCAGATGGCACTCCCGGCGACCCACCAGAAGATGATGAGATGCCGTCAGAGTACACGCTCAACTACTGGGCGCATCGGCTGATCGTACGTCTCGCTCTCCGCCCTTTTGATCAATCTTGGAGGCCGAGACTGACTCGTGCGGTGCTGGTTGCGATGATGCGTGTTTTCCAGCCTCTGCATGATCCCGCTCCGCCGTTCGAGGAGGAGGACCGGCCCGACAAGGGCGAGGAGGATGGGCTGGGAAAGCGGGAGACTGTCTTTGTGGCTGCGAATCGCGTAGGAGTCGAGAGTGGTGAGTCCTTTCCTCGCTCTCTCCCTTGATCTACGGTCACTGACACCCCAAATCATCTTTCGCTCTGCTTCGGTTGCAGGCACCAAGTTCATCGGCTCCTCGACGGTCTTCTCGCTCCGTACCGAGCCGAGCAAGGTCGAGGTGATAGACGTGCTGGGAAAGAAGGAGGAGTTCTTGCTGTTTGCGACGCTCTCGTGATGCGGATGCTTGCATCTGAGACGCCCGAAGGGAAGCCGAAAGGGTCATCATAGGTCGTAAGCGAAGAGAAAGGCTGAGAAGTGGAGCAGGCGGGATCGAAGTTGAACGATCCAGACGAGCGGGATGGTCTACCAGATCGGGTCCCAGCAGGTCTGCTTGTGGATCTTCCAGTGCGCCTTTTGGTGTGCTGTAGGACAGGGTCACAGGGTAGATCAGTGTGCGCGTTGGGTGGACTTGATGTACCGCCAAACCGGTCTTACCTCGAGAGCAGTACCGGACCGCTCGACACTGTTCGCAACGCGAACGACCGTTAGCCAGGTATTGACAGGTTCACACCTGAGTCCAGAGCCAAATGAACATACTCTCGCACACGTCAACAGCTCTTCCTCTGCCATCGTGCATTCCGTCCCACACGGCTGCTTCGCCTCACACCTTACCCAGGGCAAGAAGACTCTCCTCTTCCGGGCGTCATGTCGACACCCAGGGTCCTCGCATTTCTTGTTTCGACACCACAAGTCCTGCCTCAAACAACGCTCGAGGCTTACGAGCCCGTCGTAGACTTTGTCGACGATCGACCTGACGTCGGCCTTCAGCTTCATTGGCGGATGATTCAGGAGAGCTGAAAAGGCAGCGGCGTCCTTGAGGAGGGCTTTGGCAACGGGTGTGTCGAGTGCGTCCAAGGGATAGATCGAGGAAGAAGATGGTGGGGTAGAGGCGAGGATGAGATCCACGAGCGCTCCGAGCGCCGAGAAAGGCACGCTGAAAGCGTCGACAAACCAGGCAGCCTGATGATGAGATCGTCAGCAAGATGTGATCAGGCCTGTCGGGTAGCCGTCGAGCGAAACTTGAGCTCACCTTTTGCTTGTAGTTGTGACACCAGCCTTGCAGGAGTTGACTCATGAACTCCATCGCGTGCTGCAGAAAGGCCGGACCATTGAAGTGTTCGCGAAGGTATCGGTCTAGGATGGGGTTTCGAGCGAGAGTCCAGATGAGGATCCAGATGTGGTTGTCTGGGCCAGGATGGTTCGGGTCGATAGGTGTGCGGGTTCCATGAAGGGAGGTCGAGCGCAGGGAAAGATGGAAGGCGGGAAGGTGCAGGTGCAGGAACATGGACCGCAGGGGTAAAGTAGCATCAGGATAGGAGGCTCATGAAGGGAGGTCTCGAAGGGACTGACCAAGGCAGGATGAGCTCGAGGATCGTCCAGTTCCATCAACGCGTGAGTCTGCCGCGAAAAGTCGTCGAACGGGTCAGCACTAGATACTCGAGTCCTTCGCGGAGGGGACATACCATAGCCCTTGCCTTCTCAATCTGACCCGAGATCAAATGTGCAGCGACATCCTCCTTTGACGAGAACCGCCCGTCAGAGTCTCGGAGCTCAGGGTTCTCGACCAGTCGGCGATACCCCTCGAGCTTCCGCTCGTACCCGACGGCGTCCGTGCATCCAAAGAGCTCTGCCAGGTTCTCGACGGTGACCAGATTGATGTGTTCGGTGGCGGATAGGTCACTGTCCGAGGGGTGCGGGCATGGAAGCGACATGGAGAAAGGGAAGGCGAGCGAGGTGAACGTCGGAGGTCACTCGTTCCGAGCTGACGCTTTCCCCCTCTCTCCACCCGCTCGGCATCAAACATCCAACCCGTCGCTGCCCTCTTTCCGACTCTTTCCGACGCGATACGACCGTCGCCAAAGGTGCTTACAACATGACTCATCGGCAGAGGTCTAGTCCAATCGGCGTCTCTCCGCTCTTCCGCATAGCCGACACCCCTTTCCACGGCGCGCAGCTCAAAGCAGAGCACCCTCCAGCAGTCTATCGCCCATTTAGAAATCTACAACAGGTGCATCGAGGTGAAGAAGGTCAGTCACGCTCGTAGATCGTCTGTGCTCGTCTGATGAGATCGCAAGCGATAGAGCGAGGACTCACAAAGCGAAGCAGCAAACACGATGTCCCTCTTGATCTTTGTCTGGGCGTCCTCCATCTTCTGGAACAGGCCAGCGTCTCCAATGACCCTCGCAGCGTCTCGTACCTCCTGGCACGTCTGGTCGAGCCGGGTGATGACCCGCACGATCGTCCCCTCGGGAACGTCCGTCAGCTCCGTGATCTGCTCGAACGGCTGCAAGCGCACACAAAGCATCAGGGCAGGTCAGCATCGATAGAGCACGAACGATCCGGCGGGAGACGAGAAGAAGGAAAAGAGAGACTGACCATCCCCTTTGCCCACTCGTACACCGCCTCGACCAGCCCAAACTTGAGCGTCACCGCAAAGTCATCGTGCGGCACCTTGGCCCGATCCTGCACGCGGCCAATCTTTTCGGCAATGTTGAGGATGACGGCCTTTCCCTGCTGGAGCCTCGTCGGCATGACGGGCTCGATGTCGGTTTTCTCCTGGAAGACAAAGCACGAGAGGAGGGCGACAATCTCCTCGGGCTCGTAGTCGGCGAGGATGTTCTCGAGGATGAGCTCGGTCAGGATCAGCTCGTTGGCAGAGTTGATCTGCGAGAGAGATACAAAGAGGGGTCAGATTTGTTGACCGAGGAAAGGGTGAGGGGGGAGAGGAAACATATACGGACCTCGCATGCGACTCGCCCCTTAAGGAGAACTGTCGAGTTCTCGTCGATGAACTTGAGCTCGCGCAGGACCTCGACCCGCTGCTCATAGTCTGGCAGGAGCTCGAGGTTCTGGTCAGAGATGGCCAGACGCAGCTCGCCAATCTTGGACTTGAGCAGCTTCTCGGCGTGCACAATCTCGTACTGTGGGTAAGAACAGCCACAGAGTCAGCGTGGACACGACGGCAGTGCAAGGTGTGTAGCTAGGACTGACGTCTGTCTTGAAGTCCTCCGAGGCGGGCGTGGTTCTCTTCCTCTGTCGTCGAAGAAGCGCGCCTCTCGCCTTGAGCGCGTCCTGGAACTCGAGAGCGCGCATCTTGGACCAGTCCGCCTCCGGAACGATCCCAGCAGCAATGAAGGCGTCCGCGACGGTGGCGAGAGACTCGGCGGCGGATGACATGAACGAGATCCGGTGCTGCTCCGTGATCGCACGGTAGGCCTCGAGGTCGAGCTGGACAAACGAGGAGCAAAGTCAGTCAACCGCAGAAAGACAGATCAGGGAGCAGTAGGACGTACCTTGTGCATCCTGGTGGTGACGGAGCATATGCTCGAAGCAGGCACGATACGGAGCTCGTACGTCGGCTGCTGGGGACGCTCGAGCATGTCGACCGTCGGTGGCCAGCGCGGTGAGCGAGGGTTGGATGCGTCCACTTCCCTTGCGCATGACTTTGTCTCCTCGTCGACGAGAGCGAGCACGAGGTAGGATCGGGTTGTGACGCTCGCATTGGCGACCATGCTCGCTGCCGGGCGAAGCAGAATGGCGAGGTTCATCGTGAAGTGCTAGGGGCGGAAGAGAAACGGACGAGTCAGTGGGATATAAGCGAGAGGCAGGGTGACGACAGTGCGAAACTGACGTTGTCTCGCAGCACAAGCACTCGTCCGCTCGACAGGTTCTTCGCGCCGTGTGGGGATGCTCCTGCTGCGTCGACGACCCAGTTGTTGAGGTAGGCGAGCTCGTACGAGTCCTCGTAGAAGCCGTTGATGTCGGCCGTGTACGCGTCCGACGTCTCGAGCTTGGGCAGCAGGGCGAGCGAGCGCTCAATCTCGAGCACCTTTGCCTGCTGGTCGGGCAGTAGCGTCTGTGAGGCGTTCTCCGAGAAGCTCCGCTTGATCATCTCCTCGACCCGGAGTGCCTCGACTCTGAGCAGGTTGAGGATCATGTTGTACGTCAGGCGGAACTGAGACGACAGCTTGTTGGGCGTGCCGAGCATCATCGTGTGCAGAGTCGTCGTCTGCAATCATCGCAAGCAGCGGTCAGCTACGATGTCTGTCGTGCCAGCTCGACGATGGACTCACTTCTGGTACCTCGTCTCCACAGATGATGATGACCACACCGGTCGGGTCGAGCCCACGACGACCTGCTCGACCTGACATCTGGGTGTACTCTCCCGGCATGAGGTCCCGGAAGCCGTGACCGTCGTGCTTCCGAGTACCAGAGAAGACGACAGACCGGGCGGGCATGTTGACTCCCATCGCAAACGTCTCGGTCGCGAACAGGACCTTGACGTAGCCCTGGGCAAACAGGATCTCGACAACCTCTGCGGGATGTAGACAGACCCAAGTCAGCCGCAGCTCTTAGTGAGAGAAGCTGCATCATGAACGCACCCTTTACGATCGGGAGGAGGCCTCCGTGATGGACTCCGATACCACGACTCAGGAGCTCTCGCATCCGCTGGATCTGGGGCAGACGCTTGTCCGAACCTAGGAGACGAGGGAGAGGTCAGCCTTCTGATCGCGGCAGATCGACCACCCGACGGATATGCTTGGGCTCACCCTTGAGTCGCTTGAGTGCCCTTTCGACGGTGATGTGGACCATGCTCTTCTCCGACGCGGTGCACAGATCCGTCCCTCCGAGACTGCTCGCATTCTCCTCGCAACGCTTCTTGGAGAAGACGAAGCAGACGACGGGAAGCAGGTTGGCCTTCTTGAGGTAGGTGATGAGATTCGTCCACAGGTTCTTGTCGTGTCCTCCTCCAGGCCGGCTGAACGTTCCTCCTCCTCCACCGCCACCACGCCCTCGGAACGGAGGAGGAGCACCTCCTCGGGCGACAGTCCCACCTCGTCCGTTCGGCGCACCACCTCGACCGGGAGCTAAGCCACGCCCACGACCGGGAGGCAGACCTCGTCCTCCTGTGCGCTGCAGAGGCGGCAGTCCGGCGGCCTCGCGCTCCTTCTCCTGCTTGCGTCGGAGAGACTCGGACGCAGACTTGAGCCCGTCGCCGAGGAAGGCGCCTGTCGAGTCGAGGATCTTGTGCAGCTCCTTCCCTGCCCAGAGAAAGTGCTCGAGCGGGACAGGTCGTTTGGGAGTAGAGATGACGTAGATGTCCTTCTTTTTCGTACGACCGACCCAGCCGGCAAACTCCTTCGTGTTGGGAACCGTTGCACTGAGCAGGATGATGTTGACGTGCTCGGGCAAGAGGATGATGACCTCCTCCCAGACCACACCTCGCTGCAAAGACAGAATAGACACGCCAATGTCAGTGAGATCTTCCAGAGGCCATAGAGAAGTGAAGTTGGTCCAGACGTACCTCGGCGTCGTTGACATAATGGACTTCATCGAAGATGACGAACTCGACGTCTCGAATCAGGTCCGCACCCTTGTACAGCATCGACCGCAAGATCTCGGTCGTCATCTAAACGAAAAACGAAGGTGAGCACTGCTGAACGGCTTTGACGGAACCTCGACGCAGATCTGAGATGATACTCACAATCAGACAGCTCCCCTCCGGGTTGATCTGCACGTCTCCCGTCAGGATTCCGATCGTGCTCGGGTCAAACGTCTGCTTGAAGTCGCGGAACTTTTGGTTCGACAGCGCCTTGATCGGGGACGTGTAGATGGCTCTGCAGAAACGATAGCACGTCAGCGTATCAAGATGGAGTAGGAAAGCCGGAAAGATGAACCTCGTCATGTGCTTTGCTGCAAGGGCGATGGCGTACTCGGCCACCACAGTCTTTCCGGCACTCGTGTGCGCGGCGACAAAGACTGAGTCTCCCATCTCGAGATGGTAGATGGCCTCCCGTTGGAAGTTGTCGAGCTTGAACGGGTACTGTTGCGCGAGAGGACCGATGCAAATTCAGGGCCGGACAAGGCAGACGTGGCTGTCAAACATAGACTTACCGTGTATGCCATATCGGGGACAAGCTCATCGAACTGGAGCGGAGAGAAAGTGAAGCTGCGGTGTCAGAAGCGTAGGGCGCGCAGGGAGTGACAGCTGCAATCAGAGATCGAGAGACTGACGTTGACGAGTTCCTGATTGACATCGACTACGTGCGCCCACTCCTTCTTCTCCACCTTCTTGGACCGCTTCGGCTTGGCCACCGGCATGGAAGACGCCGAGTAAGACTGCGAGCGGTCAGGAGAGAGTCAGCCCGGTCCCCAAGCAGGCGGTCCAAAGCGACAGAAAGTACTGACAGACGGAGGAAGCAGATCGTCGATCCCAGATATGTCCTCTGCAGGCTTGGGAGCGGCTGCTGGACGAGGGGCCGTAGATGAAGATGCCTGTCGACCGATAGAGGCAGAGATCACCGAAGGGTCAGCGGCTGGGCCGGCAGGCTCTTCAGACCACTCAACGCATCAACGAGGGACAATGCCGTCCCAAAAGATGCGCAAGACAGCGACCATTGATGTTGACGTACCTGCTTTCCCTCCAACTCGTCCTTTAGCCGTCTGACCTCGTCTCCCTTTCCACGACCGAGGAAAGCCTCAATGACCCAGTCGTCGTCGTCCTCTCCCTCCTCCTTCTCCTCAAACACAAGACCCCTCTTGAGCCCCGGAGCCTTGCCTCTCCATCCTGCGACCTCGTCCTCCTCTTCGTCGTCGGCAAGGTCGAGTGCGAGCGTGGTCGGCTCGAGTCCTCCGGGCAGGAACGGCAGGTTGGACGATTTGCCCCGCACGAACGACGTCTGCGGAGCCGGTAGACGGGTCGTCAGAAGAGACTGGATTGAGGAGGGTGGAGGAGGAGCGGCTTTGGTCTGCAGGACAGGACAAGACCAGATCCGATCGAGGTCAGTCGGAGGACATGGGCAAGCTGGAGCGCGAGACAATGATCGTACCTCTGTCCAGCCGACGACGTCGCCCGAGAGACCCTTACGGAGGAAAGATGGAGTGTGTGTGGGCGGTGAGGGTAGAAGCGGTAGTGGTGGGAGTGGTGGGTCTGATGTCCAGCGGCTGAAACGAGCGCGAGGGACGGAGGACAGGTCAGGGTGAGCTCGACGTTTCTGGGCTCGGCCGACTTCCTGCCACGGCTGTCGGCCCGTCGTACCTGCCCCGATTGACAAAGGCCTGCACGTACACTGCGAACCCTCCCAGCCACTCATCCTTGAGCACCTTTCTCGGTGCGAGGAAGCGCTCCTCGATCTCGCTGTGGATCTCGTCGGTGGACGGTAGCCGGTCGAGTGAGAGCTCGGCGAGGAGTGTCGCAGCATCCCTTGGCGGGTGAGACAGTCGCAGACTGTCTGAAGAAGACGCCATCTGACCGAGAGGGAGTTGAGCGAGGTCCTGGTGAGGTCCGGATCTGTGTGTGGTCGGTGTTGGCGGGCTGTCTGGAAGCAGGAGGAGGGTGAGCTCGAATCCGATCCCCGACGTGAGGTGACCCCACACACCGTCATCATCCCCACTAGACACTCTGGTCCACAATGTCGAATCTGCTCTCGTACGACTCTCCATGTGAGTGCACAATGTCGTCTGACCCGGGAGACGATCCCTTCGGCTGTGTGCGACGCGTGTGAGCTCACGACGTCTCTCCTGTCCGCTCGTCTGTCGGCCAGTCCCCATCTACGGGCTGTCCTACACCAACAGCAAGCATGACCCCCATCGGATGGCGCTTGGCAGCTTTGTGCTCGGTGGCGGGCAGAACTACCTGCAGGTTGTCGGGCTCAAGAGCGTGAGTGCTGCCACCTGGACGAGAGCCGGAGGTCACCTCCGACGCTGGAGCCATCTCGCCCCAGTCGTAGAGGCGTCAAGCTCGGCCGAGCTGCTAGACTGACATCCCTCACGTCTGCGTCTCTCAGGACTCTCACCAGCACCCTCATCTCGCACCCCTCGCGTCGACGCCTCATCCGTATCCCCCGACGGCGGTTGTGTGGGAGCCGACACCGTCGTCCTCGTCTCGCGAGCTGCTCGCCACCACGGGGGACGCCCTCCGGATATGGGACTACTCACCAGCAGACGGAGGAGGAGGCAACGACGGCAGGCTGAGGGAGAGGGGGGTGCTCTGTCACGTACGTACGCTGGGCTCGTCCATCTCCTCGCTCGGCGGCGAGCTCAACCAGGCCGAGCTCACCGCGCTGACTCGTTCGCCGTTCCCTCTCTCGTCACTCTAGGCCAAGGCGCTTCCGACGACGACTCCCTCTGCTTCTCCTGGGACGACGCCTGGCTCGTCACCTGGAGGTGCGTCTGGCGGAACGCAACTGCAGAACAACCCTGCGCCCATCACGAGCTTGAGCTGGAACTCGCTCAACCCCGCCCTCGTCGTCACATCCTCCATCGACACAACCTGCACCGTATGGGACGTACAGGCACAAGTGGCAGTCACCCAACTGATTGCGCATGATCGAGAGGTCGTGAGTCCTGACTCGGGTTCTTCTGGCCGGACGCAGCCTCGCCCAGCGTCGCGTGCACGTCCGACAGTTCGCTCATCCACTCTCCCCTTCATCTCTTGGTCACTGCAGTACGACGTTGCCTGGCTTCCAGGTGGGACCGACGTCTTTGTGTCTGTCGGCGAGGACGGGTCCCTCCGCGCGTTTGACCTTCGCTCGCTGGAGCATTCGACCATCCTGTACGAGACACCAGCCTCGACCGCCTCCAAATCATCACCCACACCCTCCTCCTCTCAGCACTCTTCAAATGCTCTGATGCGGATCGCGTTCGACCCTTCGGACGCACACTACCTCGCAAGCTTCCACTCAAACTCTGGCGACGTGCAGGTACTCGACATGCGAAGTCCAGGGATGCCGGTCGTGGAGCTCAAGGGACATGGCAAGGTCGGTGGGCGGGTGGGCGCGATTGGATGGGGGGAGAGCAGGAATGGGCAAGGTGGAGGGTTGTGCTCAGGAGGTGAGTCACCGTGCTTTGATCCGTCCCACCCACCGCCATCTAGCGAAAGTCCCGCTGACCCGTCCAGTCCACTTCCACCCCTGTCCGCTTTTCCAGGTACCGACTCGTTGCTCATGCTCTGGGACGCATCCGTCTCGTCACTACCATCAGCTCAACCTCCTCCAGCACCTGGTGTGCTCCCACCCAACGCGTCAAACTCAAAGCCGTCCGGTTCGCGTCCGTCCTCACGCGGCGGAGGAGGCGACAGCGCGTCGGCGATCCCGCAACGGGTCGACCCGCTGATGGCATATACTGCTCCAGGGGAGGTCGACTCGGTCGCGTGGGGAGTCGGTGGCGAGTGGGTCGGTTGTGCGGGCGGGAATGGTGGCGGGAGAGGGGGAGGCTGGGTCAGGAGCCTGAAGGTGTAGTTGTATGCGAACATTGCATCATGCTTGACTGAGACCGCGACCAATCTGCGCATACTAGTCGAGGCTCTTGATACGAGCTGAGAGGGAAGAACGAGAGGGCGAACCAGTGGACGCGCGTACAAAGATGGATGGGAACCAGAGACGACAAAGGGAACAAAGGGCAAGCGACGAGCCCATACAGCAGAAGCTCTACAGCACGTAGCGGAAGTCGGGGTCTGGTCCGGTAGCCCTCCTGTCGCCAGGTCGGAAGGGGGACGCGCTCGCGGAAGCTCGACGGTCTAGCTTTCTTCCCCTGTCGGGCGGCGCGTCCCAACAGATGTCGTGAAAGATCGTTTCATTTGCATTCCCTCCCGGTCCCCGCCCTACGCCTGCTGACCCTGCTTCTGCATCAGCAGCTGCATGACCATCTCGAGGTTGAGTTGCTTCTTCTCGATCGTCGCCTGCAACGTCTCGAGGTTTGCCCGGACGAACGCCGTCTTGGCCGTGTAGTGCTTGAGCGCTTCTGTGCGTGTCTGATCGGTCCGGTGAGGGTGGCAGAGACAAGGGGGAGGTCAGTCACTGAAGGCACGTCAACTATAACGCGTCACAATCAGGAAGTAGGATGGAGGAGCCGGCAAAGGCTCGCGACAGGAGGGGTCGGCAGGTTGGGGAGGCAAAGGTCGTGTGAGACGAGCCGCACCTTTGATACAAAGTAGCCTGTCCCTACGTCGATGATGACGTTGTCGAGGTCGGTGAGCTTTCCGGGCACGTAGAGGGAGGAAGTGAGAGGGATGAGGATGGGAGAGGCTGTCGCCGACGAACGAACCGAGAGGGAGAGGGACGCGGTCAGCTCGAGCTCACACGGACTGGCCGAGAGCGAGACCTTGTGCAGAAGCAAAGGATGCCCTGATGTACGCACTCGTGTTTTTGGGGTCGATCTCTGACACGTCTGCTACGCAGGCCTTGAACTTTGCCTGGGCCTGCTTGAGCTGGGCGAACGAGTTTGTGAGGTGCTCGAGCTCCTGCGAGAGTCAGCGGAGGGGACGTGCGGACAAGGGTGTAGACATGAGACAGACAGAAAGGTCAGCGATGATTCCGGGACGAGCGAGCATGTCCCAATGAGCCCACGGCGTCCGTCAGGAGGCGCAGGACTGTCCCATCAGAGCGAGACCGAGGTGATGGAGTGCGGATGAGAGGCGAGGAGGGAACGCACGTCGTCGAGCTGCTTCTTGACCTCGGACAGCTGCTTAAAGTCGAGGTCCTGGACGGCGATTTGTTGTTGGGCCATGGCGAGAGTGCGAGATGTGTGACTGCTGTCAGGCTGGGTCTGGGTGTGGTGGGTGATGAGGACGCAATCTCGACGAGGTGAGCTCGAGCTCAGCTCAAAGGTGAGCTTCGACTTTCCCTTCCCTGCTTGCCTTCGCAGACGCACTCCCAACCGCCACCCATGTCTCTTCTCGCACCCTACAAGGAGCTCGCCGCTCTCATCCCTGCCCAGTTCAACAAGGCCAAGGCGTCTGGTGCTCTCAACTCGTACGAGTCGACGACCGAGCTCGTCACCGAGGACGGCCAGGACGTCAGTCCCATCGTCTGCATCTCTCGCTCGCCTGCCCTCACAAGTCGCTGACCCGAGCCCTCGTTCACGCACAGTTTGAGCTCCGTATCTGCCCTGCGCTCGAGGCCAAGCGAGCCGCCAAGCCTGCCGCTGCTACGTCGGTGGACGAGAACGGCAAGGATGTGCCCGAGCCGAAACGTCAGCGGGCAGCAGACCCGTTCGAGGGTCCGTACGACGGGAACGACCTCTACGTAGGCAAGGTCGGCCAGGAGGAGGGAGGAGAGAAGATGGTCGCACTCCTAAACAGGTTCTCGGTCGTGGACCACCACTTTTTACTCGTCTCGGAAGGTGAGCCCATGCTCGACCTCTTTCCCATCGTAGCCGTTCTGGACCCTGCACGGTCCTCGTTCATGCGAGTGAGACTCCTACTGACCCATCTATATCTCGCCTGTATATCTGCAGAGTTCCAGTCGCAGTCGAGTCCCTTGCACCCGCCTCACCTGCTGCACGCGTTCCTCATGCTGCACGCCTTCAAGGCGGCCACAAAGTCGGAATGGGTCGCAATCTACAACTCGGGCGAGAAGTCTGGGGCGAGCCAGAAGCGCCGGCATCTCCAGTTCGTGCCCGTTGATGGCGAGGCACCCATCGACCAGTGGGCGGGCGAGGCGAACGTCGAGCGGGACGGTAAGCGCCGCCGCTGATCCTGCCTGCCTTTCGATCGTGACTGACGTCGGCTATGCATGTTCACCAACAGACATTCCCTTCCAGCTCGATAAAATGCCCTATGCGCACGCCATCATCCGTCTGCCTTCCCAACTGTCGACCCGCTCGGCTCTGTCTGGTGACCCGTCCCCCATCGCCATGACCCTTCTCTCCGCCAACATCGCCCTTCTCGATTCGATCCACAGTGCTGTGAGTGATCATCCTCGTCATATACTAGAACGAGCGTCTGAGGCGCTGTCATGCTCACGAGACGCCACTGATTGTGCCTGTCCCTCTCTCCGATCCAGATCTGGTCCCAGCCCGAAGCGTCTCCGACACAGGGCATCCGGGGTGAGCCGCTGTCGTACAATGTGGTGATGACGACGTCCAACTTCTGCCTCGTCCCTCGGTACAGGGAGAAGTCGGACCTCGTCTCGGCCGACGTCGGAGGACTCAGCCTCAACAGCATGGCCTTCGCCGGGCTTATCCTCTGCGCGGGCGAGACCGAGAAGGAGGCCGTCAAGGCTGCCGGAGTTAAGAAGGTGCTCGGCAGCGTCGGGTTCGCCAAGATTGAGGGCCGGAGTACGGAGGAGGGATCGTTCGACGAGCGCGAGGGCGCGCTGGCAACGTAGGAGGACCCGAGACTTGGAACGATGGAATCAACCTGCCATCAAACTCGATGTGACTGTATCACAGTCGTCGGCAACCGGATATGCGAGTGACACGGGTGTCATAAACGGGCTCGGCAGCCTGGGGGGAGAATTCCCCTGGGTGATGCCCCCTTGCTCGACCCCTCCGCCAACACCGCCGTTCCCCCCTTCGCCCCTCCCTAGCCTCCCCTCGCGTGTCCTTTCTGCATCACGAGGTCTCCCTGTCGACCGGATAATATCCGAGTCGGCACAGCTATCTGCGTCGACCTTGGGTCTCGAGCCCATCTGCACCGCAAGATCTTTCGCGTCGAGTCGAGGCTCCAGTGGCGCACCTGCCTTCTCTCTCTCACCTCCGACTCCGCCTTCAAGCCACCGCCCGGCCACCCGTCGGTGTTTCTTCGAGCTGTTCTCCGCTCTTTCCGGCATCTTTATTGGTCCGGCTTCTTGTCCGGCTGACATGCCAACAACAGGGGACAGCTGCGCGACCTTTTCAGCCCACGCGCAACAAAGGGGCGGAGTCGAAGGGGGTTGTGGAGGTGCGGGGCTGACCTGTCCCACTATTTATTGGCTGGTCTCGCTCGACTCTTGCTTCCAACCATCACCTAATCCTCCCTTCCTCTCTTTTTTCCTCCACTCCATCACTCGCAATGCTTTCGTTCGTCCCCGCGCTCCTCCTCGCGTCTGTCGCGTGTGCCGCTCCCCGTCCGCTGGGCCATCCTCCTCCCCCTCCTGGTCCTCCGGGAGGTCCTCCTGGCCCCCCTCCTCCTCCTCGCGACGGGCCTCTTCACGCTAGGCTGATAGAAACGTGCGAGTTTGCTTTTGGCACGGCTCCCAACTCGTTCAAGTCGGACTTCACCAGGATCGTGACGGTCAGTCGAGTCTCCAGCCTAATCTCATCGCGGTTGCTGAATCGCATCTCGGCGCTGACTCTCGCTTGCTCTTCTGTCCCCTCAGTTTGGTGATTCTTCGACCGACACTGGACGAGGATTCGAGCTTACTGGCGGCCTGTCTCCCCCTGATGTGAGTCGAAGGTTGGCAGGCGACGAGCTCAGACGCGCTCGCGTTGCTGACATTTGCATCCGTCGTCTCACCTCTCTTCCAGTTCTACTTCAACCACACGTACTCCAACGGACCCGTCTACCCTCGCCTTCTCTCGACCAGGTTGGGCGTCGACCTCCTGGGATGTGGTACGTTCAGCCCCGCCTCCGACGCGTCTTCCTCGAGCGGAGATCGCCGCCCCCTGTGTGTCTCGTCTCCTCTCTTGCTGATCCCCTTCCTCTGCTACTCCCTCCCTTCTCTGCGACCGTGGTCTCTCAGCCATCGGAGGAGCGACCTCGAACAACACTCGGGCGCCGGGAACTCTGCTCAACTACACCGTCCCCTCGGCGATCGACCAGGTCAACTCGTACCTCGCCGCCGTCGACGGAAAGAAGCCCGAGCAGAGGCGAACGCTCGAGGGCCGACTGCACGTGCTCCTCGTCGGACAGAACAACATTGCCCACAACCCTCGAGCGACCGGAGCCGACGCCATCGAGGACATCAAGTACGCAGTAGGAAAGCTTCTCGAGGCCGGTGAGTCTGGTCGCCTTCATACCTAGTAGTCTATCTTGGCACCGACTGACCGCGCTCTTCGGACTCCTTGCTTTTCAGGTGCCGCTCGTGTTCTCCTTTTCAACGCTCAGGACCTGTCCAAGAACAACCCTACCGTCCTCGGTGCTCCCCAGCTCCAGCCCCTGCTTGCCGCGTGGTCGAGCTCGTTCCGAGACGCCATGTTCCACTACTTTGGTCCGCCCGGATCGGACAACGAGGACAAGCGAGTCGCCGTCGTCGACACGTTCGCGCTCAGCAACATCATCAACTCGGCTCACGAGCAGTTTGGGCTGAACGAGGCGACCCGAGGCATCCCGTGCTTCATCAGGCCCGTCGAGGGCAAGTCGGCCGGATCCATCTGCACCGACCCGCAGGACAGGATGTACTGGGAGTGAGTGCACCTGCCTACCCTGTGTCTGTGAGGCCGTCATCTGACGAGATGCTGACTGCTCCTGTTCCATCTTTACTTTGCAGCGACCTCCACCCTTCGGCCAGGACGCACTCGCTCTTCGCCGCTGCCGCTCTTGCTACCATGAAGGCCAAGGGATGGGTCACCTCCGCCTAAGGCAGATAGAACGACGACGGGACTGAAGGGCGAGGGGGAACACATGGCCTGACGAGGACGCCAAACAACTACGGTCATCACTCTGCTACGACTTAACCTACGATCTACCTTAATGCTCAACAACGCATAACATGCACACCACATTCTCTTCATCATCAGCCCCGATCGGCCGAGAACTCGGCTCACCTCATCTCATCTCTCGACCAAGGAGAAGCGCGCGCCCCTGCTCGGACGGATCCGAGAGGGCGGAGTGTCGGTAGCAATCCTGTTTCCGACAAGCATCGCCCCTGAACTTTCACTCTGGCGCTTTCGCACACGCTCTTTCGCTGTCGGAAGGGTGTCCCTTTGTGTGGCTGCGAGTGTGTGTCCGTCCGGAACGAGCAGGAGGTGTTGATGACGAGGCACGGCACCTGCGGGCGAGGCTCATCGCAGCGGGGCCTGAGCCGACACGATCGAGACGAGATCTTCAGCGCAAGCCGAGCGGAAGATCTGCTCATGCAAAACCAGAAGTCAGATCTCGGTATTTCGGCTCGCAATTCTGCATCTGTCAGTACTCTTATCGGACTCAGGGAGTCGTTATCGGGCGGTCGGGAGGCGTGAGATGAGGAGGAGGGGCGCAGTGCGTCATCTCCCAGCGAGTTCCTCGAAGGCTCGAAGGCTCGAAGTCTCGCCCTCGCCCTCGCCATCTCGTTGTCCATCAACACCCATCCCCCAAAAACCATCCACCCACCAAAACCACATCAACCACCCACCCAACCACCCACCCACAACCCAAACCCACTACCCACTCTCCAGGACCTCACCGTCTACCCTCTCACCTCTTCCCTCTCCTCTCCTTCCCTCACCCCATCTCTCCTCTTCCCACATGTCCACCGCTACCGTTGGCAAGAGTCTCTCAGAGCACCCTGCTGCTGGCACTGTAACGAGTCCCACTGTTCTCAAGGACCAGCAGGTGTCTGTCGACCAGAAGCTCAAGTTGTACGGAGTGAGTGCCTCTCTTGTGGCCGGCGCGAGAGGGCGAGTCCAGATGGGGCCCGCCTGTGGTCTCAGGTCCACTGCACCCTCTCGCAGCTCGCATTCAGCTGGATCGCTGACCTCGCTCTCTTCTCTACCCTTGCCAGGTGATCCAAGCGTTCCGTGATGGCTCTCTGCCTACAAACAAGCAGATTGACGAGGCTCTCCTGTTTGCTGAGAAGCACTCTCCGGTCGACGTCAAGAAGCTCTCGCCCGACGGTCGCAAGCTCGTCGACGACGTCCGCGACATCATCGAGACTGCCCGACTGCAGATCCTGACCAAGAACAAGGACGAGCTCATGCAGAACTTCATCGCCCACACCCAGCAGGTGAGCACTCGAACCAGCCTCTCGCTCGCAGCCCCCCTCCGCGTCTCATCGAGTTTGACCATCCTCCCCATCCCTCCTCGCCTTCCCCCAGACCGATGTCTCCCGAGGCCAGCAGTCGAAGGCTGCCCTCCCTACGAGCAAGGACGAGCTCAAGAAGGACGGAGAGAACGCCTCGGTCCACCTCCGAACGCTCCTCACTCTCATCCTGACCAACTCGGAGGCCCGAAAGGTCATCTCGGACCTCGGTATCGTCGGACGAGACCTCTTCGCCACAGCCGCCGTCAAGGTTGCTGAGACCGCTAAGCCCGACCAGGCCGCTCTCGACCAGGTCGACAAGCCCGCACCCTCGAACGAGTTCATCGGAGCCGACGGACAGAAGGTGAGCAAACCCACCCCTGACTGCTGCGATGCGCGCGCGCTAGCTGGCTGGAGCCCCATCTCTGACGCGTTGTGGTCCTTTTCTTCTCTCGTCTCGCAGCACGGACCCGACTCGACCCCCAAGCTCGAGCTGAACATCGCCGGACACAAGATTGTGCACGACCCCAAGGCTCCCGTCGCCGAGGGTACTCTCCACACCGACCGAGATGGAAACACCGCCACTGCCGCCGAGCGAAAGCAGCAGGCGCAGGAGAAGAAGGCCGAGTTTGACGAGAAGAAGGAGGAGGTCAAGCAGCAGGGCAAGGAGAAGGCTCAGGAGGGAGCCCAGCAGGCTCAGCAGGCCCACCAGCAGGGGGGCGTCGACGAGGTCAAGCGACAGGCCCAGAACACCGCCCAGGACGCGCAGGGCAACGAGGACGCTGAGGACGCCAAGCGAGGCCTCCAGGGCAAGTTCGGCCAGCTCAAGGAGCGACTCGCTCCCGGAGACAACGTCCGAGACATGCACGAGCGAAACAAGGAGCGAACAAAGGTGAGCCCTCGACGCCAATCAGCCCTCATCACACTTTCGGATCGCTGACGCTTCTTGTCCTACTCCTTCTTCTTTTCAGAACTTCCTCGACGAGGAGTTCCCTCAGGAGCGACGGGACCAGTTCATCTACCGACTCAAGAAGGTTGTCGTCGAGCTCCAGCAGCACAACGACTACGAGGAGGCCATCACCTTCTTCATCGACCTGCTCGACAACTACAAGGGTCACTCAAAGCAGCTCGCCTCGGCCGGGGGAGACTCTGTCGGCGCGGTCGCCTCGGACCCGGCCTTCTCGCAGGCATGGCAGGAGATGAGCGTCCTCCTCTCGAGGTTCGCCAACGGACGAACGCTCGACGGAGTCATCGACGCCGTCAACCAGCTCTACGTCGACGGCCAGAACGACCCCGAGCTCCGAAAGTGGTTCAACCAGCTCTCGGACTACGTCCGACGAACGCTGCTCGAGCCCGGGTTCGTGCTCGAGGACGAGTGCGAGCAGGAGGGTCAGGCGCTCCAGAAGCGAGGCCGAGAGTTCTTTGACCACAAGTACGCCGGCCACAAGGACACCCTCTTCAACGAGTTCTCGGCCTTCTTCCAGGGAATGGCCGAGGAGCCCGTCAACGTCCGATTCGGAGAGGACTGGAAGCGACTCACCAAGGACATCCTCTTTGACGAGAACGGCCAGCTCACGTTCAAGCCCGACCTCTGGAGGGACATCCGACAGGAGATTCTCCCGCACATCATCAACCAGGTCGGCTACATCCCCGTGCCAAGGATCGAGTACTCTGACAAGACGATCGACCTCGTGATCGAGAACCTGATCCTCCAGGGCGCCAACTTGTTCCCCAACATCATCGAGCTCGAGGCCGAGAACTTCTTCCACTTCTCGCCCTACTCTGCGATCGGAGACAAGTCGCACCACAAGTTCCGACTGCACTTCTCGCAGATCCAGGCCGACATCAAGGACGTTGCGTGGTACGTGTCCAAGAAGAACGGGTTCCCAAAGTTCAAGGACTCTGGTCTTGCCGACGTGCTCCTCTCCGGCAACGGACTCTCGGTCGACGTGACGCTTGAGTCTGCCGGCAAGCGCAAGGACCACGTGTTCCTCGTCCGAAACGTCGACGTCAAGGTGGACGCCATCAAGTTCAAGCTCCGAGAGGCAAAGCACTCGTTCCTGTACAAGGTCTTCACCCCGCTCGCCACCGGACTCATCAAGAAGTCGATCACCCTCGGAGCCCAGCAGGCCATCAAGACGCTCCTCGGAAACGTCGACGCCCAGCTGGTCGAGGTCCGAAACCGAATGGACGAGGCCAAGGAGTCGGACACCGAGACCCGAGCCGACGCGCTCAAGCAGCTCTACTCGAGGAAGAAGGAGACCGCCGAGAAGGACAAGGCAAAGGTCGACCAGAAGACGGCCGAGCGAGGATCCCAGTTCGCCGTCGTCACCTCGCCCGAGTCGTCGATCCTGCCCTCGGTCAAGCCGCCTCACTCGACGTTCGCAAAGATGGAGGAGAAGCACAAGCAGGCCCACTCTGGAAACTCGTGGCAGTCGCCCGCCTTCTCGCTCGTTTAAGTGCTAGTTTAGGCTCGGATTCTCTTGTGTATCCCTCTTTGTGTTCTGCTTTTCGTTTCCTTCTTGTTATAGCCCTAGGTTCTCGATTCCCCCCCAACCATCCAACGGATCTGTCTGTGACTCGGTTTTCCCTTCTCTACTTTCTTACTCATCCCGCCCTCGCCTTAATATACTTACATATCTCAATGCGAGTGACGCTCATCTCTGATCATCGCAATCGAAAGACAACCGACCGGCGGTGGCGACGGCTCGTTAGGCAAAGGAAGTGGCAGTCTAGGAGACCTCACACATAAGAGAGTTGGGCTTCGCAGATGTGGGTCGTTGACCTCATCCCCGATATGCCATCAGGGCAAAGGAGTGATGCCTGCACCAAGGCGGAGAGGGGTTCTGTTCAACCCCGAGAGCCTCCAGCCCGACGCTTGCCTCATCCCGCACCCGTCACCCTCTTCCACCCCGACACCTACTTAGAGGTCAAGCCCAGCTCGTGAGTGCTTCTCTCAACCACTACCTCACCTACGATGGACTACCTCCACCTGTTTGCTGACTTTGACCCTCCTTCTCGTCCTGTCTCGCCTGTGAGTGAACGTAGCCAGCTACCGATCTCGTCTGCGAGCTCGACCTCATCCGCCCTTCCCTCCCTCCCTTCCACCCCACGTCGACGATCGTGGATCTCTCCCGCCCGCTCCGCACCCTCAAGATGGTGAGTGTCGCTCTACGTAGACGGCCCCTCTACTCTGGCGACGGAAGTTGAGCAGGGCCAGGTCGATGGGATGGAGGAGTTGCGCGAGCTCACCAAACGCAACTGATCCCGTTTCCCTTGTCGTATCGGGTCACACTCTTCTAGGACGACGACGAGATCAAGGCCTACGACTCGTCCAACGCCTCGGACCCGGACGCCTTCTTTGACGAGGAGGACGCGCCGACGGTAGCCGACATGTCGAGTCCAAAGGTGACCATGGCAGTGAGTACAGCTCGTCATCTCCCCCACGTCTGTCCCTACCGCCACTTCGCCTGTGCTCGCGTTGGATACCCAGACTGAGCGGGAGACTTGTGTCTCTCTGCTGCACAGAAACCCAAGCGCAAGCGGCGCAAGGGCGCGCGAGACCTGATCACTGGCGGTGGAGCGAGGGAAGGGCCGAGCGGACGAGCTCGCACCGGACGGCTCACCGGAGGCTCAGCAGCTCGTCTACGCCTCGGGCTGGACGAGTCGGTCGGCCTTCCGGACGATCTCACACATGACTCGGATGACGACGAGAGCTCAGTGCGTATCAGCCATACACGTCGGCTGGCTGAGTCGCTTGCGAGGGAGCTCGTCAGCTCGACCGAGCTCTCTGCCGCCTCCTGTTCACGTCCCACTCTCACACACGCCCACATTGCCCCTCGCTTCAAGACCGCCGTCACACGATAACTGACTCGCTTGTGTGTCACTCTCGACAGATGACTCCGCCTCCAACATCCCCCGACCCCCGTCGCCTGCTGCTGTCTTACCCGGACTCGCTCCCGTACGAGGCCGAGCGTCTAGCAGACATGGACGACCGGCTCGACCTCATCCTCACCCGACTCAGCGAGGCAGTCGACGCCAAAGACTGGGACGTAGGCTTTTGGCGGTGGCACAGGGATCTGTCGAGGTGGCAGGCGATGAAGTACCCGATGAAGAGGGAGAGGAGGGTCGGACTGCTGAAGCTATACTTCGAAATCGCAGGTGAGTCGACCATCATATTGTCAGATTGAGTTGCTCAGCCCCAGAGACCAGAATCTGACCATCTGATCGATATCGTACGCGGACCAGTCGCGCCTGGGATGGAGGCTCGGATCGTTGAGACGGCGAGCACCCAAGTGATGCAGCTGACAGAGAAGACAAAGTATGTGTCGAGGAGGGACCTCACGCTGCCTTGGCGTCCCATCTTTGACATTCTCAAGACGGAGCTGTTTCCTAAGGGCCGAAAGACCGGTCTCACGTGAGTCTTGATCGTCGCTTCCTGCATCTCGGCTAACTTCTCGCCTTGAATTGACGTGCGCTTCATCCTTCCTTACTGGCTGCAGCAACATCGCCGGCGGACTTCTGAGCATGACCGAGAGCTGTCAGCGGTTCTTTCACCCGAGCGAGACGGACGCGATGCTCGAGGCGTTCCTTCCGATGCTCGACGGCAACCAGATCAACACCGTCGTTGCCACCCAGGCCTTCCTCGTCCACTTCCTCCCGCTCACCCACCCGCAAAAGTGGCTGCCGATGATGTTCAAGTTCTCGTCGTCCTTCAACTCGGCAGCGTTCGACGACCAGATGCTCGACCTGCTCGCCCGTCTGGCCGAGCTGCACTGCAACCCGGCCGTCTCGGACCCGGCGAGGCTCGCGTCGGACTACGTGTACACGCCGGCGTCGGAGGAGGACATGGAGGATTTGAACGGGGCACCGGAGACGCTGTCACTGGGGGACAATGGCGCATCGAGAAGTAACGGGGTCTCGGACGTGGACGGCTCGTGGAAGGGAGTATGGAAGGATGTCGGGATCCTCGGAGAGGACGAGTTCAAGAGCGTCGTCACCACAGCGCTCAAGTCGATGGGTCAGTCGCGTCCAGTCAACTCTATCTCCTCTGAAAACGAGCTGACCGTTCAGTTTGCTTTGATCTCTTGCAGAGGGCCAGAAGTACGCGACCGGCGCTCACTCGGACGCCAAGTTGAGCTCGACGATGCAGAAGATGACAAAGCCGTCCGATCGCACTCGTGAGTGTCCGAGTCGCTTCCGGCGAGGTAGACAGACAGAGGGCTGACTCGCTGGATCTTGGTCATCGCTTCCTCTGCAGAGTCCCTTGCCCAGATCATCATCTACTCGATGTCGCACGACGCGCCCGAGATCCCTCCTTCGGGAACGGCCACGCCTCTCAACGGCGGACCATCGACGGCTCGGAACGGAGCTGGTCTGCTCGGAGGACCGCCTCCGCCGGCGCCCAAGTACCTCGCGGGATCCAAGGCGCTCGACGCGCTCGCAAAGGTCAGTCTTGCCTGTCGCACGTCCGCTGGGTTTTGTAGTCGGCTGATGTATCCATCTTCCCTTTCTCACAGCTCATCACCAACTGCGAGTCGATGTTCCACCCGTCCAACCCTGGCCAGTCGAGCGTGACGACGGCGACGTTCATCTGGGCACTCGCTGCCATGTTTGTCAAGCGATGGAAGGCCGAGGAGAAGGCGACCTGCAAGACACCTCCGTCTCGTCGTCTGACAAAGGAGATCAAGCGCGAGTTCTGTCTCTCGCTCAGGACGGTCGCTCTCCTGTCGATGTTCTCCAAGCACGACACGACGATGGCGCTCAGTCACGCCTGCCTCAAGTACCTCGCCCTGCTCGAACCCCAGCTTGTCGTCCAGTCAGTGCTCGACCGAGCGTACCCGTCGCTCACCGGACTCGAGGAGACCCATCGAACGCCGGCGGTGCTCGCCTGCCTGGCGTCGATGTCGCACCCGCTCATCTCTCGCGAGGTCAACTACCTCGGTGGACGCAACCTCGTCCCGCTGCTCGAGCTCTGCCTGCCGGGGATCGACATGAACGACCCGATGAAGACGGTACGTCCCGCAGTCTCTCTCCGTCGTCGCGCGCATCTCCTGCTCACGTCGCTCCTTTCTTTTGCCTCTCCAGGTTTCGACCACCTGGTTCATCACCAACATCGTCCAGTTTGCCAGCCTGTCTGACCTGACCGACTTTGAGCCCGAGGAGGGAGCCAATCCCTCGCCGTGGCCGAACGCGTCTCCGCTCGAGATCCACATCGAGCAGGACCAGGACTCTGAGAGGGAGCCGCCCCTGTCGATCGAGGAGGAGAACCAGGCGCTTAGGTTCTCGACTGGAGGGCTATCGTCGTGGCTGTCCGAGTACATTCTCAGGGTGCTCACCTTGTTCGAGAACCTGCCCGACCAGGGTGGACGGAGCCTCAAGACGGGAGGAAAGACCGAGGAGACGGTCAACGCGATGGTGCAGAAGTCGACCGGGATCGGTGAGCGCAACATCTCGCTCCGGACCGTCAACGCGCAGCTGACCTTTTTTGGACTTGTCCAGTCTTCTCTCATCTCTCGGACCCGCTCTTTGACCTGGCGCTCAACCAGATCTTTGAGTACGCGAGCTCGACGGGTGAGTTGCTTTGAGCTCTCATTTGGCCCACCGTCGCTGATGCTGTCTCTCCCTCTCGTCCAACTTAGTGCGAGCCAACACAGTCGGGGTCATGTCGCAGCTAGTCAGCTCTCTGGCCAAGGTCAACTTCGCCAAGACGTTTGACCGGTTCTTCTCGCTCTGCGCGAGGAAGATCAGATCAGAGCTCGAGGGAGGCGCGTCCTCGGTGCCGACGACGTCTGCGTCGCTTCCGTCCTCGTCCGACACGACCTTGCACGCGTACATGTCGATCCTGTCTGGCATGCTCGCCTACGCGGACGACTCGATCCTCAAGCACGCCGACGAGCTCATCAGCGTCGTCCAGTTCGCCCAGGAGCGCGCCCTCAACGAGCGCAGTTGGTCGATCGTCTCGCGACTCATCACCCGGCTGTTCCTCCGACTCACGACCTGCTGGACCGAGGATGCGCGGTTCGTCAACAAGGACGAGTGGAACTCTGATCACTTCAAAAAGAACTCGCACCTCTACTGGGGAAAGGTCTACAAGCGGTCAGAGTGCAAGATCGACTGGCACGTGCCAACCCAGACGGAGCTTGCGTTCGTCGAGCGACTCATCAACGAGCTGCTCGTGCCCACCTTGTCCGCCCTCGAGTTGGGAGTACCAACCTCTGGACCGCCGACGAAGGCGTGGACGAACGCGTTCTGCCGACAGCTCTCGTTCCTGCGACACTGCCTCGACGGACTCTACGCCTACTACCTCGAGGACCCCTCGACCAAGCTCGGAGGAGCGAAGGTGTCCGACAAAGGGTGCGTCTCTTTCCTTCGATGGCTTCGCTCGCCATCGCTGACTCGTTCTGTCTTCCCATCTCTTACAGCGAGTGCCCTGCCGAGTTCCAGACGACTGGTGCGCCGTACAAGGCTGCCTTCGTGCTCACCGACGTGTCCGACCCAAAGCACCAGGCTTACGCTGCCCTGCGTGAGAGGATCGGCAAGTTTGTTCACCGAGCGGCGGTCTACCTGCGAAACGAGGGAGGCGACGACTCGACCGACGCGGTACTCTCGGTCATCAGCACCATCAACACGTTCATGCTCTCGCAGGGACTCGACGGACGAAGCTGGGAGGCAAGGAAGAACCATTACGACACCGTCATCAAGTCGGTCAAGATGCACCACCGTCAGCGGATCCTTCCCCGCAAGGCCTGGGTTGCACGGGCCGAGCTGTACCACCTGTCTCGCTCTCGGGCGAACGGCTGGATCCGCACTCGCTCAGCGCTCGACGACGAGCTGATCGCCAAGCTGATGGACTTCTCGATCTCGTCCTACACCCGGATCCGCAAGCACGGCCAGAACGTTCTCGACGCGGTCGCAAGGTCGTATGACGGCACAAAGACGCTCGTCTACCCTCGCATCCTCGAGTCGCTCGGCAACGGAGTTGACCCGGACCGGATGAAGGGAGCGCTATACCTGATTGGAGGAAAGGCGTTTGCGTCGTTCAGCATCTTGGACCCGCGCTTCTTTGGCGACTTTGTGCTCAAGGTGTTGAGCACGCAGGACCAGGAGAAGGACTCGATCCAGGCCGTCATCAACAAGATCACCGAGGACACCATCGTCCGCACGTCCGAGCCGTCGACTTTGCGGTCTTCCCTGACGGTACCGAGGGTGGACTCTGCGTCGGCCGAGCTCGTGCCCCATCGGGAGCAGTTCGCGTCCCAGTCGTCGGTACTCCTTGCCGTCCGGGAGGCAGTCAAGAACAGGAGCGCGTTCCGGGACGCCGCCTACGACAAGATGGTCGAGGACCTGCTCGACCTGGCCGAGAAGCCGACGACGCATTGGAAGTACACCGTCTACGCCATCCGCTACCTTCGAGCCCTCGTCCGCAGAGACCGGCCAGCAAGCCCTCGGATGGCAAAGTTCTTCCTCGCCCGAGTCGTCGACGACCTGCCTCAGCTTCGGCACTACGCCCAGCTGTCGATGACCAAGGTGCTTCACTTCATCAAGCTCCGGACCATGACGGGCGCGTCAGAGGAGCTGCTGTTGCTCGGAAAGTCGTTCAACCCGCTCAAGAAGACGATCGACATCGACCCCAGCACACCCAACTTCACGGCCGAGTACCTGGCTGCGTTCCGCCAGCCGCTCGCGTACGAGGACACGACGACGTTCATGCAGGACAAGCCGTCCTCTGGCTGGCTCGTCTGGGGTAACCAGCTCACCGGCTACTCGCAGGCACCTTGGGACGCCTCGCCGTTCGAGTGGGACCCAGCCAGCCAGGAGGCGATGGACGTGATGGAGCAGGTCGTCTGCGACCCGGCATGGTGGAAGAAGTTTGTCGGATGGGCAGCCCAGGAGGACGCGCGGACGTATCTGTCTGGCGACGCGATCAACCTGATCAAGAGTCTGTCGCAGGTGTTTGTCGATCTCCCGTTCCGCATGTGCAGGCCGTTCCTGGACGAGTTTGTCAACGACCCGGACTCGGACAGGCACAAGCAGAGGGCGCTCGCCGAGGTGGTGTCGGGACTGATCCGAGGAGCGAAGCACTGGCCCGGGAAGGCGAGGAAGGAGTTCTGGGAATGGCTCGAGCCGTGAGTTGCCATCTTGATTGTCTGCTCAGCTTCGGCCACTCACTGACGTGACGACACTGCCTCTCTCTTGCAGTGCTCTGCCGAAGATCTTTGTGCAGATCAAGCCGGACACGCTGACCTGTTGGGAGCTGTTCTTCGACTACAACTTCTACAAGACGGACCCGCGTCGAATCCAGCCGCTCGTCAGCTTCGTGCTCGAGAAGGCACGCTCGGTCGACCTCGACGCTGGATCAGCCTTCGAGGTGACAAAGGCGCTCACGTTCCTCAACTGTCTCATCGTCCGGCTCTCGTGGCGGTTCGACGCCTGGACGGGCGGCATGGTCGACGAGATGTTTGCCGCGCTTGGGAACGACTTTGCAGAGGTGCGTTTGCGTCCTTATCATCTCCCTTCAGCTGGAGCTGACTGCTAGTCCTTCTGATGGTGCTTGCAGATCCGGGACCTGCTCGCCGACAACCTGCACCAGCTCGAGAAGGCCAAGTGGCGGATCTCGAACCCGTCACCACTCGCGTTCGTCGACGAGTGCCAGATCGTGGACAGGGACGTGATGGGTCTACATCGGTCGACGGATTTGCCCCACATCCAGGCCTACGTCAAGTCGCTCGCAAAGTGGAGGGAGGAGAGGCCGTCAGGAGTGAGTCGTCTGCGGTGTCCGCCACCCAATCTGACTTGCGTTGCTGACCAGTCTCTACGTGTGTCAGCCGACTGGACCTTCCTCGACCTACGACAAGCACTCGCTTGGTCTGCTGCGCTAGTACGTCCCGTCTCCCTATCTCTGCCGCGACTCTCTCGTCCCTGACTCTTCCATCTTTCCATGTCGTCTTCTAGTCTGCACAAGGGTCTCATCGACCTGAACGGACCAGCCGCCTTCACGAGCGCGCTTCCTCTGATTAAGGAGATCTTCCAGATGCGCGAGCTCAAGGACTCGCCCGCTCTCCAGGCGGCCTCGACAAAGGCGCTCGCCTTTACCGCCGGCATCTCGCCGCCACTCGAGTCGGTCAAGCCGCTGCTCTTCGCGCTGCTGCAGACGCTGCGGTCGCATCAGGTAGGAGCATCTTCTCCTAGACCATGCGCTCTGATCCGTGATGCTGACGTTTGACTTTTCTCGTTGTGTTCGCCTCATCCAGTCGTGGCACATCCGTCTGCATGTCCTGCCTGTGCTGGCGACGGTCTACTTCCGTGGACTGCCTCTGGTGGACAATGCGACGGCGTCACAGATCATGGAGGTCCTGACAGAGTGTCTGACAGACAAGAACCTCGAGGTCAGGGATCTCGCGTCCTCGTGCCTCTCGACCGTCCTCCGGTGCAGTCAGCGGGCGAGCATCGTAGTCTTCAAGGTTCGTCCTGCTCCTCTCCTCGCTATGTCGTGTCCTGTTCGATCTGACTGAAAGATTCTCCCCTCTTTCTCCTCGGCTCTCACAGAACCGGTTCCAGAAGACGATCCGCGAGACGCAGATCCCTCGTCGTCGACTCGCGAACGGAGAGCAGGACCCAGCCTACACTGCCGCACTCACACAGATGCACGCCGCCGTCCTCGGAGTCGGATCCATGTGCGCTCTCCCTCTTCTCTTCCTTCTCCTAGTCCGTTTCCTGACCTCTTCCTTTTTTTGCCTCTCGTTTCTACAGCGTCGAGGCCTTCCCCTACACCGTTCCTCGCTACGTGCCCGAACTGCTCGCTGAGACGCTCGCTGCGCACGCGTCGGACCCGATCCCGGTCTCGACGACGGTCAGGAAGGTTGCGGCTGCGTTCAAGGCGAGCCATCAGGACACGTGGGAGAACGAGGACAAGAAGCGGTTCACCGAGGACCAGCTGGCGAGTCTGACGAGTATCCTGAGTGGGACGAGCTACTACGCTTAGGTCCGAGTTCGCTGCATCTCTTTCTTCCCCCGTCTCCGTGCTACGTCCTTTTGTTCCACACGCGGGCTCTAGTACACACTTTCTCCGTTCCTGGTCCCTTTTTTTACACTCTATGATGTATCGATGCCTCTTCCCACTATCCCTCTTCCGCCTCAGCCCTGTACGCCGCCCGCCTTCGGTACGGTCGGAGGCTGAACCAAATCCACAAAGATGTCCCTCCCCAACGCCGCCTCGTCCACCGCTCCCCACCTCTCAATCGAGGACGCACTCATTGTTTGCGGCAGCGGCGATCGCGGCGTTGAAGGCGAAGGGGTGGGCGTGGAGGGCCTATGATGGGTAATGAAGATGATGGGCTAGGTGTAGATAAGAGCAGATGGTCTTATTTGATATACTGTATGCTTTGATCCTCCGTCTGGTAAGGGCCGAGGCAAACGCAAAAAGACGGCAGCGAAAGAGGGACGCGCCGTGAGCTCGACCGATTCCTGCCTCCTGCCTTCTCGCCCCAGACACGCACACAAGACGTCCGAACCAGCACGATAGGTCATACTCAGAGTCACCCGTGACTCTTCGGATGCCTCGCCACCTCCCCTCTGAGATCCTGGGTGAGATCTTCTCGCACTGCGACCAGCGTACGCTCGGGAGGGTGTCGAGGGTGAGCTTCGGCTGCCTCGCCCTCTCGGCAGCCTTCCTGTACGAGGACATCGCCATCAAGAGTGACGCAGCACTGGCGTGTCTGCTACGTATACCTGTGACCTCAACCAGACTCGATCGCACAGACTCGGGGCTGACGCTGTGTGTTGTTTGACTGGCAGCATCCCTCGACGGACCCCGACCTCGCTCTCGACAAGGGTCGGTTCGACGAGGCGCACCCAGACGGCTATCAAACTCCAGCAATACTCCCGCTCACTCGAGTCTCTGCCTATACGTCTCTCTGTCCTATTCATTCCATCACCTACACGGGCATGGACAATACCCTGCACAGCTTCTACAGCTTCGCTTACCTCGACCGCCTCTCCTCCTTTCCCCGCCTCGCCTTGCCTGTCCTCGTGCTGTCTCTGCCCGAGCTCACCTCGGGTGTAGTAGGCATCCGACAAATCGTCAAGCTGTTCGACCCATCGACGTTCATCGCGCTCGGACCGGCCGCCCACTTTGGCCCGTCGCAATGGCCGAGACTGCACGCCAAAGACGCCGGCAGTCCCTGGACTCGATTGTCGACCGTCATCCTCCGCGGCGCCATCCTCTGCGACTTTGAAGACCTCCTGGTCGGCGACTCTCCTCGGCCAGTTCGAGAGTTCCTCGATCTGGCCGAGAGCGAGCAAGATCAAGGAGAGTGGGACGCAGCGTTCGCCCTGGCGTTCGGACTCTGGCAGGCCCAGCGGGTGATCGTGGACGGATATGGGTTGGGGGACGACGTTCCAGTCAGGTTGACTGGCTGGGTTGAGTCGAGGGAAGTCAAAGAGGCGGTCGACGTCGAGCTGGATGACCCTCTGGTGGCCGCTCTGGAACGCAACGACATCTCGGTCAGCGTGCCTTCCCGGCGTGTCCGTCGCTTTCTGGACGAGCTCGACGACGGAGTGTACAAGAAGATGATCTGGGCTGTACTCGGCGAGTCTGGACAGGATGCGGGCATCTGATGAAAGGAAACGTCGGTCAGTCAGGCTCTCGCGCTGTGCGCTCTGCGAACTTGGCCCTGACGTCTTCAAAACCTCCCATGCGCCCAGTGCATCGATTGTTGTCTCGCTCTCCAACGGCAGTCGTTCTGGATGAGCTCCGGCGTGGTCAAGATACCCGGCTAGATGCAAGCAGCAGAGGTCGAGCGCCTCCCGGGTCGTCGGCGGCATCCCATCCGGCCGGCTTCCTTTCCACCACTGGCCGCCTTGCGACCGGATGCGTCCTGCCTACCCTTCCGAGTCGATTCTGACGTCTGGCTGGGGGAGTAACGGACATGCGACTGGTCTTAGGCTGGCCTTCGCTCCGGATCGACCCTCGCCTTTGGTCTCCGAGCGCGCCAGTCAGCATGCGACCGGACGATCTCCAATCCAACTTCTCAGCCGGAGCTTCCCTCTGCCTGGACCCTCGTTTGTCGGCCCCTATGCTGGATCACCTACAAAAGGCTCGACACATCTCTTTCCACCTCTGCGCATCACTCCCTCGACTCTCCCATCGCTCTCGAAACCCTCCGCCCTCTATGCGCTTCTTCGACGAGCTCAACTCCAAACTCAGTGTCTTCCTGGCTGCGCAGCAGACTGCCAACGCAGAGTGCCTCCGCCTGGGCACGTGTTCGGCAATCCACCGACGCTACGCCCCAACCGCGATCCAGACTCCGACCCCGACTGCTGCCCCCACCATCGCCTCCATCGACAGGAGGGACGTCTTTGGCCACGAATTCGACTTGAGGGACATCGATCTCGAGGTTGTCTTCGCCAAGATCGAGAACAAGGGTGAGTCTTCGTCTTTCGCGCACGACCGCATACCGATTTTGACAAAGCGCGATGTCCTTTCTTGCCGTTGTCAGACGTCGTCTGCGTCGTCTTCGAAGGTACCGAGGCCGACAAGAAGGAGAACGAGTACCTCGTCAAGATCAAGAACTCTGGTGAGCACCTTTCTCTCTCGATCGCGTCTCCGCCGATGCCCTCTCTGACCACGCTCCTCGTTCGTTTCCCAGACTTCCTCTGCCTCGAGCTCGCTGCTCAGGACTGGAAAGCCTTCGATGTGAGTCTCTCTTTGCCCATCGTCTTCACCCAGGTGCCACGAGCTGAAGCAGTCTTCCGTTCCCGACCTCGTGCACAGTTCGACTCCACCACCAAGGCCCTGACTCGCCGACAGGGCGGAGGAAGCGGACCTGGATCGTTCAGGGAGCACCAGCACGAGGACGGACCGCCGGCCTGGAAGAAGACGGACGAGGTTGGGAAGCGTCAGTTGGGTCATCAACCTCCGGCGTGGAAGACTGGAGAGAACGGAAAGGCGGTTGACGACCAGTAGGACTAGGCATCGGGATCTTCGCTGGGGCCGGACTTGCTTGCGGCTCCCTCACTTGAACGACTTCTGCCTGTCAAAATACATCGTCTCATCGTTTGCCATCCGTCTTTCTCTCTTTCTCCCGTTTGTAGATACGTTTGTCTCTGTCGACGACACGTCTGTGATCCCTTTCGCTCTTTCGATATGATGTCTCGTGACTTGGCTCGTTCAGGCCAGCTATCCAAGCGAGCCGGGTTTCTGATGTCGAATCAAAGGACGGGCGACCCATCTTGTACAGACCTCGACCAGGCGACGGGTACCAAAGGCGGGGCGTGGTGAGCTCGCGACGTCGGACGCATCAGCTCGAGACGCCTTCAACGTCGACCATGTCTGCCAACCCGAACGCCAACCAAGTCAGGCCAGGTCAGCCAGCTCACCAGAGGCCTCCTCCGCAGGTAAGTAGCCGTCTCTTGATCTGTGTGTGGATGTGTGCGAGGCGGATGAGCTCGGTCGTTCCGGCCTCCCTTCCTCCTGCGGCGCCCATGGTCTCGCTCGCGGTCCGCTTTTCTTGCGACGTCCATCCGTATCTGTGCTTCCTAGCTTCAGGCGTACTGACTTATATACGCATCCTCTCTTCGCTTTCCCTAGATCGGCGGTGGTGGTGGTGGTCCGGCTGCTGTGAACCCTGCGATTCTGGCTGCCGGCCACCAGGCGCTCGCCTACTTCAAAGCTCAGAACATCTCCATCCCCCAGGCGATGCAGCTCGCCCAACAGAAGAAGCTCAACCCAGAACAGCAAAAGAGCGTACGTCCCTCCAGACTGTAGTTTCAGACGAGGTAGGGAGACAGGGAGGCGGGAACAGGATGAGCTCAAGCGTCCCTGGCTCACATCTCGTCGTTTCCCCATTGTGTTTGCCTTTCTTTCAGTTCCAGATCGTGATGGCTGCGTTCGGTACGCAGATTATGGCGAGTCGAGCTGCCGGGGCTCCCGGTGCAGCAGGTGGAGCAGGTGCGAACGGACCGTCCCCGCCTCCCGCCGCTGCTGTCGCTGCTCCGACGGCCGCCCCTCAGGCCCGACCGCCAGGAGCGCCAGGAGCGCCCGCTGCTGGTACCACAGCTGGCATCCCGCAAGAAAGGATCAAGCATCTGCTCGAGACGCTCCAGAACATGACGGAGCATCAGAGAGCGTCAGCCATCCAAGCAGTCAGTCGAGCTCATTCTCGCCCTGGTCGGTCCCTCGCCGCAGGGCTGACGATTCCTTGCTTGTCTCGACCTCTTCCATCTTAGCAACCTGCTCTCGGCAACCTCTGGCAGTCGTACATCGTGTCACGACAACAGCGAGGAGCAGCAGGAACCGGTCCTGGTGTGCGACCCCCGGCTGGTCAGGTCCGCCCTCCCGGCGCGGTCAACGGACTCCCTGCAGGCACGCCCGCTCCCCCACTCAACCTCCAGCTCCCACCCGGACGAGCACGACCGCCACCAAACGCCCAGCCTCAGCAACAGCAGCAGCAGAACGGCAACATGGCCGGTCGAGCGAGCCCTGCCCTCCAACAGCAGCAGCAGCAACAGCAGCGACTTCAGAACGGCGGTAACCCAGCCTCGCGCGTCGGATCGCCAGCCCAGATGCTCCAGCAGCAGCAGCAGAACGGACAGAACCCGGCTGTGAACGGACCGGTCCCAGTCTTGCGACCAAACCAGGGCACCTCAGCTGCCGCGCTCGCTGCTTTGCCGTCCAACTCTCCTGCTCCGCATCCGAACGCGGGCGGAGCGAGGCCGACGCTGTCGACTGGACTGGCGTCGGGTCCGGTGACTGGGACGCCGAGTTTGTTGTCCAGACCTGGAGGCGGCTGGGACGAGGCGCAGAGGGGACGGGTCGGTGGGCCGGTTGAGACCGAGGATGGGAGGAAGAGGAAGCTGAGAGAGATGGTCGAGAGTCTGGAGCCTGGAGAAAAGCTGGAGCAGGGCGTCGAGGATGTGAGTCTATCGGTCCGGTGTCCTTGGAGCGGGAGAGCTGCTGACTTGACTCTGGTTTGGCGTGTTGTAGCTGCTGCTCGAGCTGGTGGACGAGATGATCGACTCGTCGACGCAGATGGCGGCGAGGCTCGCGAAGCACAGGAAGAGCAGTACGCTCGAGGTCAAGGATCTGCAGTTGCACCTCGGTCCGTCCATCTCTGCACTGCATGATTCCCATCAGCGGAAGCTGACTGTTGCCCATCTCATCTTTCGCGACTACAGAAAAGAACCACAACATCAGAGTACGTCCTATTATCCTTTCGCTGGACCTCGCCCTCAACTCAAACTGACGTGTTCCCTTCCTCTTCCTCGTTCAGGTGCCCGGCATCTCGTCCGACGAGATCCGACAGAACCAAGCGCAGACGGCGCGTCGGACGCCGGTCGTGAACCTGCACGCCCAGAGGGTCGCCATGGTCCACGCCGCCAAAGCTGCTGCCGCCGCGAAGGCCAATGCCGCCGCCTAGTTCATCCTCGACTGCGTCGAAACTCTCCTTCCGGGCTTCTTCTCGTCTCGGCTTGCGTCGCCTCCAACTAGCATCCGCCACCCTCCACCATCCCCTTGCATATCCCTCCCGCCGCGCTGCTACCTTGTCTTTTCCCTTTCTTGATTGCTGTTGTAGCCTGTCTTTCGTTCGAGAGATGAGCATGTTGTAAAACGAACTAGCAGCGCGCAGTTAACCATCTGAGATCTGGCCGAGGCAATCATCCGTCTTCGTCCTCCTCGCTGTCCCCCTCTCCGCTCTCGACTTCCTTGATAGCAACGCATGGCTTGCCAAGTCTCCGGTCTCAAAGGTCAAGCGAGCCGGTCGTTGCTACAGATCTGTAGTCGTTAGAACAATCGAGTCAGCGTGAGTCTGGGCACACGCTCTGCGTCGAGGTGAAAGGACGCCATTGAACTCACAGATCGCTCATGTCCAACTCGCACCTCTTCCCATCCTCGCCATCCCAGCTCCACCTCTGCACTTTGACCTTCGTCTTTGGCACACCTCTCCTTTTGATCCACGCTATAAACCTGTCCGCCTCCGCACGCTCCATCTCCGCCAGATGCACCCGCTTGCATCGTACGAGGCCCGCAACCTCCTCCAAGTCTCGATACAGGTCCGCTTCTGCCGTCTCTGAACCTGCATCGTCGTCGAAGTCAGGATACCGCACGATCCTGTCAACCTTCAACGCGGGCAGCCGAGGCAGAGTTCTCGCGAGATGATTCATCCGCACTCTTTCGAGGCCCAGAACCCAGTCCGAGCCGTCTCGCTCCCTCACAATGCACGGGGACAGGGAAGCAATCCAGTACAGCTTGAACGTTTCGTGCTCCTGTGACAGCTTTGCGGCTGCGTCGTTGCTGATACGATTCTTGACAACCTGCTCAAGCCCTGTCGTGTGCAGCTGATGAGCGAGGCTGGTGGATGACTCGTAGTCGAACCCGGCTCGGGCAGCTATCTCCTTCTCGAGCGCCTCCTCGATTGAGGTAAGGACCGAGCCCTGGACGGACGGGTTCGTTTGGAGGTGGTGGATGAGAAGGCCGACAGGCGTCGGTAAGGCGAGGTCGAGGTCCGTCTCGCCCAGGGCAGGAGAGTGCGGTGGATCGAGGATGCAGAGCTGCTTGATCCTTCGAAATCTTGGGACCGCGAGAGGACGTTCGAAGGAGGCGTCCGGGACGTAACTTGGACGAAGAGGGGCTTGAACGGTCGAGACGATCGACACCTCCTGGACATATTTCCACCTCGTTTCGCCTTGAGGTCCAACGAAGAAGCCGTCCTCGGCATCAAAGAGGGTGGCGAGGTCCGACGAGCGCATGATGGTGACGGCGCGAAGGAAGAAGGGCAGGGCGAGCTCACGGAACGCGTGCGAGACGAGCAGGACGTGTGACGTGTTGCGGAGCGGATAGTGGTCCGACGAGGGCGTGTCCGGCGAGGAGCGGAGGAAGAGATGGGAGAGGATGCGCTCGATGAGCTCGACGGGGAGATCTGGTAGGAGAGAATCACGACGAGAGGAAGAAAGAATGGGCGTCAGCTCCGGCGAGCACCTCCCAGTCTCAAGGACGACACGTTTGCTTCACTCTGCTCTCGGATGGCGAGTCAAGAATCTCGAATGCGACTGACTTGGCATGAAGGGCTCGTCTCTGCTCGGAGGCGATGAGCTGTCCTGGCTGGGTCCACCTAGCGAAGCCTGATGAGGACGTGGAAAGGAGGTGACGGATGTGAGCTCGACCTGTCGTTCGCTCACAGCCGTACGTCTACACATCTGCGTGCTCACCTCTGGCTTGGGAGCTAGCCTTCTCACCGACGGAGGTATTCCTTGCTCGGCCATGGCGGGGTCGAAAGAAGAAGGCCTTGGGCAGCAGCGAGGTCGACGTCGAGGGACAGGCGATGGTGGAGTGACTCCTGCGGCGGCCCCTCTGCCTTCTGCCGGTGAGCCCCTGTCTTCAGCTGCAACTCTCTCATCTTCTTCGCGGAGTTAAGCGCAGTCGTGATAAAAAAATGCTGTGATCGCGTAGATGGCGCTCTATATGCGCAATCATGAGCATCATAACCCATCCTTTTCCCTGCTAGCTCACCGCCCACCCATCCCGCCACCCCCTCCGACAGTCCCTGTAAAGTGAGCGTCTGCATGCTGCCACACTCGCATCAGAACGTACGCCTCCGAGAGCAAGATCCGGATCTCGTCATCCGTCCAGTTGGCGGTCGGCAGGGCTTGTAGGTACATGATGACGCCCTGGTAATGACAAGAGGACGAACAGGAAGCAGACATCAGTGAGGTGTTTCGTAAGGGCTTGATGGGTGCAGAGCGAGCAGCAAATGGAGACTGACCTGGAAGTCCTTCTTCCGTAGATCCTCCGACCAACGAACCAGGAAGGCTGAGCAGACGTAGAGGTGAAACTCGGAGAAGGCGTTCGTCCCTTCGGCCTGCGCAGACGAACACCGAGTTCAGTCAGTAGGAGTCTAACGTGGCCCAGTTCAAACTGAGACAATGATTGGACGTACAAGGTAGGTGTCCCACATCCGGATCGTACAGCGCATGTTCATCTCCCGCATCAGCAGACAGTTCATCCACCGGAACGCAAACTGCATGAACTCGACACCTTGCTCCTCGAGGTGCGATGCGAGTGGAGCTGAGAATGGTCACTTCGGATCAGCACACGCCGGGCCCCAGACGTAGTGAGCCTGAACGGTGAAAGACTCACGATCAATCCTACCGACCAACTCCGCCATCTTCTTGACACTCCTCTGGATCCCAGGCTGAGCAAAGATATAGTTGTCCTGGATGCCGTCGAGCAGCTTGGAGAGACACCAGAACGAGTCGGCCTCGACCGCATCGAGCGCGGAGGAAGGGAGGAACGCCAGATCGAAGGATTCTGGGTCGGCGTCTGTTCGGGACAAAGAAGGAGAGGTCAGTCGTGGAGTCAAATGGACACAAGGACGAGTAAATCGAGAAGCAGAGCAGGAGGTCCCACTGACCAATGTAGGCCGAGAGAAAGATCTGAAAGAACGGGATGACGAGATCGTTGATCCCTTGGACGTAGCCCGAGGCGGGATGGCGAATCGCCCATACATAGAGTATGCGCTCGAGTGACTGCGTAGCAGGCGATGAGGAGGCGACGAGGAGCAGATCAGCGACAGGTCGACAGCTTGAAATCTCGGCGTTCATGGACGATTAGACTCACCCGTTGCGCTGTGTCCTGCGTCCATAGCTGGACACCTGGACGCGTCCGAGGAATGTCGATCACGATTTGATGCCAGATCTGTGAGCACAAGAGACACGGTCGACGTCAGTCTCGTTCGTCGATGGACCTCCGCGTCAGGCTATACATCAGGACGGCTTACCTGCTGATCAAGTCCCTTGGTCCCTCCCCTGAAAGCTAAGCGTACCAGGTCCATGTACTCTTGCCGTTTGCGAGAGAGCGTTGCTTTCCGCGGTGCAGCTGGCAGAGGTAGGTAGCCCTGCGTGGAAGAGCAATCAAGACCACTGTCAGTTGCATGCTTGCAAGGGCGAGAACCGATAGGCCGGCAGCCCTCTAGCCCCGACGCTCTTCGAGGTTTGTGTCATGCAGCTTGGACATCAACGAGACTCACCAGCAAGAGTTGCCAAACGACCGGCCTGAGCCCTTCTGGGATCCCGTTCCAAGCGAGCCCTTTTAGCTCTGCAATGTCGATTCCTCCGCTCTCGTTGCCCTGTAGAGTACGGTTGAACTTTTCCCGGTTCCGTTCTGTCCGTACGGAGGTGTTGCGTTGCAACGGCCGAGAGGCGGGCGAGGCCGACCGATGGTTGGACGAGTCGGACGCCGCCCGACGTGGGTCGGAGCCAGACGAGAGATGCGAAGAGGAGGCTCGAATGATGGTCAAGGGATCTTGAAGAAACAGGATGAATCAAGGGGTCAGCGAACTCTGATCGTGAGCGGGATCTGTTGCCGATGAGGCCGAGCTCACCTGCGACGGTGTCGTCGAGGTCGGACCTGAGCGCGTCCTTGCCCTTCTTGACAGCCTCTGCGGGCACAACAGGGTCAAGGAACTCGGCCTGCTCTGGCCCCTCCAAATCGTACACCTCTCCTCCGTATCCTCCCTCACCGTCGCTGTCTGTCCCGCCGTCTGGCTCGCGGTAGCCGGTCGAGGAAGCGAAGGACGTGTACTTTGGCGAGCTGTCCTCGTCCTCCTCGGTCCGCCGTTCGTTCGATGGTGTCCGCGCACGAGATGACAGGTTCGTCGATGACTTGGTCTTTGCTGCGGTGAGTGTTTGCGGTCTGGGTAACGGTGAGGGCGGCGGGAGAGAAGGCGACGAGCGAGGCGGGGGTTGTTTCGTCGTCGGTAGGGGCTGCAGATGCCTCGAGGAGCCACCCCCACCAAAGAACGAGCTCAGTTTGGACGCGGTAGAGGGTGGAGAGTAGGGCGGGATGATCTTTGGAGGTGCTGGAGAGGGGGTCGACCGAGAGGGTTGCGGAGCGGAGGGCTGGGACGTTGATGAGCTCCCCTGGTTGGGCCGGCCTGCTGGCGTGTCCTCGTCACTGCCAGAGTCCCACGCGTCGTCCTTCTCCCAGCTGTCGTGAGACTGCGACAGAGAGAGCGAGAGGGCAGCGAGCGAGGACGCCGGAGGTCGGTTGCGGCTCATCGCGCCAGACGAAGGGGAGATGGTGTTGGAGGAGGTCCCGAGCTCGCATGATGCCCGTCCAGCTCAGGCCCGCCACCGCCACGCTTCACTTCACTGACACCATCTGTCGATTCGAGCATCGCTCTCGTTGAGAAACAGGCATGTGTACGTCGTTATGAAGAGCAGCGAAAGAAAAAAGCAGGAAGAAACACCCGGCCGAGGCAACGTTCATCAGACGTCCGACCCCTGGCCAACCCCGGACGAGACCCAGACTCGAACAGCGGAACGAGCACGATCACAAGAGCAAACGAGAAACAAAGGCGCTACGCATCTATCGATCCTGCTCAGACTCGGGCGGACCTGTACTCTCCCTCCGCGGCAATCGACGCCTCCTCAATCTCGCCCTGGACGGCAGCGAGGGCCTCAGCAGCGGTCGAGTGGAACACGAGCTGGGCCTTGACGAGCTGGTTGAGCGCGGCGATCGGTTCGGGGTTCTCGAGGACGTTCTTCATCTGTCCGATGGCGACCTCGGTGAACTGGACGAGCTTGTCCTCGGCGTTCTCGACGTCGAGCCTCGCCTGTTCTCCCTTGGGTCCGACCGGTGCGTTCTTGAGGATCTGCCGGGCAGAGTCAAGCTCGAGTCGAGCCTTGCTCACTCCTCCTCGTGCTCGAACGGCGATGGCGATCGAGGTCGAGAGCGTCTTCTGCCACGGGTGCACAAAGCGAGTGGTGATCTCCTCGTCCTGGGCGAGTCGAGCCTCGCCAAGCTGAAGACACCAAGAAGGGGCCATGTCAGCGTCATGCCGTGTATCATTCACAAAGGAGGAGAGGTACCTTGGAGAGCGCTCCTCCATAGGCCTTGAGGGCGCCGGCAAGTCGGTCCTCTCCGAGCTGCTCGGCCCCAGCCGTGGCAGCGCGACTCAGAGCGTGCGGGAGCGTCTTGGGAGGGTGAGCCTGTCAGTACGAGATATGTGTAAGTTATCAGCTGGTGATCGTCGCGGAAAACTGCGAGAGGTCTTGAAGGGCACTTACGGGAGGGGCGGTCGCAGCGGGCAGGGGGAGGTTGGTGCCCTGGGTAGCACGTGCCAAAGCCGACCGGTCAGCACGACCACTCTCGGCGGAACGAACCCTGACTGGTGCAGCGATCGTGCAAAGAACTCACCTTGAGGTTCTTCTGAGCAAACGTGTTGAACCCGTACGAGAGCTGGCCGAATCCCTCCCCGACCGACTCGACGATCTGGGTAGGGTAGTCGTACGACTCGGTCTGGTACACACCCGTGATCTTGAGCATCTGCGTGTGCACATTCTTGAGGGCATCAACTCGGGTCTCGAGGTCCTTGTACTCTACGGGACGCAACAAAGGCAACGGGTCAGCGAGGAGCGACGTGAGCAGGGGAAGCGAGCGTGCGAGCTCAGCAGGCCGGAGGACCTACCCTTTGGCAGCTCAGTGATCTCGTCCGACGACACCTGACCAAAGCGCTCCCTGTCGAGTCAAAGCAGAGATGGTCAGCCCGGCTGATCCGTGGTGATAAGGTATCTTCATGTGCCGCTGAGAGGGCAGAGCAGGGCGGGGAAGGTCGACCGCGAGGCATCTCCCTCGAGCGGATCTCCTGGAGCCTCATCCGACAGCCTCAACAGAGTTGCGAGCTTCAGTCTGAGCTTCGACAACTCGCGGCTTCGGGCAGAGTGGTCTGGCCACCTCTCGCGAGACTGTTCGGGCTGGGTACGTACCTTCCGGCCTGGAGGGACGTCTTGAGGGTGGATCCAATGTTGAGCTGCCCCGTCGAGGGCAGCGCAGGCATGGGCGGCATCGCAGGAAGGTTGGCTTGGAACTTGGACCACATCGTAGAGAGAGGAAGATGGGATGTGTGTAGGGAGATGTGCGAGTGCTTGTTGGAGGATGGCCCCTCGGTCGCTGTCGGTTTGGGTCTGGCGGATCGACTGCGCGACACGGTCGCTCGCGACAAGGCAGGCAGCCACTTTGGCGGGCCCTGCCCCCTCCCTGCCTTCAACTCCCTCCTCCCCCTTTCTTGGCTACCTTTTGAGATGGCCATCACCTTCTTCCCTCCGATGTCTCCTACGACCAAAGCGAACCGACAAGCGATGGCTCCTCCTGCAGTTCCGTCGTCTGCGTCGTCGTCGTCTCCGTTCGCGCCGTTCCGACACGCGACCTCGTCTGGCGCGTCCGGCAAGACGAGCTCGTCCACCTCGTCCATCTCGTTCAAGGACAGGCTCGTCTTCAAGAAGAAGACCCCTCTGATGGCATCCAACAAGACCCGCGTCACCTCTGGATACGCGACCCCTACGACGAGCAGTCCCGGCCGGGAGAACCAGGACGTCCGCCAGCCGACGCGATCCCTCGAGCTCGACAAGCCTGCAAAGCCGTTCCAGCTACCCACCCAGCTACTCTCCCCGCCCAGGTCATCCTCGTCCTCGTCGTCGGCCATCTTCCTCGCCCCTGCGGCCAAGGCGACGACGACCAAGACGCTGCTGGCCAACCCTCTTGCGAATCTGCTCTCTGCACCCGTGTCGCACGCAAACGTCACCTCGTCCCCCTCGCCCGCAATCAGCCTCACCCTCCCGCCGCTTCAGAGCTCATCCCCACTCATCCTCGGCAGACGGCTCAACCACCCAACCCGGATCTCGTGCACGCCCGCCTTCGCAGCCAACTACCTCCAGCTGTCGCCCGAGCAGTCTTCCGCGGGCGGAGGAGGGGGCTTGAAGCACGTCCCCCTCCCCCGGCACGCGCTGCATGCGTCCAGGCTGCACTGCATCGTAGAGCCCTTGTTCGCGGTCGCACCAGGACTCGTGCGGGTGGTCGTGCTCGGCCAGAACGGGATGAAGGTCATGGGCAAGCGGGTCAAGGCAGGAGAGGCCGTCGTCGTCGACGCAGGAAAGGGCGGTGAGGTCAGGTCAGACACGGAGGACGGCCTCGTCCTCAGACCTGGACGGCAACAGGGGAACGCGTCGGGTCTGAGGCTCGACTTCTGGGGTGTCAAGGTGCTCATGCCGTGGGGAGAGGGTGCCGTCGAGCCCGTAGAGGACGACGAGGTTGAGGAGATTGAGTCGACGACGATCGACGCGACAGAGGAGCCCGAGCACGCGTCAAGGAGGGAAGACCGATCCAGCTCACCCCTCACCGAGGACGAGGAGGATGTCGACATGGCGGTCGACATGGACCAGGACGACCACGAAAGCGACAACGACGACGAGCTCGAACCCTCGTCGTCTCGTCCGGCCAGCGAAGCCGGAGACTCATTCGAGACCCGTCGCCAAACGTTCTCGTCCCTCCCGCCGTCATCGCCACCGCCTCTCGACTTCCTCGCCCACCGATCCTCCTCGCCCGCCCTGTCTCTCGGCCTGTTCCCTTCCTCTCCTCGCGTCGCCGCCCGCCCCATCACCCTCCCCGCCACCCCACCTCCTCGCGCAGTTCACCAACCCACTCAGTCCTCCCCCGCCGAGTCGCACCACTCGTACACCTTCTCCCTCCCTGGCTCGCCACCATCAATTTCCGAATCTCTGCCTGCGTTCGAGGTTCCTTTGGGCCCGATCCCAGCGGCTTACGACCTGCCGTCCTTGATGTCGTCGACGCTCGTCTTCTCGCACCAGACGTCCATGTCCCTGCCGGATCTCGTCCGGGCGGTGCTTGAGACCCAGCCTGGAATGCGCACGGAAGGGTCTGAGGAGCAGTGGAAGGGATGGTGTGCGGGCGTGCTGAGGGACGAGATTGAGAGGCAGGGCATGTTCGGCAGGATTGAGCGAAAGGGAAAGGTACGTCCTGTGACTCTATTGACGTACGACACTTCGGTAGAGGTACTGACTCCACTCATCACTCTTCATCCTTCACAGGATGCGTCCGGCCAGCCCCTGCTCGACCTGTTCTTCTACGATCCCGCTCGAGACCCAGACCAAGTCCGAGCCAAGGATCTTGGAGGCCTCATGCGCCCTCTTCGAGGCAGTGCGTCCACTTCCACTTTCTTCGCCCCGATTGGCTCAGTTGACCTGAATTCCGACCGCTCTCTCGACTTCCAGCCCAGCGACAGGGCAAGACCTACTTCTTCAAGCGACCCTCCACGCCCGGCAGGAAGCGAAAGTAGTCGCTCTGCGACCCACTTCCACTTGCGACCTTCTCACAACCACCGCTCCCCCCTTTCCTTCGTTCTCTTGTTCCTTCCGTCGATTCGTTCTCCGTCGCGCCTCTTCTGTACGACCTTGTCCTCTCACCTCCTCTCCTTCACAGCTTCTTACGCTCGCATAGTTCCCTCGCATCCCACTCGGAACCGTTGTCGTCCATGTTTATCCACTGCCTTCTCGCGAGACCCGATCATACAAAGCAAGCAGACGTGTATCGATTCAAGCCAAATCGCTGAGGGAACTTAGAGCTTGGACTCCCTCATCCCACCTTCTCCGACCGCCTCCGCCACGAGATCCGCAACGTTCTCCGCCATTCCCCAACTGCTTTGATAGCCCGCCGGTCCGATCCCGTCTGTCGTCGAAGCGCCAAACCACAAGATCATCGAGTCAGCCCTCCGCCCCACCACTTTCCCCCAAGGCGCTCAAACGATGCGACTCACAAGCATGCACAACCTCCACCCCTCCCACCTTCTCCCTCTCCAACCTCGCTCCACCCCGTCTCGACGGTCTCAGACCAACATTATGCCTCACCACCTCGATCTTCTCCCATCCTTTCCCATGACTCAGTTCCGGACAGATTGCAAACGCCCTCCTGAGGATCGTTTCCGTCCGATCAGGGTGGACGGACAAGTCCCAACTACCGACCTCCTGACACCCGCCGAGGACACAGTGTCCGTCGGGGCGGGGGATGATGTAGCAGGAGGACTGGTCTCCGAAACCTGTGCGAAGCAACGAGCGAGACGAAGAAGGGTGAGTGGCAACGAAAAGCGGAAAGAGATCGTGAGAAGAGAGTCGGGAAAGGACTCACCCCCAACCCCCAGATCCGTCCTCACCCAAGGCGCATAAACCAAGCACACCTGACCCCTGATCGGCTCGACCTTCTCGTCCATGCATCCTCCTAGACTCTTCGCGCCTAGCCCAGTGGCGTTCACCACCACCGATTGGCCTCCCGGGCGGGAGTACAGAGAAGAGGCTTGGGCGATGGACTCGCATTTCGCGCGGACGAAGGTGACGCGGGGTCCGAGGGCGAGGAGTTGGGCCTGGAGCCAGGGGAGGTAGGAGGAGGGGGCGAGGGAGAGGAGGGTCATGGAGACGCCGGAGAGGAGGGGTTGACCGCTGATGGAGAGATCGAGGATGCGTGAGAGGTTGAGATACGAGCAGGAGGAGAGATAGAAGAGGAGAGAAGGACGGACTCGGGCATCTTGCTTTTGGGCAAGTCGGATTTGGGGATGGGCTTGAACTGTGGCGCGACCACAGAGGGACGGGATTGAAAGTAAGCGATGTGAACGATGGTATGATAGAGAGCGGGGACAACTCACGTCCTCGACGAGGTTCTGGTACCAGCATCCGTTGATCTCCTTCTTGTCGTACGCATCAAAGAGGTAGTAGCGGCGAGAGGGTAGTCGCATGACGAGACCGGTCGGGATGAGCGACTTGAGGCGTTTGCTGCATGGGAACCGGAAAAGTCAGTGAGCCAAACTTGAGCGAGGAGACAGATGGAAAAAGGAGCTGACTAGGTGACGGTTTCCCATGCGTTCGTACGAGGGTCGTCCCAGAACTACGCCAGGAACGACAAGTAGAAAGGTCAGCCTCGGCCTGACGAGCTCACGAGCTTGTCGCGGTGTCGGCGACGAGCACGTGGAAAAGATCAGCCTTCTGTGAGTCGCAACACTTACAGAGTGCCAGTTCGCACCCGCCCTACATCATGAGAAGTCCCTGAAGAGGTCAGCTCTGACTCGCAAACGAAGGAAGCGTTCGGACGGAGCTCACCAAGGGGACGCGAACCCTTGCGAGGTCAGGTCGGTCGGCATGTCCCTCGCGACGATCGTCACATCGTATCCACGCTCAGTCAGGACGAGCGCAGACGTGAGACCGATGACGCCTGCTCCGAGGACTGTAGCGGACACAGGCGGGCCGAACGGCAGAGGAAGCAAGAGTCAGAAAAGCGAGCTCGACGGGTCTTCGGCGATACGCGAATCCTCGTTCGGGGACCGACTGGAAAGCCAGGAGGTTGCCAGGGTGGAGCAGGCTGGACGTACCGATGACGTGTTTGTTAGGCATGCTCGGCGAGCTGAGTGGATGAGAGGGAGATGTGGTTCAGGGTCAGGCAGCTAGGCGAGCTCTGCCCGCGAGGACGCTCGCCCAAGTTCGCCGCGGCCAACATCGCCCGATAGATATTCGTCTGACTCCGAGAATCCGGTTTAAGCGGACCTGCGTATTAAAGTGACTCATAGAGTCCGCTGGGTTTGACACCAGGTCTTTGACGCGTCGAGAAATGACCTGTTCAGGTTACTTGACCGGACGGGCTGGGCGCTCTGAGCTCGCGAGCTTGCTTTCCGCTCTCCCTCGTCCATCCGCCAGTTTCGTCAAAGGGAGCGCCCGCGAGGTTGCAGTGTGTAAGCACCTGTTCAGCACTCGGATCGGTATGCGCGGGCTGACGTTCACCTGTCCTCTCCAGTTTGAACTCGAACGTCAAGCTTGTCCGCCTCGCCTATCGGTCGAGCTCACCGTCCTTCGTCCAACTGTCTTGATCCTGCTCGCCGTAAGCATACACCTCGGCTCATTCTCTGCCCTTGTACTGACATATCCACTCCTGATCTACAGTAACTCTCCGATGGCTTGGACGTACACTCCCCGTCAAACGCGGACCCGATCTGCGTCGAGCTCGTCTGAGTCCGGCGTCCCCCTCCCCTCGTCTTCTGCGGCAGCCTCTTCGCCCTCAAATCCACCCAGGCCGCGCAAAAAGACAAAGCCACGACACTCGTACGCTCAAGTAGTCGCTTCGTCGTCAACACCCAGCGTGCTCGGTCAGGACATCGCGCAAGCCGAATCGACGTCGGACGCGAGCGGGCTGATCGACCAGGCCACGTCCAAAGATCGCCTCGACGTCCGCACCGCAGAAGACAAGCCCAGACGGATACGAGCTCCTCCTAGGAGGTATCTAGATGAGGTCGCTACCGGTCAATCCACACCGACCAAGCCCACCGCCCTCACTTCAATCTCGGCACCTGGCCCCTCAACCCCAGCCCCATGGACGCGTCGTCCTTGCTCTCCTCGCACATCGGCCATCCCCACTGCCGACGACTCTTCCGGCACACCTTCGAGAGTATCATCTCCGCTTAAAGGCTCTAAACGCTCCTCGGCGACTGCTCTTTCGCCCGACAACTCGTCCTCTCCTCAACTCAAGACTGCCCCTCGCCGGAAACGTACCGATTCGTCCTCTTCGAGCCAGGACCCGTTCCTCGCCTCTCCCGTCAAGAAATCAGCCCATCTATCATCTCAAGCTCAGCTCGCCTCAGCCGTCGCACAACTCTCCGTTCCGTCGCCCACCCGCCGGACCTCCCCTCGGAAAACAGCCTCGCCCTCCCTCTCACCAGCACCTTCAGCGACTCCACCACGTTCCCTCTCCCCATCACGATCACCATCCCTCTCGTCCGCCCCAGACTCACCACCTCCAACTCCCGAAGTCCCCCTCGCGCCACCAGCAGGGCGCCTCACTCGCTCCTCCCCTCGACGCGCCGCGGACCGACCCCCACCAGACCCAACTGACGTCCCCCTCCCGGACTCTCCAGAAAAGACCCACGCCACACCCACCACCCCACGTCCACGGACCCGCTCCAACGCTATCTCCTCGCCCTCTCCAAATACATCCACACCTCGTCCAAAGACCAAGCGGCGAATCAGCAGCGGCGGCAGCACCACCACCAAACGGAAAGGCCGTCGGAAAAAGAAAAGTCCTTCGCCAGAGTTTGAAGACTTCTGGTGGCGCACCCGTCCGATGGTCCTAGGGTCGACGAAGATCCTGTGGGCGGGAGTGATCGAGGAGGAAGAAGAGCCGGAGGAGGAGCCTTGGGTGTGGGACTGGGAGGGTTGGGAGGGAGAGGGGTGGTGGAGCGATGAGGGGACGGAGACGGAAGTCGCCGTTGGTGATGTGGGAGTCTGGGTGGATGAGATTGAGGAGGAGGTTGGGGGGTTGGAGATGGAGGAAGTGGGGGAAGAGAGCCGGATAGGGGCAGGACGGGAAGAAGGTGATGTCTCTCCTGTGAGCGGGACGTTAGGTGGGTTGGAGAGTGGGATGGGGAGTTTGGTGATGGAGGTTGAAGAGGGGGGAGAGGAGGGTAAGGTCCAGGAGGGCAAGGAGAGGCAGGAGCAGGGAGCGGACCCGGAGAAAGATGTGGACCGAGTCAGGACAAAGGAGATGGCTGTCAGTTGACCGCGGGAGAGATGATTATGACGTTGATTTATCGACCCAGATGGGCTTACGAGCACTGCGACAGAGAAAGTTGGAAGGAGGTAATGTAGAGTCGTAAAAGGTCGTGATAGAAAGTGGATAGAAGAAAGGAGGCAAGCTTGGAGGACGGAGACGGAGACGGCGAGCCAAGGAGACGTCTAGTAGCTTCAACGAAGTGAAGTACGCAGGTGCAAAACCGTGACCAGACAAGCTAGCAAGCGCATGATGGGACTCCCCATCCTCCCGCGGCTTCAGGATCGTCGGCGGTGAGCTTGACCGTCGGCGAGTTGGCTGCGACTAGGGGAGTAGCACGCTTGGCGTAGAGGGACGGGGTGGCAATGATCTGATGCAATCATGGAGGATGACGATGTCAGTGCAGGCTCAGTAGAGAGAGCTTGTGAGGCGAAGACGTACGGATGTGACGAGCTCCTCGAAGGCTTCCTTGACTCCGATGCGCGTCTTGGCAGATGCCTCTGTGGGTCGTGGACATGGATCAGCGAAGTGGATGTGACGCTTCAAGACCGTCAAAGAAGACGCACCAACGAAGAGGCAGCCGATCCGGTCTGCGAATGCCTTGCCCTCTGAAGTCGTCACTTGACGAGAGAACTCCTGGATCAGAAAGGCCACAGCTCAGTCAGCGATGTGAGCCCGGACAGGGAAGGGACACTGGCGCTGACCTTGTCAACCTTGTTACCTACAACAATCTTGACCACATCTGGCGCGGTATACGTTTCGAGCTCGTGCATCCTGCAAGCAAGAAGCAAAGAGACGTCGGGTCAGCTCGTGTCGAGGGGCTGGCCTGGCCGGGTAAACATGGATGCTCACCACCGGGTGAGTTCCTCAAACGTGGCGCGAGACGAGACGTCGTAGACTGCAGTAGACGAGAGCAGAGCAAGTCGGAACGAAGGTCAGCGAGACGCGTTCGCGCTGGTCCGACAGCACTGAGGACGAACCGAGGATGACACCTTGCGCTCCACGGTAGTAGCTGCTCGTCAAGGTCCGAAACCGTTCTTGACCTGGAAGGAGGAGTGGCAAGGCGGTCAGCTCAGCAAAAAGACGCGTCGAGGGGAGGTCGGCAAGCGGCTCACCGGCGGTGTCCTGAGGGTTCGAGTGAAGCGCATACAGTCAAGTCAGCCTTCGAGCTTGGAGGGCGGATAGATCATGATCGAAGTAGTGCTTACCCATATGCTGAGCTTGTACTTTGTCCCCCCGACTTCTAAGCTCTTGACCTTGCTGTCGGGCGCAAGAAGGGGGAGCAACAGTCAGAGGGGAGTCAGTATGACGTTCGAGCTCAAGCTCGCCCCTCTTGTGGTGCTCGAGCTCATCCAGATGACCCCGCAAGCTACCATCCGGCCACACGACGACTTTGCGTTGCGCGCACAAGAGCGAGGAGATGCCACTCGAGTGGCTCTGACCTGTGCGGCGGCTGAGAGTGGAAGGAGGGACTCACAAGTCGACCCCAATGGTACTGACCGACTCGTCCTCGGCCAGGAAGTCGTCGTCCGTGAACCGGAGCAGCAAGGATGACTTGCCGACACTCGAGTTGCCGATGAGCAGGATCTGGAAGCAAAGCAAGGCATAGAGAGAGAGGTCAGCAGGAGGCGGCGGACTCGGCCGGCCGGGTGGAAGACTAGCGAGGGGAGGGAAGCAAGCTCACCTTCAGATTCGGAGGTAGAGCAGCAGCTATCACGGCACAGAAACGAGTCAGCGATCATCCGGTCGATCTTGAGCATCAAGGTACGCACGTTGCGGGACTGTGGACATGGTTGCGAGAGTGGGCGTTGGCGCACAGCCAGACAGCAGGGCAAGGCTCGGCTGGGGCCGCTCGCGCGGGCAGCGTTTTGTCCTTGCCTCGCTCGAGACCTCCCCAACCGCCACCACAGTCGATCCTTCGCTTCCTCTGGACGAGTCTTCGTAGTCGTTGCTCGCTCGTGCTCTTCTTCTCCTTCGGCCTTTCTCCTCATCAGCCGCAGCCGACGAGTGAGTGAGCTCGGTCTCTCCTCTCTTCTTCCGCTCGAGTCGCCTATGTTGACCGCGCCCACCTTTGTCTCCGCCCTTGCTTCTGCAGTGGTCTCCTACTACGACGAGGTGAGTCTGCACCTCTCGAACCGACGCTTCTAGGCCCAAGACGCTGACGGTCTCACTTCGCTCTTGCCTGTGGCCAGGTTGAAATCGAGGACTTTGTGTGGGACGAGCTCAAGCGGGTCTACCACTACCCTTGCCCGTGCGGAGATAGGTTCGAGATCACAAAGGGAGACCTCAGAGATGGAGAGGACATTGCAAAGTGCCCCTCGTGCTCGCTGCTCGTCAGAGTCATCTACGACCAGGTAAGTACAGCTAACCACCGTTAAGAGGCTCTCCTCTCGCGAGCTCGGCCACTTCTGCGCCCGCGCCTGGCGACGGCTCTCCGATCCAAGCTGATTCGTCTCACGCCTTCCATGTCTGCTCTCAGCTCGACTACGAAGACTATGAGGACTCGGAGGACGAAGGCGAAGGTTCCGATGTCGAGGAGGGCTCTGCCGGAACGTCCTCGCCCGCGTCGTCGACGGTGTCGTTCCACTCGGCCGCCGACGGAGCCGTCGCCGACAACGAGGTCGACAAGGTTGCCGAGGGACTTGGACTCGTCGGGCTCGCGGACAAGAAGGAGGTCGAGTCTGCCTAAGCTGACTCAGCCGCGGGCAGATCAGGGGTGGTGCAGAGAGGCAGGCAGGGCAGGTTGGTCCAGCAACCCGAGGACGGCGCCGCGACTCATTGAGGTGCAAAGGGCCGAGCGATCAACACGCGACTGGTCCGCTGCTCGCTGTATGTACAGGCCGAACTGGCAGTCACGAGTTCGGCTCGCCCGATTCGACGTATCGTTGTTCGACACGCCCTCCGCCGGACTTGTACGCCGGCCACTCCACGCCTATGACACCAGAGCAGGAGACTGGGGCTCCAAGAGTACTCGCCACCAACAGGGTCGTATGGGTGAGTCTGATGCTACGGTCCGAATTCTGGTGTGCGTCGAATCTGTCAGAACCACGCTGATCGCTTTTTCTCTGCTGTCCTGTTCTTTCTCAGTCCGTCGACCGTGACTCGCATTCGACGCTCGAGTCTCACAGTTGCGCCATCAAGTCTGTTGCATCTCAAGCCCGAGCGTCGCCCGTCGAGGGCCGGATACCGCTCTGGTTCGGAGTTTTCAGGCGGATAGCTCGTTCATCGCTTGTCTCAAATAGGTCATATGCATCCCTTTCTGGTTCTTGGACAGGCTCACTGTTGCACGCCGTCGAAAGTTTTCTCTCGGCGCGTGATGTCTTCTTGCGAGTCCGGCGGCGAGGCCGAGGTTCGGGGGACGCGCGACCTGAACGCGGGAGGCGTGAGCTCTCGTTTGGTGAGCTCACAACCGCCATCACTCTGTCCGTCAACCCACCCTCTCACCCATCTGCCATCTCGTCAGGATGGCTCTATTCAGCCGGAAGAAGAAGACGGAGTCTGCCTCGAACGGGGAGGACGAGGGAGCTCTCGGACAGGGGAAGGAGGGGTCGAAGCGGCCAGCCAGTCAGTCCCAGCTTCCTCGTCTGCTGCACCTCGGAGGGTCAGGACTCTCGCTCTGGACGGCACATGCCTCCAGCGGCTCTGCTCACCTGGGATCCAGGTCCCCAAAGCGCTCAAGCCGAGCGAGCCTTGTTGCTGACGTGCGGTGACCTGCTCGTGTCCCCCTCGCTTCTCCCCGGCTAGACACTGCGTTCAAGCAACAACGTCTCAAGGCCTGGCAGCCCATCCTCACACCTCGCACAGTGCTCCCCACGCTGTTCATCATCGCCATCATCTTCGCACCGATAGGAGGACTCCTCATCTGGGGATCCAACAAGGTCCGTCAAGTCAGCTCACACGCGAGCTCACCACGACGCCCGAGCTCAGACCCAGCCTTGGCGAGAATGCTGACTCGTCTCGTCGTCTTCATGCTTTCTGATACCCACAGGTGACCCAGTTCACGCTTGACTACACCGAGTGCGACTCGCAGACGTCTACGTTGACCGACATGCCGTCCAACAAATGGAGCTGTGCGTCACCCCGTCTCGTCGCTCTCGGCCACCTCTCCGGCCATCATCTCCTTCCGTCAGAGTTCACTAGCTGCTCTCGACTGACCTCATCCTTCACTTCTTTCGTCAAACATTGCAGACTCGTTGTCGGCCGGGCACTCTGGCGAGTCCATCACTGTGCCAAAGTGGTCGTACGCCGAGAAGCCGGACGCAGCCTTCGACCAGAAGAAGGTCTGCACCATCGAATTCAACGTTCCGCACGATCTTCGTAAGTGCTCGCTCAGTTCTTTCTTGCTGGACTCGCGCTGATCAGCGATGCTTCTCCTCTGCAGCGTCCTCGGTCTTCCTCTACTACAAGCTCACCAACTTGTCCGTCCTGGACGTTTCGACGCGTCAATCGCACGAGGAGCTGACACAACCCTTTGATCTATCCACTGCAGCTACCAGAACCATCGACGATATGTCAAGTCGGTCGACACCTCTCAGCTTCACGGAGACGCGGTCTCTGCGTGAGTCTGTACTCGTCGAGCCCGTATCCGACACAGGCGCTTACACGCTACGCCCTCCCTTTACAGCGACTCACTTGACGGTGGAGACTGCAAGCCGATCACGAGCAGTCCGGACGGCAAGCCGTACTACCCGTGCGGACTGATTGCCAACAGCGTCTTCAACGGCCAGTCTTCTTGTATGCGATGCAGTCAGCACCTGGCCAGGCTGATCGTGTGCCCCTTTGCAACTGTCCATCCAGACTCGTTCTCTCAACCCATCCTGCTCAACGCTGCCAGTCAGTCGTCTGCGCTCGTCCTCGCCCCTTCTCCGCCGCCGACTGACGCGCTCCCCCCTCTGCGCCAGACGGAGCGACCCAACAAACGTACAACTTTACTGACAAGGGCATCACCTGGTCGAACGAGGCCAAGAAGTACAAGAAGCCCGGGTACGCGAACCCGTCGGACGTGAGCCCGCCTCCCAACTGGCACGAGAAGTACCCTCAGGGCTACACAGAGTTCCCCGACCTCGCCGCAGACGAGCACCTCCAGGTCTGGATGAGGACAGCAGGTTTGCCCACGTTCAGGAAGCTGTTCTTCAGGAACGACCAGGAGACGATGGCCAAGGGAATCTACAGGATCGAGGCGTACATGAGTCAGTCCTCGTCTCGAGATATACCGAGATCTTTCGGTTCTTGCCGAGGGTACTGACGCATTGCCATCTGTTCCACTGTCTTAGACTACCCGGTCAAGCAATTCTCGGGAACCAAGTCGATCGTCATCTCGACCGTGTCTTGGATCGGAGGAAAGAACGTCAGTCGCCTCTCAGTGTCCTTTGCTCACTGGGACGACAGACAGATCTCTGACCTGTCGTCACCCTCTCTCTTCTGCAGAACTTCCTCGGCTACGCCTACGTCGTCGTCGCCGGAGTCTTCGTCCTCCTGGGTCTCGCCGGAACCGCTCGCCACCTCGTCAAGCCTCGGTACGTCCTTGCGCCCAGGGTTCCGGTGCCACTCTTGGTCTTACACTTACAGTAGTCTTCCCAAGACGGTCGGACCACGTGACTGACATCGCTGTTCAACTGCTTCTGCCTGTCGCCAGTCGTCTCGGAGACATGTCGCTCCTCAGCTGGAACCAGCCTCAGCCGTCTGCAAGCGGTCGCTAGTGCGGCACACCCTCCCCAGTCGTCGCTCACGCTCGTCCCCCAGTTCTTCTCCATCGTTTGTCCTGGATGGGCCTGGCAGGCGCGCACGCGGTGGTGGCGTGGCGGTCTCTTGTCCCCATCTTTCCGCGCACTCTCTTTCTCTTTGCCATCTTCTTCCCTTGCGCTTTTGCTGCATCTGTTGCGATTATATACCCCCTCTCTTGGCTGGGACCGAGTCGCAGGAGGGTTGTAAGCAGTCAAATTCGCTGATCCTTCCTGTTTAGTCGTTCAGTTGCCCCGCAACATGGCAAATGAAAGTGTGCGGCGCTGCACCCTGTAAGCGGGCCCATCGGGCTTCAGATAGGCACTAAGGGGTGCTTGTTCACGGGCAGTCTCAAAAGCATTGAATCAAAGAGCACTTTCTGCGCATCAGAGGAGAGACCGAGCAGGCACTTCGATCAAAATTGCGGCGTTGAACCTCTGCTTCCGGCTGATCCCCCTCTGCTCGGCTCCCGACGCCCCCGCGTTCCGCTCGTGACCTGAGTCTTTGGCGTTTGAGTCTGCAACGCCGACAAACCGACCCTTTTTTCTCCGGCCATCTCTTTCGCCTTCTCTTCTGCCCCAACGGAGCCGATCAAGAACGGATGGCGCATCAGTCTGGCTTTGGTGGGCAGGACTTCACGAACGGTGGGAGCAGCGGCGGAGGTGGAGGAGGAGGGAGTGAGCCGCCGGCGAGAGCTGCAAGAAGCAGGAAGGAGAGGCCTTGCGATAGCTGTGAGTCCGTCCTTCTAAGTTCGGTCTCTTCACGACGAGACAGGGCCTCGTTACAACGTGCCGAGTGCGCTGGCTGGTGAGCGTGGGACGGGACAGGGCGACGAGACGCGGAAGGAGAGTGAGGGTGAGCTCACCGGCGGAGAGGGACTCAACAGACCACCTCCGCCGCTCGAGCGAGCGATCCGACAGTCAAAGAGCGTCTACGAGGTCCCGATCCGCAAGCCACTGGCTACAGTGGATCAAGTCTCGCCGTGCTCACAGAGTCTACGAGACGGCCGTACGCAGCCGGACGGGGAGCCCGGGCGTCGAGCTCACGGCCACCCGAGTGAGCAGCGAGATGCCATCCTCAGCTGCCTCGCCGTGGTCTCAAGGCACTGTGCATAGTGCATACGCCCTGGCGATCCGTCCAGTCTCTGGTTGGCCCTTTGCGTTCCCATGACGGATTTGCTCTGTCGCAGCGAGCTTCCGTGGGAACGGGAGCCCCGAACCTACCGTACCGACACCGAGCATCGACACAACTGTCCGCCTGCTGTGACTGACTCCGCTTTCCGCCTCGCCCTTGCTATCCATGCTGCAGGTCGGACCGCCAAACGCCGCTGCTTCCAGACGATCGGCGAACCCTGCGTCGCGTGCAAGGCCATGCACATCGCCTGCACCTTTATCGAGCCACCCAATAAGCGCAAACGATCCTCTGCACCGAGCGCAGACCCGTCGAACGAGGACAGGACGCCAAGTAAGGATGCGTCGGGGAAGCAGAGGTTCAAGGTCGAACATGACGGGGAGGGGTCGAGCATGGGCGTTGCAGGGCCGGGTCCGCAAACAAAGGCGTTGATGGCGAGAGGAAACGAGACGAGCGTGGGTGATGGGAACAGCGGAGAGGCTAGCGGAAGTGGGAAAGGGAGTGAGAGAGGCTCGGCAGGCGGGGAAGGATCATCAGTCGCGAGCGGAGTGCCTGCTAGAGTCACATTGAACCGAGTGAGTCCATGTCGACCTTGCCTTGCTCGCACCCGCAGAAGCCGGCTGACCTGGATCCTCTCCGTTCGCAGACGTCGTCGACGGAGAGCCGCGACTTTCCTCTTGCCCGAGCTCCAGCCCGAACGGGATCGAGTCTCGCAAACAGCATGGGTCCGCTCACGACCATCCTCCATCGCGTCCGAGCTGGGCCGTTCTACGCCGACTCGGAACGCTCCACCGCCACCGCCGACGAGAACAACCACAATAGTTCCGGGAAGCGGACGACGTTTGCCCTCGACTCTGACCGTGACGAGGATGACGAACGAGGGCACGACTCGTCCGAGGACAACGACCTCTCGAACCCGACGCTCGACTCGTCCCGCCAGGACCTGTCGGAACCACACTTCTCGTCGACCTCAGCCGCAGAGGATCCGTCGTTGCTGTCGAGTCGGGTGCGCGAGGTGTCTAGTGGGGGCAGCCGAGTGTTCTTCGTGCAAACGCCTTCGCTGGTGTACGGGCGCATGGGGGCAGGGGACAAGCCAAGAGGAGCAGGGCTAGAGAGGTCGATTCAGCTGCTGGGAGGGTCGGAAGGCGAGTGGCCGGGGACGTTGCTGCAGATGTGAGTGTAGACTCCTCCTTGTAGTTCAAGTGATAGCAGATGCTGACCGCGTATGCCTTCCTCGTCGCCAGGTTCTTCCAAAACACGCTACCCGCTTTACCGATTCTGAATCTGAACCGTCTACGCCATCTGCTTGACACCGAGGTCAGCTCGTCGGTCAACTACCCGTCAACCGTACTGACGGGCATCCTGGCTCACACTGTCATGTACCGCGAGTGAGTCAATGCCTCGCGCTCATCCAGGCTCACAGACGCTGACCCAGCTGGCGTATTCGCAGGCCGCTCCGTCATCTGCATACACCAATCTGGGTCGAGGTCTACGAGACGCTCACGTCCGAGTTTTTGCAGCCTCGACTGCAGACGCTGCAGTTGACCGTTCTCGACCTCTCTTCAAGACCAGATAAGAACCCAGGAGGAAACGGGATTGCGCTCGCCAGGGTCAGTTGCTCTCTCGTCTTCTCTAGACGGCCAGACAAAGCTGACCGCCACTTTTCGGGTCTGTAGGCTATCGGCGCGGCTCAGCTGCTCGGGCTCCATCTCGACTGCACAAAGTGGGCCCTCCCTCGGTGGGAGCGAAACCTCCGAAAACGGCTCTGGTGGACGATTGTCGTGCTCGACAAGTGGATCTCACTCTACCAAGGCCGTCCATCGCATGTCAACAAGGACGACTGGGACGTGCCATCTCTCACGATCGACGATTTTGACCCGTCCATCGCACCGACCACCAGCACACCCTCTACCACACCCACCACCTCCCAGATCCCGCTCCACTCGCATCACTCGCCCACAACATCTGTCCCGTCATCTTCAGGTGCCTCTCGACATCAGCCGCTGACGCAAGACGCGATCGACTCTGCCGACTCGTTCATGGCACTCGGTCAGCTGTCGCTGATCCTTGACGCGATCCTCAGCGAGTTCTTCACCGTCAAGGCTCAAGCGTGGAGTGCGAGTCTGGTCTCGGCGCGAGGGAGACGAGCTGGGTGGAAGGCGGGCAGGACGACGAGGCTGAGGCTGATTGAGTCGTTCGGCACCGATCTGGATCGCTTCGAGAGAGGGTTGAAGGATCCGCTGAGGATGAGCCTGAGGCAGGGGAGACAGGTCGCGACCGGCGTCAGTGAGTCTTGTTCCTACCACAAGCAGCAACGTCAGCACGAGTCGCTCGCTAACGGACATCATTTCTTCCTCCAGAATCGATGCAGCTAGCCTACCTCGGCCTTACCGTTGTCCTCGGCCGTCTCACCCTCGAACTCTTCGACCCCGAAGATCAATCCGACTCGCGCGAGGTCAAAGCCGCGATCGAGTCAAGCCTGGACATTGTCGAGTCTGTCGTCCGCTTCGTCGAGGACCTCAACCCGATCGACATCTCGGACGCCTTCTGGTTCAGCTTCACCCCTTACCATCTCTCCAACACGCTTTCCCTCCTCATCCGCTCCCTCCTCGCCGCCAAACGAGTCTCGGTCTACTCGCCACCGAACGAGCCCTGCGCGCTGTTGGATCGCTCGGTCGCGCTGCTCAAGAGATACCTCTCGGTCCTGACGACGCTGCAGCACGCTCCGAGCTCTTGGGAGGTGACCGAGAGGGCGCTGGCGAAGGCGCTGACGCTTTGTCCGAGCATCAGTGCGTTGGTGCCGGAGGTGGCTCTGCTTTGGAGGGAGCTTGGTGGGCTGATCTGGGAGGGGATGAGGAAGAGCTCGACGGCGGAGGTGATGTTGGCGACTGTGCCTGGGGGGCCGGAGGTGATGGGCAAGACGAATGGAGGGACGAGCGGCAACGCACCGGGTGACGGGGGTCAGCAAAGACGGGATGGGCCCCAACAGGGCGGACAAAGTACGTCTGGTCTCTTTCAGGTCTCGCTTCTGACGTCCGCTGATGTCAATCTCATTCGTCCGTATCCAGGTCAACCGACGCCGTCTCCTCACCCACTCAGCGTCTACCTCGCACCTTCTCCACAACCAAATCATCACCCGCATACCTTCCCTCCACCGTCCCACCCGTCCATCTCATCCAGCACCAACCCTTACGCCCACCCCTCCTCTACCTCCCAGACCACCTCCAACACCCTCTACAACAGCCAACGCCCTTCGTCCACCCAACAGCCTCCACTTCTCCTCGGTAATCCACCCGCCTTCCCGCCTTACCACCACCAGACCCACTCTCAATCCCACCTCCAAACCCACCCCCATTCCCGAAACCCAAACGACCACCTCGGCCTCTTCCAATCCCACCAACTCCCTCCGCAGCCTCCCTTCCCGGAGCCGATGGGCGTCGGAGCAGGGATGGAGTTTTCGTTCGAGACGGTCGTAGGGGAGGAGGATCTGTGGGCGAGTGTAGGGGATACGCAGGGGTTTGGATGGATGGGGTTGGGGTTTGAGGGGAACGGAGCGGGCGGAGGAGGGGGGAGGGGGTTCTGATGAGATGAGATGTGATGTGCTCAGTGGCGAGATACGATCAGAGCAGTGGGGAGATGCGATCAGAGAGAGGGTGCGGGTTTGGTCGAGCTTGATTGAGGACTCGAAGAGCAAGTCAGTGACGTGCGACGTTGACGAGGAGGAGGAGATGGGAGGAGACGACTGACAGATCCGTCAGATCTAGCTCGTACGTTTGTCCGTCCTTTCCGTCCCAAGTCCATCGCTGCACGAACTTCGGTGTCGTCGGATGATACAGAGGCGAGTTGAAGTACTTCACGTCCTCGACGTAGATCTCGAGATCCTCCGACGGGTAGCCGACGGCGTGGACGTGCGGACAACCCAGAGCATGCGCCCAATCATGCATGTCCCACTCTCCTCGTTCGGCTGAGTCGCCATTAGACGGCCAAGTCATCGTTGAGTATCCCCAGTGCAGGAAGAGAGTGCCGTCTCCCGTACCGGTCCGACGTTTGATCGGCGGGGTAGCTCGTTCGTAGGTGCGTGGAAGGCGCAGACCCGGCGGATCGTGATCGTGGATGATGGCTGGTGACATGGCAGAGAGCAGATCGTGGATGAAGGCGAGCTGCTGGTCCTTGAGTTGATTCCTGATCTCCTGCAGGATCCAGCCATCGACAGCCTTCTCGACGTTGGTCCGGGCGGAGGTCTGCTCGGTGGCGGCGCTACACTCCTCCGCTTCGGCCGAGACGGAACGAGGCAGGAGATACAGGTGCTCTCGAAAGTCGGGTTGGGATCCGATGGAGACCTCGATGAAAAACGTCCAGTCGAAGGGAGGCACCCTTGTTTGAGTGTCGAAGAGGTGCTCGATCGTCGCGAACACCCCGCTCCGACGGTCCGGGTCATTTTGTTGCTGTCGGACGAGATCCTTGGCTCCCGGGCGGGCGATCCATCCTGAGGAGACTTGATCGAGCTCGCAAGGGTCGAAGTCAGATAGCTTTTCGAGGACGCAGACTTCCCGAACTTGATGTCCTTCTGGGATGGAGAGGTCGATGATGAGGCGGTCTCCTCCGATGTACGGGCTCTGGATGGGTGGATAGACGTTGGCGGCAGGCGAGAGTCTCTGGACGTGCTTCCACTTTTCGGCTCCGTGGGCGCCGGCAAAGATGCCCGTCTGTTGTCCGAAGAAGGTGGCGTAGTCCTCTGGGCGTGTGATGGTGATGGTGCGAAGGACGAACGGGAGGGCGAGCTCGTGGAACGCCCTGGAGACGAGCAGGACGTTTGTGACGCCGCGGAGGGGGTAGCGGTCTGACGTGGGCGTGGCAGGCTTTACCGGAGCGAAGAAGTGCGAGAGGATGTTGGTGATGAGCTCGACCGGCAGACCTGAGCGGTACAGACGAGACGGGTGAGGTCAGCGATGGGATCTCGCCTCGCTCAAAGACCCCTGCGAAGGCGACAAGTTACTCACCTGGCGTGGTTGCAGACCTCACGGAAGGGTCCTGAGTTGCCTTTGACTGTTTTGACGATCGTGTCCGCATGGTGCTGATGGGTTTGTGGACGCTCAGAGGTTGACGTCCAGGTCGTGGTTAGATGGAGGGAGAGTCGAAGCGATGCGAGCTCGTCGGTCCCCGAACTCTGCGGTGTCCTCGCCGACTGCGACCCACGAACCTGTCGCCCATTCGGTAGCCATGGACTCAGCATCGACGTCGGATCAGCATCCTATCCTCTCCAGGCACAAGAGGCCTCCTGGTGCGTACAACCCCGTCTGCACGGTCTCGGAGGAGAGCGAGCAAGTCACCTCGCGCTCATTCTTGCCCCAGCTGACTTGCTCGGCCCTTTGCATCAGCCCTCCCTGTCGAGGTCATCGAGCGCATCCTCAGCTTCATCTTCCTTTCAGAGACCCCTCTCACACCCTCGTCGGACCCGTTCCACCTCCACAACACGACCCACGTCCTCCTCGTCTCTCGCGCGTTTCGCCTGCTTGCACTGCCCCTCCTCTACCACACCGTCATCCTCTCTCGCCCGTCCCACTACTCGACCTTCTTCGACCCGTCGCACGGTCTCTTCACCGCCGGAACAGAGGGCCAGACCAGATGGTCCCTCGTCCGCGAGTTGGGCCTCGTCCTCGGCGTCGAGCCGCCCGCCGCCTCGTCCCCCGTCCTCCCTCGACTTCCTCGCGCAGACGGGCTCATCGTCCCACTCGCCCTTCCCGCCTCACCCACTCCGCTCCCGATCTTCTGCCTCCTCCGCCAGAGACTGCCCACCTCGGAGCTCAGCGAGATCTGGGACCTCGGCGTCGATCATCTAGGCCATCTCGCTCGTGCGGACCCGACCATGCGAGAAGCGATCCATCGCGAGATGTACCACGCTTGGGCGACCGATCCGGTCGACTCGGACTGGCCGTTAGAGCAAATCATCCTCGAGCAGACGGGGCTCGACGTCGAGGCGGCTGTGGAGGAAGACTAGGATCTCGCGTTCGTTCGAGACACCGTCGCCAGCTTCACGCTCTTTGCTTCGCGCCGTCATCTCTCCCTGCCTGATTTCATGCTTCTTCTTCGAACGGTATACACCTATAGACAAGTCAGTATCATCTTGCTCAGATGAAGCAAACCAGCAAGGGTGATCCCGGGTAGAGGAGGATGCCGGCGTCTGCCACTCTTCCCCTTCCTCCCTTTTCCTCTCGAACGATCTCCGCTCTCGCACGCTTAGCTCACCAGCACCATGGAGGTCCCGGTCAGACCGGGATTCGAAACCAGGTCTTTCGGAGACGAGGTTGGGATGTTGCTTAGAACCGATCCCGAACGAACTGACTAACTATACCATCTAACCGTGTTTGTTGATCCGACCACTCGGAGACCCTTTCTCTCTTCTGTTTCTTTTGGTATAGCGCATGCCAGAGAAGAAGCCATGAGAGAGAAGCAAAGAGGGAAGGAAAAGAAAAAAAGCTACTCCGGTGGTATGCGAACGTCCCTTGTGCGCGTCGCCATCGCGAGAGAGAAAGAGAAAGAGTCCCGGGGTGATGCAAAAGAACGAGAAAGAAGGGCAAAGGAACGGGACTCTAGCATGAACGTGACAAACTATCCCACAGAATAAGAGAGAGGTCAAAGAGAGAGACGAAAAGGTATCGTGATGAGAGCCAGGTAACAATAGGTCGACAGGGTAGGTACACGCGTAGCTCAAGAAAACAGCGAACGAAAGCAGCAGCAAATCCTACTTCTTGCTCGACTCCCTCGCCGCCTTGATCAACGGACTCAACGTCCTCAACGGCTCGCTCTTCTTGAAGAACGGATGCTGCAACAGCTGGATCGCGTCCGGTCTCTTCTCCGCGTCCACCTCCAGACACCTCGCCAGGTAGTCCCTGAACTCCCTGCTCAGGTTCTCCGGCTTGTCGATCTTGGGTGTTCCGTTGGTCGCGATGAGGTAGAGGGCTCGGAGGGGGTTCTCGTTGAGGTACGGAGGCTCGCCCTCGATCATCTCGATCGCCATGATGCCGAGGGACCAGATGTCGACCTTGGGTCCGTACTCTTTGCGGGTGACGACCTCGGGGGCCATCCAGTAGGGGGTGCCGACCATGGTGGTGCGTTTCGATTGGGCCGGGTCCGAGATTTGAGCGCAGAATCCGAAGTCGGCTGAGGGCGAGGACGAGCGCGGCGAGGTCAGTCAGTTGTTGTCGCAGCCGCATGGTCTCAGAGGAATGAAGACTCACTAAGCTTGATATCTCCGGTCATGCTGAGGAGGATGTTGTCCGACTTGATGTCTCGGTGGATGACGCCGTGCGAGTGGAGATGCCTCAGTCCCTCGCACGTCTCCTTGGACACGGCTGCGATCTGTCCTTCGGTCATGATGTTGCAGGTGACGACGTCGGTGAGGGATCCTCCCTCCATGTACTCCATGACGACCCAGAGGTCTCCCTTGTGGAGGAACGAGTCGATAAAGTTGACAATGTTTGGGTGGTGCGACGACTTCATAACGAGGATCTCGTTGATGATGAGATCCTGCTTGGGTTGCTTCTCGAGGTTCATCTGCTTGATCGCGACAGAGTGGTTCGTCCCGACCTGGTAGGCGGTGTAGACGCCTCCGGACGCTCCCTGGCCGACCTTGACGAGCTGACGGTACAGCTTGGTCGGGTCTGCGTCGGTGCAGATGGCGTTGAGACGGGCGACGATGTCGGTCATGTCCTTCTTCTCTGCTCGCCTCCGGGGCGTGGCCGCGGCCTGCTGCTCCTTGCCCTTGCTCGCCTGCTTGTTGAGCGCAGTCGTCGCAGCCGTCGGAGCGCCCTCGGCCCTCGCACGCGAGGTCGACTGAGGCACCTTGCCGGCAGACGAGACCGCCTTCTGCAGCCCATGGCTGTTCGCCGACGATGACGGCGGCGCGCGGCTCGACTTTGAGCGGTCGAGGTCGTGGTTAGAGGACGGCTGCGTGGGAGGAGCCCGCTGCGAGGTCGATCGGTCGAGGACGGCAGGTGCGGTGGTCGGAGGCGTGGGCGAGGGCGACTGAAGACGACCGGGCTTGGACGAGTCGGCTCGGTTCAGAGGCGGAGGAGGGGCAGCACGGGCGGGCTCGGTCGGGATCTTCGAGTACGACTGTTTCCGCGTAGCCTGAGGTGGCGGAGGAGCAACCCTCTGCAAGACGATCAAATCACCGGAGAAAGGTGGTCAGCATGCAGAGTCCGTTAAAGGTCATCGGAAGCGCGATCGCAGTACTGACGGGGTTATGGAACTTGGAACCTCCCTGCTGCTGCGCTCCATCCGAGCTCGGCTCCCTGCTCATCTTGCCAGGCGCGGACGGGCCGGTGAGTCCCATCCCTCCAGGCGAGGGCGCGTCGTTGTCCCAGACTCCGCTCTCCCCGCCGGCGGCACCCTTCATCTTCTCCCACACGTCCGCCTTGGCGGCAGCAGGGTCGCCTAGTCCGGCAGACTGGTAGAAGTTGACAATGTCCATCACCTGCAATTCTCAAGAAATCGCGAGAGAGCAGTCAGCGTAGGTCGAGCGGCGGCGCGAGAAGAGACGAGAAGACGGGCACGAACGGCTTGGGGGTTCTGCTCCTGCTCCATCTTTGAGATACCCGACTCCTGCAGCAGCTGCTGCCACTCCTTCGGCAGGCCGGTGACTGTTCGTCAAGCGCACGATCGAGGATAGAAAACAGACAAGAAAGCGTCAGCGATCAAACAAGAACCTTGTGACGAGAGTTCGAGCCGACGAGACGAGCGAGAGAGGCACTCACACTCTCCGGTATCGTTGTTGAATCCAACGTGGGTGAGATGAACCGGGTCGTACGGTGTCGAGATGACGATCGACTTGTGGTTCCCGAGCATCTCTGTCGGGGAGGAATGAAAGGGAAGGCGGGCGGCGACAGGGGGAAGGGGAGCGCGAAGCTCATCAGCACCGGATCTCGTCTCCTCCCAGGCACACGCGCCCTAGCCCATCCACCCCTGCGAGGACCACCTATGGCGTATGCCCGTTCTCGTCAAGATGGACGTACCTGAGAATGAGCTGAGGAAACCCTTCTTTCCACCCTTCTCGCTGCTCTTCCCTGTCCCGCTCCTCTCCCTGGTCTTTGTCTTGTCGAGCCCGAACGCGCTCGGCCCTCCAAACTGGGACCCTCCTCCTGCTGCCATCATCATGGATCCTCCTCCTCCCATCGGCGAGGGCATCCCTTGCTGGGGCTGCTGCTGGTCGTCGTTGTTGGTGCCAAACTGCTGGGAGGACGGTCGAGAGGGGCGAGCGGACGACGGCTGGTGACCGTACGGGGAGCCCTGAGCTCCGCCTCCGTTGTACGAGACCGGCGACGAGTTGATCTCCTCGTTTGAGTACTGGTTCTGTTGCTGCTGCTGCTGCTGGTAGCCGTACAAGTTGGACCCTTGCTGCTGCTGAGACGGAGGCGGTACTCCGCTGGTCTGTCGATGCTGGAAGGGCGAGTTGGCCTGGGACGACGACCCAGACGACGACGGAGGAGGAGGAGGAGGAGCTCGAGACGGCACAAACGAGGACGGTGGGCCCGACATGGACGACGACGGAGGGAGACCAGAGTGCGAGTTCTGTGACTGCTGCTGGTAACCATGTTGGTACGACATAGGGGCTCGACTCTGACCTCCCCCGCCGAGCTCGCCTCCTACGACCCCGTGGCTGCTCTGCCGCCTCGAGGCAGGGTTGCTCGTAGTAGGGTTGTGCGGAGACTGAGGGACCCGAGACGATGCGCCCGAGACGTTCCTGGATGGGGAGGGGTTGTCGTACTGTCCGGATGGGTCGTCGTCCGGCACCATGCCCATCGCGAGAGGTCCGCCCCCGTTCTGGCCGCCCTGGCCGGCGACGTACGAGTTGCGAGAAGGACGGTGGTACTCCGAGTACGAGATACGCTGAGAGGCAGGAGGCTGAGCAGGGCGGCGAGGTTGTTGGGAGGATGGGGACGAGATGGCCGAGGACGAGGTCGGCTCAGCTCCAGCTGAGAGAGGACGACCCCAGAAACAACCAACACCACCAAACATCAGCATCAGACAGCAGGCACACCCAGCAGATACGACAGATATCAGACTGACAGTAGTTGGAGTGAGGATGAGTGATGGAGATTGTCCGCTTTGGAGGAGCCGCCATCGTGCACGAGGAGGAGAAGGAAAGAGAGCGGAAGGGGACGAGGAGGGGGGATCGAGGTTGAGGTCAACCGAGCTCGTCCAGGGGCGAGAGGAGACCCAACCTGGCCAGCACACATCTGCCCCCGCACGCGCGTACCTCCTGTCCATCCCCTTCTCATAGGAGCAAAGTCAACGTCATGAGCCACGTTGCAGATGCTATCGAGCCTCGGCCAGTCTCAAAGATCAGTACTCTAGCGACACGAGAAACTCTGCGCGCAAAGTCCGCCCGGGAACCCTCCTCGCACGCATCTGTGATCTTCATCATCGAAAGCTGACCGAGAGATATGGTACGGCAGTGAAGATCGGTTGTAGCTTGGAACATCTCTCCCTGCAGCGAGCTGGGCTGCCCATGTCGTGAGAACCCCGATTGCCTTTCCTCAACCACAAACCGCTCGCCACGTCTTTTGAGCTTCAGAGGAACAGATTGCAGCTTTCTTGTCAAAACCTGAAGGTCGTTCGATTGTTCAGACAGATACTCGCGCGTCAACACCCAACGGGCGACTTTGCCGGTCGCGCTGCACGGTCAGAGCTGGCTCACAGATCCTGCTTTCACAGACCTCTTAAGCTCTTCGGGACAGTCTGCAGGATGTGTATAGAGATCAAGCACAACACAATTACAATATATACTTTTGTTGGGACATCGCTATCATCAAATCAACAAAAACGGTTAGATAGTATAGTTGGTTAGTACGTTCGGTTCTGAGTAACATCACAACCTCGTCTCCGAAAGACCTGGGTTCGAATCCCGGTCCGACCTACCTTTTGGCATCCACACGGGATGGCTTTTGGACTTTGGGAGGGCGGGGATCGGGGGAGGGGACGCCGGGACGGGTTTGAGCCGGCGGGGGGAGGTGGCGAGCGTGCTGCGCGCGCGCGCAACTCTCTAGTCCGCTCGCTTGTGTCAGTCTGAGCCTGTTCTTGAAGCTGGGCTTGTAGTTTACACTCTAAGTCTGATCTGCGCCGTCCGTTCGGTCGTCTGCCTCCATCTCATCTTCCGGTCCACCGCCAGAAGCGTCTCGCTACTCTTGTCTGTACAAGTATGACCTCTCGACGCCTTCCGAATGTCATACGTTCCGATATCTAGTCCATCGGTCCCGTTCGGATCCCATCAGTGTGCACCTTCCTGACCACATGGCTGGTCTTGTGCTCTGTCCACTTCTACTTCTAGCGTTCAGAGCTCGTCCTTGCTGATCTCGATGTTCGTCTTGGGCTGAGGTCCAGGGCACTTTCCGGTCTTCCATCCGGCACATCGGTCCTGCTCAGCGATGCCGGAGAGGGCAGAGTCGATGTGCTTGCCTGCCGGGCGGAGAGAAAGGGAGAGAACGGGTGAGCTCAGTGGGCTGGACGGCGACGACTCGGAGAGACTGGTTGCGAGACGTACCGCATCCGGCCCAGGTCTTCTTCTGGCAGGAGGAGCAGGTGGTAGCGTAGCACATGGTTGCGGAGGAGTTGACTTCTGAGGGGTCTGTGAAGAGCGGAGAGATGATGGAGAGAGGGAGGTGGAGGGTGAGCTCGGTGGGGTGTCGGTCGACCGGCCCAAGACGAGCAGACGACAGAGCACGTACGAGTGAGGGAGGATGCTGATGCGAGTTGCGTTGGGTTTATACGACGAGGGTGGTGGTTGGGCGCAAACTGCGAGCGAGACTTTGAAGCGAGAGCAGGTCGAGCAGTCACCGAGAGGCCGGGAGGGAAGACGGCCGGGAGGATAGAGCTCACCTCAGCCCTCCACTCTCGTCGTCGAGAGCCGCCCAACGACCAGCATCGCATTTGTGCCGCACACATCATCACCGACTGCCCGTCCAGCGTACACCTGCCCACTCGTCGCCTCCATCTCGACCAAGCTTCGCGGCAAGTCGTCTGAGCCGACCGATCTGAGCCGCGTCTCCCCCCAGCTGCCCCCATCGCCTTCGACCGAACGAGCCTGCCGTCGACGCGACTAGAACTCTGACTGGGCAATCAAGATGGAGTACATCGCAACAGTGAGTGCCGTCCTCTACACGCGTCAGCGGCCTGCCTCGGGCGTCCAGTCGAGCTGTTCTACGGGGTGAAGCTGGAGCGGGACTCAAGATCGAGCTCATCGGCAGACGGCCGACGCTCGAGCTCGCACACGTCTGCCCGTGCAGGGTCCAAGTTCATAGATTGCATGCCTGGTCTTGACCATGAAAGCTCTCGCTTGGCTTGTCCCTCTGTCCTTGTCGATTGCTGATCGTTCCTACATCTTCGCTCGTGCAGGCCCATCCGCCCTCGTCCGTGACGCACTCGCTGCTCGCCAACTTCACCGCCATCGAGACACCCTCCCTGCTCATCCTCCGCACATCTTCAATTGAAGTCCTCAACCTTTTACCTTCCGGCCCGGTTTCTGCTCTTCCGAACGGACCCTTCCAGCTCTGGGGTCGCATCCTCGGCGCCCAAACCATCACCCTCTCCCCGACCGCGCTCCCCATCCTCATCGTCCTCCTCGACGCCCCAAAGCCGATCTGCCTCTTCCTCCGGTGGAACGAAGAGAAGCAGGACCTCGAGACGATTGAGAGCGTCGTCGTCAATGGTGGCGTGGGTGCGACCGAAGCCGAGTTCTGGCAGGGCGTAGAGGTCGATCAGGAGAGGGGGGTCGTCCTGCTGAAGGTGTGGAGAGGAATGGTCACCGTGCTGGTTCTCAGGATGGAGGAGCAGGGCACGGAGCGTGGCGTCTCTGGACAGAGTAAGGCCAAGGTCGGCAAGAAGAGCAGACGAGAGTCGATCAGGGGAGACGCCGATGGAGTTGTGGTCGACAAGTTTGACGTACAGTAAGTGAACCTGGTCTCTATCTCATCTTCGTTTTCTCAGCTGACACCTCGGCGTGGTTGTGCATCACCGCAGGCTCAAGCAGCTCAATGTGCTGTCCCTCACGCTCCTACCTTCGCCGAACGCAACGGCCTACCCAAACCCGACCCTCGTCCTCCTGTCCCTCACCCCGACTCGGACACCGCATCTCACCTCTCACACCATCGACCTGTCGTCCAAGGAGATACAGGCTCCACCAGCAGAGGGAGACGTCAGCTCGACGCCTCTGTCTGCCCACATCTCCGATCTGGGGGCCAACATGGTCGTCCCTCTGCCAAAGGGTGGCGTCATGGTCGTCGGAGAGAAGGAGGTCGTCGTTTACGAGATCGATCCGTCAGACGTAGGACAAAGTAAAGGCAAGGGAAAGGAGAGCGCCGCGCCTGGCCCCGGCAAGCGGCGTCGGAGCAGCGTCTTCTCGTCGGACGGCGGCAACGGATCCGTCCCCGGAGCGTTCCCTGGAGCCAGTGCAGGAAGCCCCTCTAAGAGCAAGGCTAGACTCTCGAGCGGTTCGCGAGGAGTGGTCGGCAAGATGCCTGCGTTCGCAGAAGTACGAGCGTGAGTGTCATCAACGACGCGGCCGTGTGTCTAACCTGTGCTGACCGTTATTCTTTCGCCTCGACCACAGCTATTCCGTTCTCGACACGAACGACAAGTACACTCGCGTGCTCCTCGGTGACTCATACGGCCGTCTCACCCTGGCCACACTTCGTCGCAGTGGACCGACAGCCAGGGTGACTGCTATCGACTTCCTGGTTCTTGGCGAGGTCAGTCGCAGCCGATCTAACTAGAGCTGTCTTCGCCGACTGACGTCTTCTAATTCTCGTAGGTCCCTTCCCCAATGACCCTCACCTACCTGTCCTCGTCCCATCTGTTTGTCGGCTCCCACTTTGGCGACTCGGTCATCACCTCGATCCTCCCCAAGCCGATGCCGTACACTGGCTCGTATCTTTCGCCGACGCCGCTCCTGACGCTTCCCAACCTGGCGCCTATCCTCGACTTCTGGAAGGACGGTGAAGACGGCGACGTCGTGACCTGCTCGGGTGGGCAGAACACCGGCAGCATCAGGATCGTCCGACGAGGCGTCGGGCTCGTAGAGGGCGTCGTCGTTGACGGGATCGAGGGAGTACAAGGGATCTGGGGTCTGAAGCCGAGCGGGACCGCGTGAGTGTCAAGTCTACCTCTTGCACTTTCGCAGCCTGACTGACCTCTCCACGTTTTTCCAGCCCATCCCTCGCCCTGCTCTCGACTGCGACATCCACCCTCGTGGTCTCTTTCGGCCGTGGGAGCTCGTCGGACGACATGGTCACCCATGACTCTTCGTCTTCCGATGACGTTGCTCTCCTCGATCCGTCTTCGTCCGTGGGTTTGGACCACCACGTCCCGACCATCCTCGCCGGTAGCGTGTCCTCGTCGCCTTACCTGTTCCAGGTGACGAAGACGGGAGTCGCGCTGATTGACGCGGCGAGCGGGGTCCGCGCAGACGAATGGAACAGTCCGAGCGAGGTCACCGTCGCTGCTTTCGACGGACAGGAGACGGTCGTGGTCGGTGCTCGAGGTGGCGAGCTGAGCGCTCTGCGGCTCGCGGGAGGCAAAGTGGCTCTGCAAAAGTGAGTGCAGTGCGAATCGACCAGCATGTTTGTGATCTTATGCTGACCTTCTTCTCTTCGCTAGGTCCCTGACCCTCCCGGACGAGATCGCTGCCCTCGCCTTATCGACCTCTGCGAACCGGCCTCCGTTGCTAGCAGTCTCTCTTTGGTCGAACGCGCTCTCCATCCATTCCCCAACGTCTCTCGATACCCTCTCCATCCCTTCTTCCACCTCGTCACTCTCTAGGTCACTCTTGTTTGCTTCTCTCGGCGCAAAAGGCTCTCGTCAACTGCTCGCTGGTCTCGGAGACGGCACAGTCATCGTCCAGGAGCTCTCGCTCGATGGTCAGACCCCTGGAGATCGACGAACGATTGACCTGGGTACGACAGAAGTTGGGCTCAAGGAGGTCGAAGGAGGGTCAGTCTTTGCTAGCTGCGACCGGCCGAGTGTACTCCACGAAGAGCAGGGCAGACTTGGCTACTCGAGCGTAAATCTGAAGGTGAGCAGCCCGCGGCGATTTCTCGTCCCTTCTTCTTCGAGGTCTGACGGATCTCCGCTTCTTTGTGCCGGCTCAGAACCTGACAACTTCCGCCCATCTCGAGTCGTCAAGCTTCCCTCACTCGCTCGTCCTGGCGACGTCGACGAGCCTCATCTTTGGCAAGATCAGCGAGATGAAGAAGGTGCACGTGCAGACGGTCAGTCCTGTCTTGGCCATTCCTCACCTGTGACGTATCCGCTGACCGTGCCGTGCCTCGCTTCAGATCCCCTTCGGCCACGATGTGCCTTATCGGATCGCCCATCAGCCATCCATGCGAGCATACGGACTCGCCTTTGTCAAGACGGTTCTCAACCGGCGCGACGAGGAGGAGGACATGACCTCGAGCTTCAAGCTGCTTGACGAGGACACCTTTGAACGTCAGTCGAAGCAGTCTTGCTCGACAGCAGCGGCCCGTCGCTGACTCTTTCTGCCTTTGTCTCTTTACCATCTCAGCCACGTTCACCTTCGACCTCGAGCTGGCCGAGCGGGCATCCTCGCTCGAAAGCCTCACCATCTTTGGCCGACCCTTCTTCGCTCTCGGGACTGGGACCGTCGATCGCTCAAAGCACGAGGTCCAGCAGGGCCGGATCCTACTCTTTGGCGAAACACCCGGCGGTGGAAAGGTCGAGCTCGTGTCCGAGTTTGCTGTCGCCGGAGGCGTCTTTGCGCTCTCGTGGCTCGAGGGAAAGGGCAAGCTAGCTGCGAGCGTCAACTCCAGAGTCAGTCCAGTGGATTCATGGTCTTAGCCGATCGCTCGTCGCTGATCAATCGCTCTGTTTCGCTACCAGGTGCTCCTGCTGGATGTCGGGTCCGATCATCAGCTCACCAAGAGCGCCGTCTGGGGCTCGGCGTACATGCCTGCCAGTCTCGCACCGATCGACGGCGGGGAGAGACTGCTTGTCGGAGACGCAATGAGCTCAATGTCGGTCGTCGACGTTGGCGATGAGAGCTTGAGGACTGTCGCCAAAGATGCTCGGCCGCTTTGGATGACGACCGTCGCACCGCTCTCGGAGACGGTCATGATCGGAGGAGACGTAAGCAATTCCTCGCTTTCCTCGGGCAGATGTCGCTTTGTGGCTGACCCGACCGTCCGACTGTCAACGTTTCAGAGCAACTGCAACATCCTCACCATGAAGCTCGACGACAAGAACAAGCTCGAGGCCGGAGGAGCGTTCAACGTCGGCGAGCTCGTCAACCGGTTCAGGAAGGGTGAGCCAGCCAACTCTCCCTCTTTCTCACCTCCCCTTCTTTCTGCACACACTTTTTATTTTCCTCTTTTCCCACCCACTGACTCTTTTTTTCTTTCTCTCTTTTGTACGAACAAGGCTCCCTCGTTCCCAATCAACCCTCCTCCCCCTTCCACGCCAACCTTCTCCTCGCCACCTCGTCCGGCCGACTCTCCACGATTATCGACCTTGACACCGAGCTCTCCAGACTCCTGTTTGACCTGCAGAGAAACATGGCCAGGGTTGTGGAGGGGCCTGGGGGGGTGACGTTCTCGAGGTGCGTTTCCCTTTCTCCCCTGTCCTTCCTCTCTCTTTCTCGTGTTGCGTTGCCTCGCTGACGCACTTCACGGGCGGTTTTCGGTTCGGGCAGATGGCGGGACTTCAAAACAGACAATGGCGCTTCACCATCCGTCGGGTTCATCGATGGCGACCTAGTCGAGAAGTTTTTGGAGATCCCGGAGGAGAGTCCGTTGATGACGGAGATCATGGAGGTTTGTCTCCTCGCTCCCTCTCCCCTCTCTCGCTCCTTGTCAATATGCTGAGAAGCTGACTCGTATGTGTGACATACAGGGCTCCAACAAGTACGAGAAGCTCTCGGTCTCGTACGGGGAGATGTGTACCGTTCTCGAAGGACTGAGGAGGATGCACTGAGCGTTTCTCCCGTCGTCTGTACGTTCTCGCCTCATTTCGGTTGTAATCTATGCATCACATGATCTTCGTTTTGACTGGCGAGCGCATGGTCTAGTTGCAAAGTGTGTGTGTGCGAAGCGAGGTGAGAGGGCAGCATAGCGAGAGAGGAGGCAGGGTATACGAGAGATGTCGGGCGGGGGTATGATGGTGGAGACGGGTAGTACAACGGGATGGGCAGAGGCAAGACGCGTGATCGGGAGGAAGAGCGGGGGTTTAGATGTCGAAGGCTGCTTCGAAATGACGGAGGATGGTCAGTCAAGGCGATGGACGCAAGAGGAGAAAAGGAAGGAGGAAGGGAGAGAATGGACGAACAGCGTTTCATGAACTGCCAGGTTGTGAACGAGATACTGTCGGATCGGTAGCAGCACCAGGAACGAGAGAAAGGTCAGTCTCTCATCGGCGACGGCCCAGCCCAACCCCGTCACACCTCCTGCAGCTCCTTACTCACGCAGTCATCGGCACAACCTTGATGAACCCTATCCCCAACCCGACATAGAACCCCCTCCACCCACCTTGCCTCCAAACCCCTTGCACCGTCTCCCTCCACCCCACCATCCCCTGCGGCCTCTTCACACCCCCAACCTGCATCCTCCGCCTCACCACCTCAAACGGATAGCTCGCCGTCTGACTCATCACCCCCGCTACCGCTCCACACGCCAGATCCACGCTCGTCTTGTGCTTCTGAGAGATGGCGGCAGGGACGAGTTGTTTGAGGCGACCGTAGGTGAGGAACGAGATGCCGGCGTAGGGGATCATGCCGAGGACGGTGATGGTGAAGCCGCGGTAGAAGGGGGCCAGGGGCAGTTGGTAGAGGGTTTTGGAGAGGGTGGGGGTTGGGGTTGGAGGAGGAGCGGGGTTGGCTATTAGTGGTGGGGAGACGGAGGGTTTGGAGGAGGGTGGTTGTGGTGGTGGGGGGAGGGAGTTTTCTTGGTAGATGAGGCGGACGACTTGGAGGAGATTGGTCCGTTCTGAGGTTTTGGTTTGGAAGGCTAGACGGACTCGGATGAGCTCGAGGGGGTAGGTGAAGAAGACGGCGGCGATGCCTGCGATGAGAGAGGATGGGAAAGAGGGGGTCAGCGACGTTCGGTCGCGCGAGGGGCTGTGAGCGAGAGGACGGACCTGATGTTGCTCCGGCGGTGAAGAGAAGTGCGCTCGACTCGGCCTGTTTTGTTGGCATCAGGTACTGTTGCAAGAGATCGATAGTCAGCGGTCATGCAGGATCGGATGGGGAAGGACGCAGCTGGACTGACGTGGTGTACGCGATCATAGAGCATAAACTTGATCCCAGCATACGGAAATACCCTCAGCAAGGTGGCCAGGTGACCCTGGAGGAGTCCTCTGACTCCGTTCGAGCCGTAGATGTCCTTTACGGACAGGAAGAGGCCCTTGAACGAGCCTGGACCGAAGGCGCGAGGAGGAAGCGACGTCAGTGAGCTCGGTCGACCAGCTCGACGGCCTGTTGGCAGGGCTCAGACTGACCCTGGTACTTCATAAAGTCGGCATTGGATGTCTGGAAGAGGATCTTGACCCGGTCCAAGGGTGCTACAGCTGTCTTGGCCTGGAAGTCAAGCGATACGAGTGAAGAGAGGTCAGCCCCGTCTCGAGCATGTGCTCGCTCCCTTTCGCCTTCTTCTCCTTCCGACCACTGCTCTAGAGCAGCGAGAGATGAGAGACTCACCACACATCCTGCTACCCCACCAGCAATTCCGCTCCGGATAGCTGAGAGTCGTAGCGTGAGCGAGATAGAATCAGCCTCGTCCCCCCGCTGGCCAACCGGACGAGCGCGAGCTCAACGAGAAGGCAGAGCTCACCAAAGTCCCAAGAGTGCTTGTCCTCCTTCGCCCGCTGGTGCGACTTTTGGAGCCACGAGAGGGAGGATTGGCTGATCGCAACCGGAAGGTCGCTCATCGAGCCAGAGAACGAACGGAGGGACGGAGAAAGGAGAATGAAGGAGCCCGGGAGAGAGGTTTGCCGGCGAGTTGAAGTTGGCGGACAAGATGATGACGAGCTCGCGTGGCCATCAAGGCCAGACACCGGTGTTCAAACTTCTGATGTTGGACCCCTAGCATATGGGGCTTTCGAGGATGAAGCCTTTCTCTTCTTCTTATCAGGCAAAACAGATGTAGGAGGGATGCATCGGACAGAACAGGTCCGCTGCGTTCTCGCCCGACAAGTCGCTGTTCGTCTTGACATTGCTACATAGTATAAGCCTAGGAGTAGATCTCAGGGCTGCCTGATCACGCCTTCTCCGTCCATCCTTTCTAGATAGAGACGTTCTTTCGGAACCTAGCCTCCCACCGCTCAGAGTCGTCCCCGACAGCGTCCAGGAATGTGTCGTCCGGCGCCAGAGGCCACTGGACGATGATGGAGCTGCAAAAAGGAATCACAAGTCAGCACTGAACATGAACAAGAGGAGTATAGCATTCGGACTCACTCGCAGATGAGGTGGGCGAAGATGAAGCATGACTCAAGCTGTCCCCCGTCCTTGAGCTGCTGGAGAAGTTGCGCTCGTACGGTCGGGATCGAAGCGAGCGACTCGTGCACGGCGGCCATTTCGGCGAATTGCATGGTCTCGTGCTGGTCGAACCTGAAGCGGTGCTTGAGATCCTTCTCCAAAGGACAGTAGTCGAAGTGCAGGATGACCGTCTCGTTCTCCGCTCGGTGTCGCTGGGACTTGTCGTGAAGGCCGAGCGCTTGTACTAAGGCCATGTTAGTAGCCTGCACGTGCAGCATCGCGAATCCATGCAGTTCTGAAGTAGCGAAAAAGAGTGTGTCAGCATCGGGCAGAGGAATACACCCAAGATTGAGGCGGGACTGACCGTCCCAGCTGGGCCCCTCTCCTGCGACGACGCTCCTCTTTGTCGACGGGCCGACGACACCCTCGCACCTCTTCTTGTGGTTGGGCCAGTCTGCCTTTGCGCACTCTGACGAGCAGTAGGCGGACGGGTAGGCGGCGTCTCCAGAGGTGCACTTGCCGCAGCTGAACAAAGACCGGCGCAAGTCAGTCAGAGGTCGAGCTCAACCCGGCTAGGGCAAGAAGGTACGTACAGCTTGAGGGCTTTACGGTCGAGTGCCTTGAAACAATTCTGGCAGTCCCAGTGCTCGATGTCGACGAGGGAGCCGATGGTGCCGGCCTGGTTGGAGGCAGCGGGCACAGAGTCTGGAGAAGGACAGAAGAGTGAGCTCAACCGGAACCTCCCTGATCCACCCTGTCGACGAGGAAAGGTTGCTCACCGTTGACCGAGTCGGTGGTGGGGGTAGTGTCGGTGGCGCTCATGTCTGAAGTGATCAAGGGTCGGGGTTGAGAGGTCAGAGGAGACAAAGTGGTGAGCTCGGCGAAAACTGAGCTCAGTCGGATGACGATCGAGGTTACATTTCGCTCATAGCCGGTCTTGACCTGAGCAAGTCGCGTGAAACGAGCAGTCAGTTCTTTACCAGAGAAAAAATGTCTCTGATAAATTCCGCCATGTCGAGCTCGTAGTCTAGCCATCTCCGGTCTGACCTTTGGCCCGAACCGGCCGGGCCGTTCCCCTCGCGCTCACCCGATCCGACTGCATCTTCTCGCTCACCACTCACCTCGACCATGCCTCCCTCGCCCGTTTCGCTCCCCATCTCGCATCCGGACCTCCCGCTCACAAACCAGGGCGTACGGATCTCTCAGATGATTGCGCTCGACCGGTCTCGGCTGGACGAGTACAAGCAGGTCCATCGCGAGGTGTTCCCAGGCGTGCTTGCCGCCCTGCGACGAGCTCACATCTTTGGTCAGTCATGGTCAGAACCCAGTTGAGCTGCTGAGTACTGACACGTCGTCCGTTGTCCTTGCCAGACTACTCGATCCATCTGTACGACGTGCCCGAGCTGAACCCGAATCCCGTCCTGTCGGCCCACATGCGATACTGCGGGACCGACTTTGAGGCTGACATGGCGAAAGCGAGGGCTGACGAGGAGACCCATCGGTGGTGGAAGATGGTCCGTACAGAAGAACGAGGCCAGCCGAGGAGGCGATGGATGAGCTCGAGCTGACCGGCCTCGTCCGTCCCGGTCGTCCAGGTTGATCCGATGCAGCGCAGCTTCGTCAAGGGTGCCACAGGATCGGCTGATGGACCGGGGTGGTGGATCAACGGGGAGGAGGTGTTTAGGATGGAGAGCTGAGAAGACGACGTCCACAGATCCAGATGATGAGCTTGAGAGACGACCCCCGCAGAGGACGACCTCCGCAATAAGCACATCCCAAGACCCTGGACGCTGCCCCTCGTCGTATCCGCACGACAACTGACAAGAGACCGAGGGCTTGCGGCTGATACTCGCTTTTGAGCGGCGCCATGGCGGACGAGGGTCCGTCGTCTCGGCGGGAACGCGTCGAGCTCACCTCGACCAGGCTCGCTCTCGACTGACTCCCAACGCCGACGATGCCGTCCAAGAAGAAGAAGAAGACTCCCGCCCCTACGTACGGAACGTGCGAGCACTTTGCGGGCTGCCTGGGTGTCTCAAAGAGCGATCCCGAAAAGCATGTCCGGTTGGTGGACGAGAACGAGCCCGGGCTGGCCGAGGAGCTCGCCGCCTTCGTGAGTCCGTCCTCACGGACGCCCTTGTAGACTCCGGGAGGGACGACTGGTAGACGACGAGGGCTCATTTCGTCTGACAACATGGTAACGCATCCTTTCTGGCTACCAGGTTGTCAAGTGGAAGCTGGAAGAGCCTCAAGTCCGGCGACCCGTCCATGTGAGCTTGATCTGACGTCCCCTCTGATGAGCCTCAGATCCCGACGACAAGTCGCGAGCGCGGTCCGGTTGGACCAGGATTGACGCTGAACTTCTCTGTACATGTTTGGTAGGCTGAGTTCTGCGCTCAGTACCTGCCCCAGTTCTTTGCCGCGTTCGACGGCCTCCCTCCCGCCACGACGGCGGTCCGCATCTCGGTCCTTCACTCCTACGCGGCTTTGTGGTCCATCTTCAACGGACACGCACACATCTCAAGATATCTCGTCCATCATCCGAACGGACGAGAGGTCTCTGCATCGATCCTCAAGCAGGTCGACGGGTGCACACCCGCAAAGGCTGGGGTGCGTCCCACTCCAAGTCTCTGTCGCTGCTGCTTTAATCTGACTTGTACCCGCTCCTTTCATAGCCTCTCACGGAGCCCTTCATGGACATCCTCGGGGATCTAGGTGTGCTTCTGAAGCTCACGGTGGCCGTGTATCGGTACCACATGCCCGCTCGGATCGAGACGATGCCGGTCCTGCCACTCGACCTCGTCCAGAGCTCAATCTCGGTCCTCGACCGCTACGCCGCCGGCATGCGCACTCGAATACGTATGAAGCCAAACACGCAACCGCTCTACCTCGCCAGGATGTCTCATTGTCTCGGGGCGGTCTCCATCCTCGGGCATGCCGCGCAACCACCAGCCAGAGAGCGAAACGAATGGCCGGAGGGGACCTCGGCGTTCTTTGGCAACCTGAACCCCTGGAGCTTCCCGGAAGTCAGGTGCGAGGCCAACATTGGATGGATCGGCATCAGGGACGACGCGTTGGTCGAGGAAGGCGGCCCGTGTGTGGAGCTGGAGGAGGAAGGGGCGCGGTTTCCTTTCTTGTGCAACGGGGTCAGTCCAAAATCAATCATTGTCCTGTGGCAAACGCATGCACTGACTCATGCCGTCGGGTGTGGCTGTGGTCTCTAGTGTCAGGCCGTGAGCTATTGCAGCGCAGGTGAGACGCATCACTCGTTCGACGACCTGTCAGTGGTCTCTAATCGCTGATCACGTCTCTTCTCTCGCGGCTTGCTCTAGAGCACCAAAAGTTCCACTGGGACAAACAGCACAAGTACGAGTGCTACAAGGCGGATACCGGAGAAAGATCCTGGAAGGGAAAGAATTGACGTGACGGACAGGATCACCATGACCGGTTCGACACTCCATCTCTCGGATCCGTAAGCGGCGCCGCTTTTCGACTCAGGCTTTGATCCTGTCCATCCCAGACGGCGACTCTGATATCACGCAGGTGAGTTCCAGCCTATATTGTCAAGTCAATCGACGAGACTTCCCTTTGATCGCAGCGCCTGCGCAGACCCCCCCTCCGGCCCTTCGCCCCTCGCTCACCTTCCCCTCCTATCCGTTTCAGTGCGACGTCCGAAATTTCAGCTCTGTCTAGCAGCTTCCTCACCATCCACCACCTTACTCCGTCATGGTCAGTCCTCGGAGGTGCACACCCAGCCCTACTGGCCTGCAACTGACCCTTGTCTCGTGTCGCACAGTCTCTCGCTTCCACCCTTCACTCGCTTCTCGAGCAGTCAGCCTCGTCTGACGTTTCTGTCGCCCAGCCCGTGAGTGATTTCTTTTGCCCTTTCAGGCACATGAAGGCTGATCCTCCATCCGTCCGTCTCGCAGGCGACGCAAACGTTGAAGAAGGATCATCTCAAGAACCCGGAGACGATCCCGGCTCTGTATGAGATCCTGGCGAGCTCGGCGGAGTTGAATGTGAGCTCCTTTCACGGCTGCGGTCCGCTCTTGACTTCCTTGTCCTGATCTTGACCTTGTCCTCGCCTGCTTCTCCTCAGGTCCGCAACGTCGCCGCCGTCGAGCTTCGACGGCGGATCCTCCTCCGTGACGGTACGCTTTGGTCGAAAGTGTCTGACCAAGTCCGAGGCCAGATCAAACAGGATGTCCTCGAGCTCGCGGTCAAGGATGTCGAGTCGTGAGCAGCTTTCATCCCCAGCAGCAGAGCAGGCCGGGATCTGACACACCCCTTTCTTGCAGGTCGACCGCCTCTCTTCGCACATCCATCTCGCGCATCATCTCGGCCATTGCGGTCAACGAGCTTGATGCGCCTTCTTCTTCGCCCTCTTCGTGGGCCGAGCTTCTTCCCTCCACCTACACGATTGCCTCCGCCCCTCAAACCCGCCTGGTCGGCATCACTATTCTGAACGATCTCCTCGAGGACGCGCCCGAGACGCTCCAGGCTGAGTCTCAGACGATGCTTGCCGCTCTTGGTTCTGGTCTCACCGACGGGAACGCGGACGTTCGGTCCGCCAGTCTGACGTGAGTACAAAGCCTTCTTCTCATTTGAGAGGGACATGGGCGCTTGCTGATCCTTACGTATCGTCTCAGTGGCCTCGGACGAATCGCCGAGTACCTCGACTTCGAGGACAAGAAGGACGTTGCCACCCTCGAGTCGCTCATCCCCGCCATGGTGACTGTCCTGCGCGAGACGATGGAGTCTGGTGACCAGGACGGACGGGCGAGGCAGGCGTTTGATGACGTCGAGACCATCATGATCTCGGAGACGTCCCTCGTCTCGAGCCACATCGCCGACCTCGTCTCGTTCTTCCTCGCGGGTGGAGAGAACACGGCGTACGAGAAGATCGTGCGAGTCATGTCTCTCAACGCGCTTCTCTGGGTGATCCGATGGTCGGTATTCCTCTCGGTCTTGGTCGATCTCTTTCGTGGCTGACATCGTCTGTTGACTTCCGTCCACATAGCCATCACAAGAGCATCGAGAAGCTCAACCTCGCCGACGGTATCGTCTCGCGTCTGCTGCCCATCGGTCGGGAGGAGCATGCTGACGACGACGAAGAGGAGACCCCTGCTGGTGTAAGTTCCCATCGATCAGCGATGACTGCGGAACATATCGATGGTGCTAACTTGTGTCTTCCTCTCGCAGCTCGCCTTCCGAGTGCTCGACGTCCTCTCGCAGACGCTCACGCCTGCGCAGATCTTCCCTTCGCTGCACAAGCACATCCAAGCCGACATGGCCTCAGCCGACCCCGCCGCACGCAAGTCGGCGCTGCTCGCGCTCGGCTACACCGTTGAGGGATGCTCCGAGTTCATCCGACCGCACGTCGCTCAGCTCTGGCCCATCATCGACGCCGGACTTCAGGACCCAGATGCGACCGCCAAGAAGGCCGCCTGCGTCGCGCTCGGATGCCTGTGCGAGTGGCTCCCGGAGGAGTGCGCGACCAAGCACGAGTCGATCGTGCCGGTCCTGTTCAACCACGTCGCCGACCCGCTCACCCAGAAGTCGGCCTGCGCCGCGCTCGACTCGTACCTCGAGATCCTCGGGGACAGCATCACCACCTACCTGCCCCTGCTGATGGAGCGACTGCTCGTCCTGCTCGACTCTGCGCCTCTCCCGATCCGGGCGACCATCACCGGCGCCATCGGATCCGCCGCCCATGCTGCCGACGAGGGCTTCGTGCCTTACTTTGGCGAGACCGTCGCGAGGATCCAGCCCTTCCTGACCCTTCAGGGCGAGGGCGAGGAGCGTGCGCTCAGGAGCGTAGCGATGGACACGCTCGGCACGATCGGAGAGGCCGTTGGCAAGGACCTCTTCCGCCCTGTGGTTGAGGGAGTTATGAAGTCGGCGTTTGAGGCGCTCGAGATGGAAGGCGAGGGAGGAAAGCTCAAGGAGAGTGCGTTCATGGCGTTCGGGACCGTCGCTGGGTTGGTTGGAGAGGACTTTGTCCCGTTCCTGCCCGGAGCGATGGAGGCTCTCGTCAGAGTGTGCGAGCAGGGAGAGGTCGATGACGGTCAGTCTGCACCTGGGCATCTCTACTCTCCTGTCTGATCCTCAGCTGACGCTGAGGTCCTCTTGCTTCTCTCGCTTCCAGACGCCATCACCGCCACCGCCCAATCGATCAACACGACCGACTTCCCCGAGGAGGACGAAGATGACGAGGACGACGATGACTTCGAGGACATTGACGAGCTCAACGAGGAGGACAAGCTCGAGCAGCTCCTCGGCGCTCAGGCTGCGTCTGCTACCATCGCAAAGGAGATCGCGGCAGACGTCATCGGCGACCTGTTTGCCTCGACCGGCAAGGCGTTCCTGCCCTATGTCGAGCGATCGACCAAGGTCCTCATCGGCCTGCTCGACCACTACTACTCTGGCCTCAGGAAATCGGCCGTCACGAGCCTGTTCACGTTCATCGGAACGTTCTACGACCTGTCGGAGCCTGGAGAGTGGAAGGCCGGCGCCAACATCGTGAGTCCGCCCTCGTTTGTATCTCAGAGTTGAGCTTTATGCTGACATCCTCGACGCATCTGAACGTTCCTCAGTCGACTCCTCTGCACGAGAACGTCAAGCAGCTCGTCGACGTCGTGCTCCCCGCCCTCTTCGCTCGATGGGACCAGGAGGACGACCGGTATGCTCATCTTACCCTCCTTCCCGCACGTGTGCGGTACTGACTTCCACTTCACGTGCGACCAGATCCGTCGCCACCCTCTTCGCCACAGAGCTTTCCGAGCTCATGAGCCACTGCGGACCTGCCATCGTCCAAGGGCATTTCCCCAAGATCGCCACCATCGCTTCCACCGTCCTCAAGGGCGAGTCTCTCGCTCAAGCTGCCGACACCCCCGACAACGAAAACGATGAGTCCTCTGCCGCGTCCGAAGAGGAGGACGCCGAGGCAGAACTCCTCTCTTCCGCTGCGGATCTCGTCGGAGCGCTCGCCACCGTGCTGGGAGCAGACTTCTCGGAGGAGTTCGGCAAGTTCTTGCCGATGCTGGCTGGTTTCTACGTCAGTCCTTCGCTCTTCTGTTCTCCCTTTGTTGACTTGGAATCCAAAAGCCGCTTTGCATGCTGACTTTGCTCCTGCTCCCATCGTCCCTCCCAGTCCTCCGACCGTACCCCCCCAGAACGCCAAATCGCCATCGGCTGCCTCGGCGAGAGCATCGCCGGCCTCCAATCCACCATCGCCCCTCACACCCCTACCCTCTTCTCCCTCATCCTCGCCTCCCTCGCCGACCCGGACGCGTCCATTCGCTCCAACGCAGCCTTCGCGGCCGGACATCTCGCCACGTACGCTCGGCTGTCGCTGGACGAGACGGTGAAGCTGTTGACGGCGTTGAAGCCGTTGTTTGAGGTGGAGGGAGGGGGGGAGGCTGCGGTGGGGGCGGCGAGGGATAATGCGTGTGGGGCGGTGGGAAGGATGTTGCTGAAGGAGGAGGGGGGGTTGATGGGTGGGATGGGGGCGGAGGGGTTGGGGGAGGTGGTGAGGATGTTGATTGGGGCGGTTCCGCTCAGGGTCAGTTGTCTTCATTTCGTCCTCCAAGTTTGCTGAAGGAGGACAAGACTGACCCCGAGACACTTGCACCCTTGTACGTACAGAACGACTTCATCGAGAACACGCCGGTCCTCAACGCGATCGTTCACCTGTTCCAGCTCTCGAACTCGAATCCGGCGCTGCAGCAGATCCTGATGAGCCACATCGATAGGCTGCTGGCCGAGTTCGCGTATGTGCTCGAGGATGGAAGGGAGGAGGAGTCGGAGAGTGCAGTCAGGGAGAAGGTCAAGGGGCTCGTGCGGGAGTTGGCGCAGAGTGACGGGATGGGAGCGAGGATCGAGGCTGTTGGACTGGGCAGGGTGCTGGCTTGATGAACTGGACGATACTTGACGGATGGTTTAGTGCGGAAGAGTAATGATGATGACTATTCACGGCTTGCTTGAGAAAGACGGTTTCGAAGCGACGCGCGCGCGTACAGACATTCCAACGACGAGCGAGGCGGACGAAGGAGTGACTGGGAACGAGCGTGGGCTATGGGAGGAGCGAGACGAGAAAGAACGGATCGTAGGCGATACAAGTGAGACGGTACGGGTAGTGATACAGTGTGTAGAAGCGAAAGAGGAGAAGGGCTACAGGTGTCTCCGAGGGCGGGACTGGACATGGACGAGCGAGAGAAGGTAAGAGAAAAGCGTATGCGGGTATCGAGCGAGCAGCAGGTATCGAAAGAGTGGCTGAAAGACGAGAAGAGGCGGAACGTGAGAAAGAAAGAGGAGGGCCGAGCGTACTTGTCTGAGAAAAGAACAGAACACCGAAAAGTCAGCCCGCTGCACCCCGTCTCTCCATCAACCTCTCAGCAGTCGTACTCACCCATCCGCCTGGACTACTGCCACACCCCGACCGCGACCTCCCTCCACACACTCTTCACCCCCTCCCCTTTGAGCCCCCTCTCCCTCCTCTCCCTCTCGACCTCCCCTTCCCCCTCCTCCTCCCTCTTCCCAACTATCAACTGCTCCAACGCAACCAGCGCTGCCTCGGCCATCCTGTTTGAGTAGCTCCTCTGTCTCTGCTGCACGGTCGGGCGTTCGAGCTTCTCCTGACGGGGCGGACTCGGCGCGGGCGCAAACCCGGTGGCGACGAGGGGCGATCCTCCGGATGAGAACGAGGACGAGGTCGATAGCTGGGAGACGTATGAGTCTGTTCGATGGGAGACGAACGCGTCTCGTGGGGAGGTTGAGGAGGTGGCGGTGGTGGTGATGGCCGCGAGGGAGGGGAGGGACCGTGAGCCGGGGGAGCCCGAGCCACGGGAGGGATCGTCCTCGGCGGCGAGAGTGGTGGGATCGATCGGTGTCGCAGGGCGGCCGTCACCGTCAGACGTGGTGGTGGAGGTGGACGAGTGCGAGAGCGTCTGCTCGAGCGAGTTGGACGTGCGAGACTCAGGTGAGGGGAGCGGAGTCGGACGGTAGCGGACCGCTAGCTTGGAAGGGGGCGACAGAGGCGGGGACGTCGAGGGCACCCGGATCGTAGGAGGGGCGACGGGTTTGGTGGACATCTTGCAGCAAGAGGGTTTTGGAAGGTGATGGATGGCGGCGAAGGGATCTTGTATGTACGCGGAATGAGAGCGTAAGGGAAGCAGAGGGGGATGGCGTTGGGAGGGAGGACAGGGGAGGGAACCGGAGGTGAGCTTGGGTCGGCGGTGACGCAGTTGTTTGGTCGTGTTCCAAACTTCTTTCCTTTCCTCTTGATGGATCTGCCGGCCTCGCTGTGTCGAGCGCCGCAACTCACCCGGACGCGTTGACTGGGTCCGATCTGAGCCACGGGATAACGGGCATCCCATCGGACGTCGGCCAGAGGCAGAAGGAAAGCAGACAGAGCAGAAGCAGAGAGAGAGCGCGACGCCGGCAGGCAGACGGCTGGGGATCCCGCATGCGAGGGGTCCATTCTCCGTTGCCGAGGATATATGGGTGGAAGTCTGATCGATATGAAGAGACCGGTCCGTGCGCTCGAGGTCACGAAGCCCTCAGGAGAGACGAAAGCGTGACGTGGTCTCTCTGGCCTCGCACGGGACGCGTCGACGTCAGGATCCGCACATGTCGAGGAGGCACGTCGAAACCTTTTCTTACCGGACATGTCGGGCACTCAAACTCAATCACACAGTCGAAGATGCGATTCATCAATGATCCATTCTCGGTCTCGGGATGCAGGTCGAGGGCTGAGGACGGGCATGATGGCTCGGAGGCAAAGTCCACCAACAGGCGTGAGCTCACTGTCCCTCCCTCCGAGCCGCCAACTCTCATCCGCCCGCCATGTTCCTCCTGACCGACCTGCTCTCGCTCGTACCCTCATCCAACAGCGGTGTCTCTGAGCCGCCCGCGATCGGTTCTCCTGCGCCCAAGGACCCCAAGGGTCGACTCAACTTCCCCCTCGTGGTGAGCGCCGACGCCCTCCTTCAGCCCAGCCCGTCCTCTCCCTCCGGACTCGTCCGCCCACGCTGACCCAAGCTCCCACTCTCCTCTAGCCCGCCCGTCCCCTAGTCCTCGTCTTCCCGCGACACGTCGGCTGCCCGTTCGCCGAGCGCGACGTGCACCACCTCGTCCACCTCGTCCTCGCCTCCCCCTCCCGCTTCACCCTCCCCAACCCCTCCCCATCCTCCCTCTCCCCTACACCCTCCGCGTCCGGCGCCCCCACCGAGTCCCCCCTCCCTGTCACCTTCCTGATCGTCACCCACTCGGACCTCACCTCCTCCCGCGCCTGGTTCGCTGAAGGACTCGAGGCAGCCTACGCGTCGTACCATCCCACCACAGCAGGGGACAAGCCCGACTCGGACGTCATCGCAAAGCATTTCAGTCTGTTCCCTGATCCGTCGGGGACGTTGAGCAAAGCGTATGGGATTGGACAGCTGGCGAGCTATGGGGCGTTGTTCTCGGGGAGCATGTGGGCGGAGATCAAGAAGCTCAAGGAGGGAACAGAGGCTGAGGGAGATGAGGGGAAGAAGGCGGGGGGGATCGTGAACAGGACGACGGGCGGAGGAAGCGATCGGTTGAAGGCGCATGGGGCTTGTGTGATCGGACAGGAGGGGGAGGTCAAGTGGTGGTGGAAGGGGGAGAAGGCAGAGGAGGAGGGCGATTGGGAGGCCGCGGTGAAGAGTTTGGGGATCTGAAGGCATATCGCTTGTTGATCGTAGACGGTTTTATGGATATAAGATCGGGTCAGGCTTATCATGCTGGAACCGGGAGACTTCATCCGCGGGTCATGAAGATCGTCAAGCCGTCGCGTCTGCCGTCTCTGTCGCTTTCACAGCGGTCTCGGCCTCTTCCGCCTTCGCTACCCCCTCCTCACCAGTCTGCCAGTGCTTCTTCGCCAGCACCAACCCCCTCTCCTGCAGACACATCCCCTTCAGCTCCTCCCTCGTCGTCTCAAACGTCATCTCCTCCACCACATCCGCATCCAACTCCTCATCCTCAATCGCATACCCCAGCTTCTCATCCTCCTTCGCCCGTTTCCGCCCAAGTTTGTTGTCTTCGGCCGGGAAGGGAGAAGAGAAGAGGAACTTGGAGGTGACAGCGAGGACGGTCCACTTGTTGTCTTCTTTGAAGTGCGAGAGGACCGCGGCGGAGGAGAGGAGGAGGTGGAGGAGTTTGTGTGGCGAGCTGGTTGTAAAAAAAGAGGAAGAGGGTGGGGAGGAAGAAGAGGAGGTTAGGTTAAGTTTGAGGTAGGCGAGTGAGAGGAAGAGGTGAGAGCGAGACGTACAACCATCCTGAGGTACCGAAGAGGGTGGCCTCGAACGGGAGGAGTTTAGCGAGCGAGCAGCCGACAGGCTGACTGCCCTCGGCACCAGACTGAGGACGAGGCAGAGACTCATGTCAGCTTGATGGCCCAAGAGCACAGTAGTCTGCGTCGCGATGGACTCACGCAGCCAAAGATCCGGACCGCGATATCCGAGGCGGTGGACTTGCTTGCTCGTGTTGAGGTCTTGACAGCGGCACAGTTGACTGCACGGGACGGGAGACAGTCGGCGATGGTCCGAGGAGCGGCGACTGTGAGCAGGAAGAATGAGAGGCGTCAGTTGGTTCCGGAAGGCATATGTGGCAGGCAGAGCGGTGATGGACGAACGAAGCTCGGTGTGGAACTTGACGTTGCGCTCCAGGTGGAACGAGTATGCGAGGTCTACCGAGGTTCCGATGGCGTAGGGTGAGTATATCCGACTTTGGAGATCGATCGTCCGAGGAGAACTAGACAGAGCAGAGAGAAGACCGAGGCGGAGACCGGGAAGGTGTGTCAGTCATCGGCCGCAGATGCCCTGCCTCTGCTGCCCGATGAAATAGGAGAGATCCTTAATTTGCCGACTCACTCGTCCTTGTATGCTCCCTCAAGCCTCAGCATATAACCTGACCCCCGGATCGACCTGGCAAGCCTGACCTTGTCCTCGTCCGACTCGATGACAGCTCCGTACATCTCGGCCGAGAGCGCGTTGCCCATCGCACGAAGCAAGTTGGGCGTGCTTCCGAGCTCGTCACATGAGACGCGTTCAAAGGGGAACGTCTGGCAAGTGTTGACGAGGTCGAGCTCGCAGCGCTCCCTGCAGACCGGCGTGAAAGAGAGTCAGCTCAGCCGTCTGACATGCGCAGATGGACACGAGTCGATCTTACATGTAGTATTTGCGCCATTGAGGCTCTGTGATGGCGGTGTCGTAGGGTGCAAGCAGACTGTAGTAGCGAGGCGACGGCCGACAAGGGTGAGGGTGAGCTCCAGATTCTCGCGAGCTCATCATGCGTGCTCCTTCCCCTCCAAAGTCGCCTCCCCGGTCGACACGAGCCCATTGACAAGTACTTACCACCACTTGTCTACGCTGAGCTTTCCGAACTCGCCCTGAGGTGCCTCTGTGAGCGACCAGGTCGGGTGAGTGGCCTGCCAGTCGAGCGAGCCCTTGGAGGTCGTCGGGGGCGGGGGAGCTCGGTCCGTCGTGTCCAGAGCCGGGCCGTCCTGAGAGATGGCCGCCTTTTTGACGGCCGGCTGGGAGGACGTGGACGCGGATGGTGCTGCTCGTTTGACCATCTGAGGAAGAATAGGCAGAGGGTTGAGGCGTCGGGTCGGCCGTTGAGGTGATCTCGAACCCGTCAGCGATGCAGGAGCTCGGCTCGACCGCGAGCAATCGCTCTGAAGATGAGCTGGTAAGCGATGTACAGATCATGATGATCAGGCTCAGTATTGTAAGTTCGTACTTGAGTAGAGATGCAACTGAAGCCCGGCAACAGCGACAGTCAAGCGGACGAGGCTGGGTCGCCAATCAAAGGCAAGCTGTCGTCTGCAAGATCTAGCGTTTGCTCGGAATTTTCTTTTCCCTCGACAGATTTGATTCATCTTCAGCTACGCAGATATGACTTGCAGTAGTTGCTATGCAAGCCGAACCAGCTTCGGAAGATTGTGCCGGCCGCCGTGTCGCTCGACCGACCTTGCGACGGTCTCCTCCGACGGCCAGGAAAAGCGCTGGTGACCCGCGTGCACGGTGTCTGCCAACGTCCAGCATCCGCGCAAAGAGACTCGGGGGTTCCCTCTTGATCTTCGTACTCGCTCTGTTCTTCAGCTCGCGCATATCATCGACGGTAGATGCCCCCTTCACCTGCATCGAGGACCCCGATCCCCGAGCCCTCTTCCGCCGAGGCTTCCTTGCCTCGGACGGTCCCCACCCTCACCTCCTCCTCACCTCATCCGTCGGTACCCGACTCGTCTCGGACCCTTGCCCAAGCGGAGGAGGAGCCGCTCAAGCATGCTCTACAGGATGATGTCGGGCCGAAGGACGGCCGGACGGATGACAAGGCGGGGGATGGAGAGCCGAGTCAGACTGGGAAGGTCGACCTCGGCAGGGGAGCTCACATGCGAGAGGGAGACACAGGGCTCACCTTGCCAAAGAACAGTAAGTCGACCATACGAACTCTCTCAAGATGATCAACTCGCACTGGCAACAACGGAGGAGTGGCGAGCTCTGCAGGAGGTTCAGCATCGAGTAAACTTGAACGACGGCGAGCTCACCGACTCGCTACTCTCATCCTTCGCTACAGACATGCCTCTCGTCATGTTCGCTATGGCCCTCACCATGTTCATCGCAGCACTAGATCAGACCATCGTCACCGTAAGTCCGAACCTCACGTGACTCTCCCTTTGGAGAGAGTCAAAGCTCATCCCCCGCGCGTGCTGACCGCGCCCTCTTTGGTTTCGATACACCAGACCGCGCTTCCCACGATCACCGCCGAGCTCAAGGGAAGTGGCAGTGCGTACGCTTGGGTCGGGACGAGCTACATGCTCGCTGCCAGTGCTCTCACGCCGATGGTCAGTCTCCGAGGTCGCGAACGACCGCTCGCGCCGTGTTTCAGCCGAACTCCCGGATCGGCCGTGACTGACCCGCCAACCTGGCCTGACCTCCTTTTCTCTCGCAGTGGGGCAAGCTGAGCGATATCGTGGGTCGCAAGATGATCTACTACCCTTCCATCTTTTTCTTCCTGCTTGGATCGGTCCTGTGTGCGACAGCGAAGGTGAGTACTCATCTCGAGCGGGCGGCGCGTTTGACGCGTAAGCTGACTCTCCGCCCTTTCTCCCAGAGCATGAACTGGCTCATCGGAGCGCGTGCAATTCAAGGACTCGGAGGAGGAGGAATCATGACGATGACAAATGTCGTACTCGGGGATATCGTGACCCTTCAAGATCGAGGGAAGTACAGGTCGGTACTCCGTCCCCTCCCTTTTCCATCCCCCGCAAGACCTGACTTGCCCTTACTTGATTCTGCTTTTGCGTCAACTACAATCAGCGCTGTACTCGGTGGTACTTGGGGGATCGCCAGTGTCGTCGGGCCGCTCGTCGGAGGGCTGTTGACCGACAAGGCGTCCTGGTCCGTCCTCCACATGCTCTGTACCTCCCCTGTTCGTCCGCTGACCCTTTCCAATGATCTGCACCTTAAGGCGCTGGTGCTTCTTTATTAATTTACCCTTAGGAGGAATCTCCATTCCATTTCTGTTCTTCTGCCTTCACCTCAACCCCCACCACACAATGTCGTTCCACACGTTCCTCCGCCAATTCGACTTTGCCGGCATCTTCCTCCTCACCGGCGGAGCAGGCTGCCTCCTCGCTGGCTTCTCGGTCGCCAGTGATACCTCCTGGTCAGACAAGACGACCATCGCCCTCATCGTCGTCGGGGCGGGTCTCTTTGCGCTCGGACTCGTCAACGAACGCTATACCAAGCGAATGGCTGTCTTGCCGCCACGGCTCATGGCTACGCGGACGACGCTCTTGCTGTTCCTCATCGTCCTCCTGCACGGTCTCGCCTTCATGTCGGTCACCTATTGGTTGCCACTGTACTTCCAAGGGGTCTTTGGACGCGACGCGTTGACTAGCGGAATCCAGTTATTGCCAGTATCTCTCGGATCGTCCGTCGTGACCCTGCTCGTTGGTCCGCTGGTATCCAGATACTCGGCTCCGCGACCGTTCATGTGGGTCGGGCTGGCTGGGACCTCCCTCGGCCTTGGCTTGCTCTTTCTGCTCGATGCGGAAACCAGCATAGCCAGTCAGGAGGTCTTACCGCTCGTCGTAGGACTCTTCATCGGGTTCCTCTTCCAGCCGCCAATGATCGCGATGCAGGCGGCGATGCCGCTGAAGGACATGGCGAGCAGCACGAGCGCGTTCATGCTCTGCCGGAGCTTTGGAGTCACTGTGAGTCTTATGACTCGTCCTTTCCTCACCTGGCTTCCACTTCTGACGTCCGGCCTGACGTCTGCGTCCGATTTCTGTCTCTCTAGCTCGGTGTCTCCGTCTCCGGCACGATCCTCTTCACCCGCCTTCGGACCGCCCTACCGCCGACATCCGCCGCCTTCCCCGCCTCATCGATGGAGGAGATCCTCAAGGGCGACTTCAAGTCCATCGCCCTCATCGAGGACCTCGCCCTTCGTCAACAAGTCCGCGTCGCTCTCGCAGATAGCATCCGCGTGATCTGGTATGTCGTCTGCCCGCTCATCGGTATCGCGTTCTTGGTGAGTCCTGCTCCCCTCTGATCAGCGCCGATGCGTGACGTGACGAGCCATAGCTGACCTTCCCTTCTCTTTGCGATCATCTACAGATGTCGTGCTTCCTCCGGCACTATACTCTCGTGCGGAATTACGCGCCGAGTACGGCCACCGCCCCTGGGCCGATCGTCACCGGAGGAGATGCGGAGAAGGGTCAAGTGACAGGCTCGGAAGTTGAGGAAGATGTGGTAGAGCTTGACAAGAAGGAGGAGAGAGTGTCGTCGCGATGATAAAGCTAGAAGGCGTGTCTGTATCAGCCTCTTAGATCGTTCTTTCTTTGTATACCCTCTGCCTCTGCTCATGACTTTCGAACATCCTCTTGAACGAAGGCAAGAAGGAGCAAGACCCATGTATACGTAAAGGACGATCAGTCCACACAACCAGCATTACCGAAACCAAGCCCTCATCAGTTCATCATCTCGACCCTCACTTGGGCACCGAGAACCCGGCCTCCCGCTCCTTCGCCGACCTTGCATCCTCCTTTTTCGGCAAACCCCCGGCTGAACTGGCCCCCGTCGCCCCCGCCTCCCTCTCCTTACTCGCCTTCGTCTCCACCTTGACAAACTCCTCCTGCAACACCCCCGCCGGATCGTTCTCCTTCTTCACGCTCATGTACGCCTCCCCCATCAGCTCCAACGCCACCGCCCTCAACCTCAACTTCTCCTTTGCGACCTTCGGATCACCCAACAGTCTGTCGCACGTCTCGCGGATCACACTCTCCACCTCCAACTTGGCGGACTTCCACAGGGTCTTGAGCCCTTCCATGGCGGCTTCCTCCTCGAGGGCTTTCATTTGTTCGGGCGAGAGACCGAGCTTCTCGGCGTCTTGGAGTTTCTGGAAGACGTTCTTGAGGTGGAGACCGGCGCGGACGAGCGAGATCGAGTCGGAGAAGGTGTTGACGCCGGACTGTTGGAAGGGAAAGATGGAAGGACAAGGCAGGTCAGCGAGAGGGACGAGAGAACGGCCAGCAGACGGACAGGGACGTGCCTTGGCGCCGTGCAGCCATCCGATGACACCTCCAAAGACAGCAGTGTTGGCAGCGAGGTATTGGCTGGTCATAAGACGAAGAAGGGCAAGGTCAACTTGAGTCGTGGGTGAGAACGACCTGAGTGGCGCGCGACTCACCGTCCTCGGGCAGCGTAGGTTGCTCCGACAGCTTGCAGCAGCTCAAAGCCGTACGACTCTAGCGCAAGCTCAGTAGCCTCCAACGTCGAGATAGCCTGGACGTGTGAAGCGCAGAGTGCATCAGCCTGCGCCCTCTCCCGCTCCTGACCCTGACCGATGCGCGTCGCGACTGACCTTGAAGCTGTCTCCGACCTCGATCTCGTACGCTCCTCCTCCTCCGTCTCCTACGCTCTCTGTGAAGATGGCGAGTTTCCTCTCGAGGTTCTTTACGAGCTTGTCCACCCGTTCGCGTCGTTCGCGGTTTGACTCGTCCTCCTTCTCCTGCTTGATCTTGTCGAGACGGGCCTTCTCCTCGGGCGGGATCACCATCTTGCCCGTCTTGGGGTCGAGTACCATCTCAGGTGGGGCGAGCGACTCGTCGGCAGCTTGGAGGGCTTCCTTCATCGACCGACCTGATGGAAAGCGAGGCGGGAACAGAGGTCGCGTGAGCATGGCCTCGGGCAAGGACATCGAGGAGAAGAAGAGAGCGAAGCGACTGACCGATCGAGATCTGTCCGATCATGTCGTTGAACTTTTCTCCTCCGAACAGGCTCCCAAACACCTCCTCTGGGTCGACAAAGCCCTCCTCGGGCCCGGCCGCCTTTGAACCGAACTCATTGTACTTTCGACGCGCGTCGGGGTCAAACAGGACCTGGTACGCGATCGAAATCTCCTTGAACTTCTCCTCCGCATCGGGGTCGTCACGATTCTCTGGCGGGTAGCGGAGGCGAGCAGGAAAGGGGCAGAGAGGACGAGGAGCATGGGTGGTGAGCTCTCCTCTTTCGCTCGGGCAAGTCCACGCCCTCCTGCGCGCCTCTCTCGCGTCCTCGAGCGATCATAGAACTCACTGTCCGGATGAAGCTTGATCGCCAGACGCCTGTATGCCTTTTTGATGCTATGGTCCGAGCAAACGAGACGATCGGGTCAGCTCCGGCTCTCGCTCCTCTCCGCGAGCTCACCACTCTGCCGACGGGACTGACTCTTCTGTGGATGCGTTGACGGGTACTCCGAGGACGTCGTAGTACTTTGACTCTATCGGGTTCTCCTGCGTGCCAATCTTGCGCCCTCCCCCTCCTCCTCTGGCTGTCTCCTTGCCCTTCCCTCCCGCTGAGCCGGCAGACGTTGAAGCTCGGGGAGGGTCAAAGATCCGCTTGCACGTCGCCAGAGAACACCGAACTCGGTACGATTGAGGAACAGGTGAGGGACTGCAGAGGCGGTCAACGGTCAGCCAGCTGATTGCCGAAAAAGGGAGAACGGGCTACGTACAGGAGGTACTCGATGGACGTCTTGCACTGAAGCGAGAGGGAGAGGGCAAACGTCAGCTCCAGCGTCCGTCCAGCGACGACGCAGAACCCGCAAGCTGCTACGCGCATGAGGACATTGTACTGGGATGTAGTCGTGCGGACGAAGCCTGCTCTCGAGGATGGTCGACATGGCGAGCGGGTGGGAGTGAGCGGACAGAGCTCAACATGGCAAGCTACGTTCGTGCGCGAGCTCACCCTCTCGAGCTTCCCCCGACCACGACCACACATGGGCAAGTCGACCTCTCCCAAATTAGCTCGACAACAGACAGTACTATCGCTGGACTTCATCGCTCGGGAGAGACGGCTTTCATCCTACGGAGAGCAAGAGGCAGGATCCGACCTTGCTCGTCACGGTCTCTTTCGCCGCGCACTCGTCTGCAAGTGAACAGCTGGCCGCGCACCTGCCACAACTTCTTTCTCCTCCCAATGGCGGACCAGGCATACGTTCTTGGTGCTCTGTCATCGGTCTGCGCTGCCCGGCGGGATGCCCGGCGTCCGCAAGGCTCTTCCTGCTTCACCGCACCCAGCGCTCGCCCTCCTTTCACACCCTCCACCTTCCGCTTCCACCCCCGGCCCGACATTGCCCAAGAACTCATGCGCTCGTGATCTCGGACATCTCCTCGTTCACTCCACTTCACATCCCTTTCCGCCAGCTCTCAAAAGCTGGACCATCGCCCTCTTCTCACCTCGCAACCACCACCTTCGCTCTTTCTCCCCACTCTCTCCACTCGACGCCCTCTCTCGCTATGCTCTCTTTCTCCAAGATCGCCGCCCTCGGCGCCCTGTCTCTCGCTACCCTGGTCACCGCTGCCCCAAGCCGATCGATCTCGTCCAAGGACCTGGTCGCCCGAGGGGACAAGAAGGGCTTTTACGACTACGACAAGGACTTTGGAGACATCGACGTCGTCGTCGTGATCGTCGAGGTCGAGAAGAAGGGTCAGTTCATCCAGTCCACTTCTTTCAAGCTCGATCGATCTCGACTGACATCCGACTCGCGCTCCCGCTCTTTCAGACTTCGTTTGTATCCTGATTGACGAGGACGACAAGAAGGGCGACGACAAGAAGCACCACGACAAGGACGACGACAAGAAGGATCACGGAAAGGATTACGACTACGACCACGACTTTGTCATCAAGGTCAAGGACTTTGAGTTCCTCTGCGTCGAGGTCGACTTCAAGGACTGGAAGACCTTCGACGTCAGTCCCGCGACCTTCTGGTCTTCCCTCTCCATCATGATTGCTGACCTCCGACGTCTTCTCCTCTCTGCAGTTCGGCTACATCAAGAAGGACGACGTGAGTCCTTGATCTGTCGCAGCTCCGTCCCTCCACGCCGAAACTGACCTCCTCGACCCTCACTTTGCCCTGCAGCACAAGAAGGGCGACGACAAGAAGGATCATGATAAGGACGACAAGAAGCACCACGACGACGAGAAGAAGGACCACGATGACGAGAAGAAGGACCACGATGATCACGACAAGAAGGATCACGACAAGGACGACCACAAGAAGGGAGACGACGTGAGTCCGATCTCTCGTCTGAAGATGCCCTCCTCACCCAGACCCGCCTCTGACTCTTTCGTCTCTACGCCCTCTTTCTCTCCTTTCCGCCAAGTACGACCACAAGAAGGGAGACGACAAGAAGGACTACCACGACGACGGAAAGAAGGTGCGCGTCGAGTCCTCTTCTCCGCTTCTCTCGCCCGACACCTTAGTTGACTGATTGTGTGCCTACTTCTCTTTGTCCTCTCAGTCCTACCGACGAAGGAGGTAGAACTCTTCGCCTGTCCTACCGGCGGTCTTCTTGCGATGTGCGGTTCTCTCTTCTCTTCTCTCTCTCTCTGTAGATAGACCCCCTCCTTGTCTTTTCTGCCGACGTTTCTCTGCCCTCCGTCGTCTCTACGATGCTCTTTCACCATCTTGTCATCTCGGAGTCGAAAGCCGCATCAGAGGTCCACCACGTCGCGCCGGGAATTTGGGCGAGCTCACCCTCTTCCATTCCCTTCACCCCACTGCGCCAGCCAGATACCCGCTCCTACACTCGCCGGCGTTCTGGTTGCATCTCTCAGGCCAATTTCCCGAACCAGTGGCCCTTACACTAGCGGCGTCATTGTTCATATCTTCTGTGATGCTCTCGGTACGTTCAGGGAGAGCGCTGAGAGGATTCCGCCTGATGTCGAGCTCACCGCCGGCGACCGCCTAACCCATCTCTCTCTCTCTCTCTGGAGCAGTTTTACAAGGCTCGGCGTGCGTATCTGAAGGCAATCCTGCCCAACGCCGTTAGACATGAGTTCAACCTCCTCAGTGAGTCCGAGCTGCACTCGAGAGAGAACGAGAGGGTCAGTCTGAGCTCACCAACGTTGCTTTGCGGGTCAGGTCTGCCCGTCGAGATCATCTCGGAGATCCTCTCGCACGTCTTCCTCCGCTCGTCACCAGACGTACCCTCGTCGGATCACTACCCCCTCCGAAGATTGACGCACGTCCTGCTCGTGTCCCACGCATTCCACGAGCTCGCCCTCCCGTTCTTCCTCCACTCGATCACCATCACCCGCCCGACCGACTTCGCCCTCTTCTTTGGAGCCAGGGACGGCATCTTTGCTGGAGAGCAAGGGGCGAGGAGGTGGAAGCATGTCCGCGAGGTGTCCATCGTTACGGGACCCGCCTGCCGCTGCGACGACAATGGGCGAAAGGGCTTTCTCTCGCCTGTCCTCTCAAGATACCTGTGGATGGCCGGATCCAGCAACTGTGCTTTCTTCATGACCGCGAGGGTCGCGATCGCACCCAGTCGTCGTGGCATCTCGAGCCTGGCGCGGAGGCAATCCTGCACATCGAGCTCAGCAACGAGAGCAATCGCGAGATGACCCGCAACAGCCTGAGGGACACTCAGATGCCTGCTGAGAGGGAGACCGGGTTCTGGGACGAAGTGAGTCCGTCGATCATCGATGAGCTGCTCGAGGAAGGCATCTGGTGGGAATCCGAGACGGAGAGAAGCTCTTTCCTTCTCGCCGTCGTCTCCGCCGCCCGTCCAGGCATCATACGAGATCAGTACCCGCCGACCGAAACGGAGTACGGTGGGGAAGGGTTCAAGGTTGACGATGGAGAGGGCGGTGCCGTCTACGTTCAACACTTCGACCGTCGTGCAGCGGATCATCGAGATCGGAACCCGCCCGCGCGAGACTGGTTCAAGACCACGACAGACGCGGCTCGCTTCTTTGGCAGTCGACATGTTCACTTGGCCAACCATACAGCCAAGGATGCACTCCGCTTCATCAAGAGCTTGGAACGCGACAGCCTCGTGAGGACGTCGGGCGACGTGCGAAAGTGGAGCTGGAACGAAAAGGACGGGCGGGCTTTCGAGCTGGACATGGACGACCTGTGAGTCGTTCGCACACCTCGCCTGCACACCCGCAAGAGGCTGACATCATGACCTCGGTCCCTCTAGCTCTACCAAGGAAGTCGCGCCGATGTAATCGACTTTTGCTCGAAAAACTTGTCGGTCGACCGTGCCACGCGAGTCCGCCATCCCGAAGCGACGCGCAGCCACCCGCAAGCTCAACAAATGCCCTTTCAAGCCGCCTTTCACACTTCTCACTCCCGACCATCACTACCACCAGCACGATGCCCACCAAAAAGATCCTCTTCCTCCCGTCCGAGGTCCTTGGCCAGATCATCCACGAGGTCCGACTGGACGTGCCTACCCTCGGTCGCCTCATTCAAGTCTCACTCGCGTGTCTCGAGCTCGCCTCGCCCCTTCTGTACAACACCGTCACCGTCTCAAGAGAGGACCAGTACAAGAGCCTCTTCTTCTCCGAAGTCAGTCCCCAGCTTTGTCAGCGCCTGACTCAAGGCATCGGCTGAGTCTGTTTCCTTTCGCTTGCAGGTTGTCCCCCTCTCGGACGAGATCTCGCCGTACCTCTCCCTTCGCCAGATCAAGCACCTCTCCCTGCTCCTCCCGCCTCCTCCTTCACTCTTCCTCGTCCCTCGCTCTCGCTCTCGCGTCCTGTCTGCGAGCGAGCCACAACCAGTCGTTACCGAGGCGTCGTCCGCTGGTCTTCGCCGCTTCCCCTGTCGCCGAGCCATCCCAGGCGGGATCGTCCTGTCGACCCTCGTCCTCTCGTCCGACCCCGAGGCGTGCTTCTCGTCTCTCCTGATGTACCTGACTCTGAGCCCGGAGAGGGTGACCATCTCGCATCGCGCGTCAACGACCGATCGCGTGTCGCCCACGGACGGACCGAGGGAGGTCCGACCGTATGCGACCGCAGCATCTGGGCCCAAGGCCGAGCAGATGGTCAAGATCTTCAGGACGTGGTCGGTCGGCAAGAGGCTCAAGCTTGTGGAGGTGGAGGGGATGAAGCTAGCCGAGGGAGGTGGGCCGGTGCTGCTCGATCACTGGGTACGTCTGCCTCCATCTTTGCGCGTGCCGCGCTGTGTGACGATGACTGATGCCACGTTGGGTCTGTTTCTACAGACAAGCCTGCTCCGGGAGACGTACATCCTCAACACGGATCCGTCCCTCGTCTTCACCTTCCGCTTCCCGCAACCGATCCCCGTCAAGCCGAGCGCCATTGAACGGTTCGCGCTCAAGGTGTTTGGTCATCTGGCCAAACAAGTTGGCGGGGAAGCAGGTGGACAGCAGGCGGGCAGAGGACGGCTCAGGCTCGAGTTCCAGCCTTCTCCAGAGCAAATCGACGAGGACGAGCTCAACAGGAGGGTCAACAAAGTCCGAGCGTGCTTCACTGGCGGGTTCGGAGAGCAAGTCTGGGTCGGTGTAGCAGCTACATAGTGCATCCAATCATCCGTACATAGTCTGTCATGTCTCTTGACCCTAAGCAAACCGCCTCAACCCGCCCTCCTCACTCACGACCCTCCCCATCACCTTCTTCTCCAGATGCAAGCTCACATCCACCCCCTCCCCCTCCCACCATTTCTTTCCCCCCCCCACCGCACCAGCTTCGGTAATCTGCACGATCCCATCCATCTCGGGCATCAACCCATCCACCAACCTCGCCTTCTCGTCTCCGCCCCAGGAAACATCGTACATCCCCAGCCTAGCCCAAGAAGTGAAGATCGTATGTCTAGAACCGAGGAAGGCGTCCCAGTACCGAGACGGGTCCGGCTCGGCTGCTTGGGCGGCGAGTAGAGCCGCTACCCGCGGCGGGGTCGCGCTTAGCAAAGTCTCGCGGATCCGATTCGCGAGCTCGGGGAGGGCGGAGGTGACGTCCGAGGAAGGCATGGAGACCGGTAGCAGAAACAACGGCGACCCGAGGAAATCATCCCCCAGAGGCGGAGAGACCCGCGAGCGTGCTCCGAGCGTCAGATTGAGATGGACTTCCTCCTCGGGCCTTAACTGTCTCGCCTGAACGATGCTCGCCCAGATGTGTGCGAAGAGAGCGTCGAGCTTGCTCACTTTCTCCCCAGCTCCGGCCTCCACCCAGATCCTCTCGACTTCTTTGGAAGAGAAACGGATGATTTTGTGCGAGACAGGTTGGCGCCAGTCCCATCCTTCCCAAGGGATCGGCGTCCCGTATTCGCGTGAGGTAGGGAGGCTGGCCACCGAATCGGGGACGACCGTCGCTGCGAGCATGAACGGCGGGCATGCAGGGGTGGAGGAGGCGTAGTAGTCGAACTTGTGGCGTTTGAGATGGTCTGAGACTGGTCCGGGGCGGGCGTGGGCGTCGAGGAGATGGGGGGTGAAGGGTCTCATGGGCAAGGGCGCGTCCGAATCGGAGAGGGTGCGGTTGATCCGCGCCCAGTCGTGTGCGAAGGTGGAGAGGGTTTGGGCGTCCGCGAGAGGGTGGGCGAATTTGATGGCGATGGCCAATCCGCCGCAGGAAAGGTCCGTGATCTGGATGATCACGGAGGGTGCGTCCGACCCAGCAGCGCGAGAGAGAGCGAGGTCGACTGCTCCTTCTACTCCTTCTCCTCCGGAGGGAGGGAGCAGACCGAGTTTGGTGAGATGGGTGGCGTCCCAGATGGAGGGTCGGGAGGCAGGGACGATCTCGTCGATTGTGTGAGGGGAGTGGGCGTGAATGAGGTGGACGCCTGGGTCGGAGGGGGCGCTGTAGGTGACTTGGGGGCGATTGATGCGGATGGTGGGGGGTGGAGTGGGTGGGGCCATGTGGAGGGAGCCGGCGAGGTGGGGGTAGGAGGAGAGGGTGAGGGAGAGGGAGCGGGTGAGATGAGGGAGCGTGAGGAGCGGCGAGGGTGGGGAGGAAGGAGGGAAGAGCCAGGTTGCGCAGGTTGGAGCGAAGCCTGTAGAGGGAGGTGAAAGAAGTGGTCAGCTTGGCTGAGGAGGCCACAAAGAGGTGCAGAGTTGAGACGCACGAGCTACGGTTGCGTCGAGGATGGAGAGGGGCACGGTGATGGGGTCGGATACGATTTGAGCATCGTACATCGAGGGGAAGACCCTGGTAGATGCGGTAGGAGTCGCGGGGGTGAAGGCATGCTGGGAAGTCACAGAGGGTGAGAGCGGCGGTCAGATCTAGCCTGGACTGCTCGGCAGGAGAGCAGACCGACAGTCTTGGACATGTCGGTGAGGATCTAAGAAGCTGCAGAGGCCTAACAAGCGGTCAGCGAAACAGTCCATAGAGTCCTCCTCTCAAGACGTGCTGGACTTACAGGTCTGGGAGAGCTGTCCAGGCAAGAGCGCGAGGAGCAGGGCGGAGGGTGAGCTTTGTTGTTTGACCGGGCTGCCAGCGAGGCTCGAGAGCAGCCGTCACTTCAGAGCTCGTCAAGGAGCGGGCCAAAGAAACACTGACCGAGTTCAAGCTTGTAGCAGTCACTGTCGGAGTTAGAGCCTGGACGAGGTGTCGCGAGCTGAAGGAGGGCGGAGCGAAGGGCGAGGTGACTCCTGAGGACGCGCTGAGCCGACAGGCAGCACATGGGAGCCGAGCCAGCGAGTCATCAACGGACAATCAGCGGAAGAGACAGGCAGCCGACTTGGGCAGTCGATCAGGCGGGCGAGTCAAAGGGAGGACCCATCAGACTGGGTGTCTAGAGCGAGATTGGCGCGGTTGAAGGGAGGGAGAGGAAGAAGGGTGAGCTTCACGTTCGTCCCTCGACCGTCCACCTTGGCCTTCTCCCCACCCCTCCGCCGACCATGACATCCTCGCCAAAGCGTCTGCCTAATATCTCCATGGAGCCAGCGCGTCCCTCCATCAACTTTGGGGATGCCAACGCTGAGGTGAGTGGTGTCGTTTGACTTGCTTCTCGGCTCTAGCTCGCTCATCACGTCGTGCGACTCCTCCTCGGTCCGCTCCACAGGACGACGCTCTCGCTCTTCCCCTCGAGGTCATCGAACGGATCCTCAAGCTTGCCTTCCTTCCCTCCTCGCCCATCATCCCGTCGTGGGACCCGTCCTCGCTCCGGGGCACCTCGCACATCCTGCTCGTCTCGCGAGGCATCCACGAGCTCGCCCTCCCCTTCCTGTACCACACCCTCGTCCTCACCAAACCAAGCCACTACATCACCTTCTTTGGGAGCGAGGGCGGTCTGTTCGTCGGTTCAGAGGGCGAGCGAAGGTGGAAACACGTCCGGGAGATTGCCATCACGCACGACCTCACCCCTCTACCCGACGCTTCGACCCCGCCCTCCACATGGCTCGGCGCCGTCGCCTTCCAGTCATTGAAATACCCCTCGACTACCTCTCGCATCGACCGCCTCTGCCTACTGGACCGACTCGGCCAGCCATCGCCTTCGACCGATGCCGATGCCTTGATCGCCTGTGCGCAGACCGACCTCGGGGCTCGCCATAGACAGGCCCGGAGGAGCAAGAGTATGGACGTCGCCACTGGCATCTGTTGCTCAATCACGATCGCGTTCTACCGAGCAGCGAAGCAATTCATCGGCCAACCGAAGCTGCTAGACAGCTGTCGCCCCAAAGAGCTTCACCTCTCGACCGAGATCGGCTGGCCTCGGTCAAGCCGCGCCTTTTCTGCGATGATCGACGCTCGTCGCGTCTCGCCGCCATGTTCGAGCCGAGCCAATCAAGTCGTCTTGCATCTCGCGTCGACTCGTGGAGTCTCGGACTTGCAATCGCTTGTCGACGAGATCATTCTTAGCCGACGGGCTGAGCCGAGGATGGAGAGTCTCCAGCTGGTCGGCTTCCCGGCAGACGTGCTGGAGGAGTTCAGGAGGTGGAAGGAGAAGGGGTTCCACACACCGCCAGGACCTGCACATGCACCCGGAACCGACCGTGCCATGTTTGATCGGGATCAGAGCTGGAGCTGGGAGTTGCCGGATGGAACGCTCTTCACCATGCACACTCAGGTGAGGATTGCTGAAGCTATCTACCTTTCCTCTGGTCACGTTTCTGATCTTCGTCCTTCGTTTCTTTCCGCACAACCAGAGGAAGGCCATCGCCGCTTGATCGTCTTTCTCTTCTCGTGCGACAGATCACGAACGCTGTATATGATGACTCTTCACGCCCTCTTTTCTTGCTTCGATGATGCTAGCGTCGAAGACGAACGTCCATCAGAAAGAAAGAAGAAGTAAGGCCGAGAGAAGCGCGATGTGGACGGGCGGGAACGCTCTAGTGGTGCTTCCTGTCGTCGCCCTTCCTCTTGTCGTCATACTTTTTGTGGTCGTCGTGCTTCCTGCGGTCGTCGGGCTTCTTCTTGTCGTCGTCGCGGTGCTTCTTCTTCTCATCGTGGTGATCGTTCTGCTTCTTGTGATCGTCGTCGTGCTTCCTGTGGTCGTCTCGCTTGTGGTGATCGCCAGTCTTCCTGTGCTGGAGGTCGAGAGGAAGGTGGACGCGTCAGGATGCGAGCGGTAACGGAATATCAGGGAGTGGCCGGACTCACATCGTCTCCCTTCCGCCTGTGGTCGTCGTCCTTTCGGTCTCCGGCTCGGTTCCTGGATCGATCCTCGTCCCCTCGGTGCTTTCGGTCGTCTCGATCTCGGTCCTTCCTGTCGTCGGACCTCTTCTGGACGTTGGTCTGCTTGGTGTAGCCGAACTGAGAAGGAGAAAATCTCGGATCAAGTCAGCCACAGCAGCAGCGGGTTGATGAGGAGATGGCGACTGAGACTCACGTCAAACGAATGCCAGTCCTTGTTGCCGACCTTGACGCAGAGGAAGTCAAAGTCCTTGAATCGAACGATGAAGTCGTTAGACTTCTTGTCGTCTTTGTCGTCGACCAGGACGCAGACAAAGTCTGCAAGGTGGAAACGAAAGGCAGCGCGAGTTCGTCAAGTCCACCAAAGACGGGTGAGATGAAGCCTAGACTGACCCTTCTTCTCGACCTCGACGATAATTACCTTGAGCTCGACGTCCTTGGAGTCCTTGTCGTAGTCGTAGAAGCCCTTCTTGTCTCCTCGGGCGGCGAGGTTTCTGGCAGCGAGCCCAACGTCGGGGGCGGCGGTCGCGAGGGATCGTCGAGTCTTGGACGCGCTGCTGGCAGGCCCCCATGGACCGGCTGCAGAGGCGGCTCCAGCGAGTAGGACGGTAGCGAGAAGCGAAAAGTTGATCATGATGGATGGTGTAGGGAGCTTGGAGAAAGGAGAGGAGAGGTCGAGACAAAAGCAGAGAGGTGGATGATGAGCGTCGAGATCCAGTCGGCGAACGAGCTTTTGTAGGGCGGCCAACCGGAAGAGGCGATGCGCAGGAAGAGGAGCCCAGGCATCTCGGTTGCATGCTAGTACGGTGACCGAGGGCGAGGGTCTTCGGGGTAGGAAGTCCAGCTGTGGGCTGAGGCAAGGTGTCATTGTTGATGCCGGTCGAGCAGGGAGAGTCGACCTAGCCCGCCGACACGTCCGCCGGGCGAATGACCCTCGAGGTGCGACCTGCCAAGACAACCCAGCATGTGTCGGATGCATCCAGTTGACGGTCGCCTGGACCAGGTTGCACAGCCAGAGGCGAACGAGACGGGCGTCTTTGGTGAGCTCGAGTCCGCCAGGATCCGATGAGAGGCAGACGTTGCAAAGTTGTGAGTCCGCCCAGCTCGCTTGAAGCACTGAAACGATGCAACGCTTCCTTTGAGTGGCGTGAGGGTGGTGCCAAGACGGGTATCGGTGTGGGGTCGACGAGGAGGGAGAAGCGATGAGCTCGAGGTCTTCCCTCGATCGTCCACCTTGCATTGCTGGCCTCGTCCTTCTCGCCCATGGACCCCGTATCGGGACTCGCTCTCGCTTCCCACGAGCTGTCTCTCGGAACACGGGAAGACGTCATCGGCGCTGCAGAGCAAGATGTTCAGGTGGGTTCGCTTTCATCCGCTAGCTCGCCCTCGACCGAGGTCCCTGGCTGCGCGCTGACTGGTGCCCATCTTGTCCAGTGTGGCGCACTGGCCCTCCCTCTCGAGGTCATCGAGCGCATGAAGGCCTCCCGTCGTCGCCGTTGACGCCGTCGTCGGATCCGTTCCACCTCCGAGGGACGACGCACGTCCTGCTCGTTTCGCGCGCGATCCGCGAGCTCGCCCTCCCGTTCTTCTTCCACTCGGTCACCCTCACCCGGTCGTCCCACTACGTCACCTTCTTTGGAGTCGACCAAGGGCTGTTCGTTGGCCCGGAGGGAGAGAAGAGGTGGAAGTTCGTCAAGGAGGTCGCCATCGTGCACGACCTGACCCCGCCGGTCGTGTTCCCGTCGGAACCCCTCGTCCCGGATTGGCACCGCCTCATCAGGTTCGCTCCTGTCAGGCTCCCTCCGCGCTCGCATAGGCTCAGTTGTATCTGCTTGCTCGGTCGACGAGGGAACGCTGCTGTCGAGGCCGAGCTCAAGATGCAAGCCGCCAAACTCCACAGCTGGGCAGAGCGGCACGTCCGAGCCCATCATCGCTCAGACTTTGTCCGTCACGAGGACATTGTCGCCCAGACCATCCAGGACGTCGAGCGCGCCATCCCTCACGCCGGCGTGGCCTACGCCGGTCAACCTCTCCTCCTCCAAAGGTGTCGCCCGATCGAACTGCAACTCTCCACCGAGCGGGGGGTCCAGCTTCAGACCCCAGACTCGGACCTTTTCAACACTGAGCAGACCGACTGGGACTACCTACGACGGTCCGATCGCATCGTCATCCACTATGCACCCGACAGCGGCGTGTACACCGACATCGATCGACTCTACCAGCTCGTCCTCGGCGTTCGTTGTGCCGAGCCGAGGCCACTCGAACTCGTCTTTCTAGGCTTTCCTCAGGCCGGGATGAGCAGCTTTAAGCGGTGGAAGGAGACGGAGGTCACGCCCGAGCACCCGCCCGAGTTCAGACGCAAGCACGACAAGATGTTCAACTGCGATCAAAAGTGGACGTGGGATTTGCCGGACGGCTCCTTCTGCAGCATGCATACCCAGGCGAGTCCTTCGTGCATTCGCCATCGGGAAGGCGCTCATCTGGTCGTCCGCTGACAAGTTCGCATTCTTCTTTGGATCGACTGGTGCAGAAGAGAGCCGATTCGGCCTGACCGCTCTCCCACGCCCTTTCGCGCTTACAACATCCATGTCACGGCGAGTATACTCAGCGCGAGATCCTTTCAGAGGGAATCTTGGCTGATAGCTCGGACGTCGTTCCCTGTGCCAAAGTCGGACCTCCTCGGGACGCACTCTCAAGCTCGATCTCATGACTTTCAAGACGCTTCACTCCGCTTCTCCGTTTCTCCTGCAAGGTCATCACAAGAAAGTCCATACGCATTCTCTAGAGGTCCCGGAATAGCTCCGTCATCGCAATCATTCTTGCAGCTGCCACAGGAAGGAGCGAGGTCAGCCCACCGGGACGAACAGTGAATCAAGACCGGAGGCTCGACTCACCCTGCCCGATCGTAAACGACGTAGAGAGGGTGTCAGGTGCGTAATCCATGCTGCGATACGACCCAGCAACAGAGAGGGTCAGTTCGAGCTGAGGAGAGTATGAAGGCGGGAAAGAAGAGGGGGCGTACAAGTTCGATATCGGGTCGAGCCCTATGTTGTCCGGGCACGTGTCGCGGCCGACCATGGGGTCTTCAACGGTCGGCCAGGCGGCAGAGGTTTCAGTCTGATGAGGTGAAGAGCGCGGAAGTGGATGGGTTAGTGAAGAGTGGTAGGGAAGAGGAGAAGGAAAAGAGAGGGCGAACAGGTGTATCGCGCACTTGATCGCCGTACTTTTCATCGCAGCCCTCTGAGCGATACGGGGGAGGGAACAGATCAGTACAGCGAAGGGAGAAGAATAGACGGTGGGAGCTAAGCGCCCACCAGGTTGCGAGAACGTGTGATGCAGGCCCAGCCAGTGGCCGGTCTCGTGTACGAGGGTGATGCCTGCGTCGAAGTCGCCCTCCTGCAGACCAAGCGACGCAGACGGGTCAGTAGACTGGTACGCGCTAAAGATGGAGAAGTGGAACGGACGACTCACGAATCCTGTGTCCGGCAGCGTGTAGTGCTGGATCACAACCCCATCACCTTCCGGATCCTGCTCATACCAGAACGGAAAGCTCGCAAACCCCAAGTTCGAGGCCGTCTTCTCGCTCTTGATAGTCCCAACGGTATACACGTTCAGATCGCTCGCCGTCCCCGTATGCAACTCCTTGCGCATTGCGAGGTCGAGCTTGTTGGATGCGCCGTCGTCGGCGTTTGTCCCGACGCCCTCGAACCACTTCTTGTTGAGCGTGTACTGGAGCTTTTTGAGCACAAACTGGAAGCCGGTCGAGGCAAAGGCGTCGTTGAGGACCTTGATCTGGGCGTTGATGCTGCTGGAACGGAGGTAGCCGCCTTCGGCAGCTAGAGAAAACCAGAGGGAGGTCAGTCTCACGCAGATCGACACAGAGAGAGCCAGAATGGTTGACAGGACTGACTCTTGTTGGCGTAGACGACGTGGAAGGTGATCGGGACGACCTTTGTCTCGTACCGCTGGCTGAACGAGATGAGCGAGGAGATGTACGGGTCGGTAAAGTTGAACGGGCCCAGGTTGCCCTGGTCGCCCGATGCTGCTTCGGCTCGCCGCTTCAGAGCTTTCGAGTTGAGCGCAGAGGAGCTGGGTGGACGCGAGCAAGTTGGGCGACGGTCAGACAGAGGCTCGGAAGGGTGAACGAGCTGAAGCGTGCTTACATCCTCGTTTTCTCGACGTCCCTTTCTCCTGTCCCAGGTTGGCGGCCATAGCTCCCGCACGAGAAGGACCGCGTCGGGCGTCTGCGTTCGCTTGGGCGGAGCAGGTTGATGGGCGAGGCGATGGCCCAGGTGAGGAGCAGAAACGAGCCGATGGCGAGGAGAGAAGGACCGAGCATCGGAAGTAGGAGTGCGTCGAGGTCGGAAGGAAGAGTAGTGGTGGTTGGCCGCCAAGAGGGAGGAGCATCTGCGTGTTCATCTTGAGCGTCCAATGTTCCGAGCGGTGCTGTTCAGGGGGATTTGGCGGAGGCGATGTCGGGCGTGCGCAGAGAGCCTGAACTCGCCGCTTTGGGCGAGGGAGGACAGCCAAAAGGGCGACAGGCGCGCCACGCGATGGATGGACCTGCGAGTAAGCCATCAGACCGATGGATTGAGTGACGCTCAGGAACCGCGATGTCGAGGACGGAGCGGCTCCGAGCGAGCCGAGGTCAACACTCGACGTGGGGGGATGATCAGGTATTCAGCACGACAGACGACATGAAAAGCGAGTGACGCATAATTCTCCAGCAGCCTGAGTCGAGCTTATAGCACTGTCTGCCTCTGCTGTAGTGGTTGCAGGCCGAGGAGGGAGAGGAGCAGATGAGCGAGCTCACCTCAGTTCGGCCCCTTCCGCCTGACGTCGACACCCCGACCCAGCCTCGGACCATCATCCCTCGACTTTCCTCCTCTGTGAGCAGCTATCCGTCACAGTTTCAGGTCACAGATAAGAGACTCAGCTGACACATGCGGTCTGTATCCAGGTTGGGTCCCCTCCCGTCGAGCAACCTGCCCTGTCGCCTGGGACGTTCCCCTCTCCTGGCCCGGCCTCGATGGCCGACAGCACACGCTCGTCCAAGAAGCGAAAGTCATCCGACCCTCACGTACATCGTGCTCGTCCACCAGCAGTCATCAACCCGGGCTTCCTCAGATCGACCGAGTCTGACATCTGGGTTCGAGACGGAGCCCGCACGCTGTATGCGACCCAGCGCATCTTCCTCCAGGCAGCCTCGGCGGTCTTTAGGGACAAACTCGGCTCACCCGACAAGGTCGACGAGACGCACGACGACCTCCCGATCGTCGACATCACCGAGGAAGGGGACGCGGTCGCCCTCTTCCTCGGCTACGTTCACCCTGGCAAGCTCGCCGACCCGGACGGCGTGCCCTACAACCTCGTCTTTGACGCCGACGTCATCCACGAGGTTGCCCGCGTGGGAGAGCGCTACTCGGCGCCACTCGTCATCAGCCAGGTCCTGAACGAGCACCTCCCAAAGCTGTACGGCCTCGACCTCAGCGGGATGAACGCGCTCAACGCACTCGGCCTCGCGCTCGTGTACAACTACCAGGCCCACGTCATCCAGGCTTTGCGGAGCTTCGACAAGACGATCGTGCGAGACGAGGGGACGTCCGTTCGGAGCCGGGAAACCCAGCGACCCGGGGAGACGCTCGAGGGGCTCGAGCAGCGCGAAGGTCATACCGAGGACAGCCGCGACTTCAATTTGTCCGACATGGATCCGGAGATCCTCGCTAGACTCTCGATCCATCACATCTCCGAGTTCTGTCGGGTTGCGGGACAGGTGGCCAGCAGAACAGGGTACACGTGGCGGAAGGCTTCAGAGGCGTTTGTCGTAAGTTGGCCGCCAGCAGTTCTTTTCACCATCTTCTGCTCACGGCTGTGGCTGATCCCGCCTCCCCTTTCTCATCTCAGATGTAGGCGATTTGCTGTGATTGAAGGGCTTCGGCATGACGTTTGCGTCTCAAGTGCCAAAGCACGCCGCGTCAGGGTCGCAGCCTCTGCATGGTCGAGGTGAGCCTCACCAGCTTCAGATGAAGTCCTCACACCAGTCATTCTCAGGCTTTGCTGACGCATTAATCTTGCTTTACTTGCAGATCACAGGCGTACCGTCTATCACAGCTGAGCAGTAGCTAAGCGCGTCGTCGCCCAGATCCGTCTTGGCGTGATCTCCCGATTGTAAGTTCTCTTCAAGCCAGCTCGTTCATGACTCTGACTGACGAAGAGGTTTTTCTTTGTCAGTTACCATGATCGCACAACTCCTTCCTGTTTACCAATGGCCACCGACAGGCGATCTTATCCGTTCCAGTCTCGTACACCCTCTGTATCACTCGATTTGTTTGTTCTGGTTTGCCGTACCACCCACCTGTTTCGTACGATCTCAATGTACTCGTTGCTGTGAGCTTCCTGCTCTGGCGGAGGACTGTCTGGCCGCGTCATGTATCGGACGCGTCGCCTCATGTTCGAAGCTCACCATCTGTGCTGGCTGCCCATGAGCCATCACCTCCTGCCTGCTCTCCTCCGCCGCTCCTTCTTCTCGCCTCGTCTCGTTCCCGTTCCGTCCGTCCGCTTCTTCCACGCTAGTCCCATCATGTCTGCTTCTGCTGCCTCCTCGTCGAAGCGAAAGGTCGACTCTGGCTCCGAGGCCGACGAGCCCGTCCCAAAGAAGGCGACAAAGGCAGCACCCAAGAAGGCCGCAAAGGAGCCCAAGGAGCCGGTCAGTCATCATCAGCCGTGTGAACGAGCTCAGCCCGAGCTGGGATCAAGTCTAGGCGACGGACGAGCTGACCGCGTTGGTGAGCTCACCTCGCGTTCGGACGCTACAGCATCCCCAGCCGTCGTCGAACCCGCCTCACTACCCGGACGTCGTCTACACCAACAAGGAGCTTCCAGAGGACTATGAGATCCCTGCCAAGCCGGCCGGGTGCTTCAGGGTCAGTCCAACGTTCATCGTGGAGGGAAGAGGAGGAGTCTGCCGACTCGAGCTCACCACCTCATTCCCTCACTGATGCCTCTTCCGTCGCTTTCGCCGCCCGCTCTTCCCTGCGTGCAGATCTCAGCGTGGAACGTGACGAGTCTCAAGTCGGCTTCCGACCCTAAGCACGTGAGTTCTAGCGGTCCGGCACCAGATCAGGCTAGGGGCAACGCGTGAGCTTGAGCTGACCTGTCCCGACGGTCGTCCCGCGTCCTCAGGCTGGATCAGGTCTCCCCGGCTACATGGACAAGGTACGCGCTTCGCAGTCTTAACATACCAACATACAGCCCTCGACTGACCCCGTGCCATCCCTGCAAACAGGAAGACGCAGACATCCTCGTACGTCTCTCCGCGCCTCCTCGTATCTACTCGCTTTGACGATATGCCGAACTGAGTCGATTTTCTCTCGTTCTCTCAGATCCTGACCGAGACTAAGAGGAACAACAACGACCCGATTCCACAAGACAAGCCGCTCAGGGAGAAGTACCCGTTCCAGAAGTGGGCAAACTCAAAGTGCGTGACCCCTGCCTACTTGAACGAACCGGTCCTTGTTGACGAGCCCTGACCTTGACCATCTCCTCCTGTTCTTGCAGTAAAAAGGGCTACGCCGGCACCGTCATTCTCTCCAAGATCAAACCCCTCACCAGCACCATCGATCTCGAAGTAGCAGGCGAAAAGATCACCGGCCGCCTCGTCATCTCCGAATACCCGACCTTCTACCTCCTCGGCACTTACGCCCCGAACGCCTCCGAGAAGCTCAAAAACATGGACGGCAAGGTCGCATGGAACGTCGCGTTCGAGGCGAAGCTCCGAGAGCTCGATGCGGTGAAGCCGGTTGTGTGGGGTGGTACGTCTCCCACTTTCCTCGCCTTTCGTACCACTCCCATGTTGCTTCGTCCTGACATGCTCTGCAACTTTGATGAATAGGCGACATCAACGTGGTCGCGACGGGGAATGACATCTCGGATGCGGAGAAGGGGTGGAACAAGTTGCCCGGGTGGACGAAGCAGGAGGTGGATGGGTTCAACGCTCAGCTGAACCCCACTCCTGAATCGGGCCACAAGCCGCTGAAGGATGCGTGGAGGGAGGTGCATGGGCCGGACGAGGTGCAGTATAGTTTCCGTGAGTGTCTGTCCCTTCTTCACCTCTTCCCTTCGTATCCGGTCTGGTGCTAGTCGAGCAGAGCTGACGGACGTCTGTTCGGTGGGTCGTGTGCTGGTGAGACAGACTCGAAGAGGGTGCTGCAGAGGGAGAAGCAGAAGGGGTGGAGGCTCGATACGTTTGTGGTGAGCGAGAGGATGATGAGTCGGGTCAAGGGGTGCGAGATCAGGTCAGTCGTCTGCTCCTGTCGACGCTCCGGCGTCGTCTTTGACGCTGACTGAGTCTTTCTCGTTGGGGTGGCACAGACGAGAAGTCTTTGGACCCTCGGACCACGTCCCTGTTGTACGTTTCTCGGCCTCTTCCTTCGTGCCTCTTCGCTCGAGACCTGATCTTCGCGCTCTCCCTCTCTTGCTCTGCCACAGGTCATCGACATCGAGGGCGACATGTGATCGCGCACGTTTTGCTGCCTTACTTTCTTTCAGCTCGATCTTTCACGATGATGACGGTGATGGCGAAGCGAAGCGCGACATGAATTAAGGACGGAACCCAAAAAAGGAAGCGAAAACATAGGACCGCATCTACCAGCTAGCCTCGGTGAGTGAGAGACCAGCCAGAGACAAACGCGTAAATTAGGCGGACAGAAGAGAAGGGTTCCGTTGATGGGGCGTATAGGTGTACGTAGACGAAACAGCGAAGGGACGGGACAGGGGCCAAAAAATCGAGAGACGAAAGGGAAACGAAACGAAGTCGTGAGGGTAGGGCGTGAAGACGAGGAGGGTAAAAGCAAGAGAGTCGCGAGAGGGATATCTAAGGGCACAACGAGGACGGAGCAAGCAAGAGGACGAGTCGCGTACGCTGTTTAAGCGACGACGGCCTTGGGGGCCTCCTCGACCTTAGCGGCCTCAACAACAGGGGCGGCCTCCTCAGCGAGAACGGTAGCCTCAGCGGGGGTGGCGGTCTCCTCGACCTTGGCGGCCTCGGTCTCGAGGGGAGCGACCGGGGTCACGGCGTCAAGAATGGGGGCAGACTCCTCGACTTTCTCGACCGAGGGCGAGGTCGGGGCCGACTTGTCCTTGGATCCCTTGAACATGCCCGTGATTCGGGCAGAGAGTCGCCTGTTGACCTTGGGCGCAACGGGCTTCTCCTCGGCGGCAGCGACCGGGGCGACGGGAGCGACCTCAGAGGTGGAGGCGACAGGGGCGACCTCGCTGCAAGAGTTCAGATAGGGTCAGTACGTGTCCATCATCTGCAGAAGCGAGGCGAGCGCGACTCACGTCTCCTTAGCGGCCTCGGGCTCGGCGGCAGCGGCGACAACGGGCTCCTCAGCCTTAACGACGGGCTCCTCGACCTTGGTCTCCTCGACGGCAGGGGCAGCGACAGCAGCCTCCTCAGTCTTGGGGGCCTCCTGCAGCACAGAAGGAAGGAAGCTCGATCAGCATGTGTCGAAGAGAGTCAAAGCAGAAAGCAGCGCTCACAGCGACAGGGGCAGCGGCGGCGAGGGCAGCGGCCTCCTCCTCAGCCTTCTTGGCCTCCTCAGCCTTCTTCTCCTCGAGAGCCTTCTTCTCGGCAGCCTTCTCGGCAGCGACTAAGAAACGAAGAGGAAAGCGGGTCAGCTTCGAGTGTTCAAGGTGAAAGAAAAGGAACGTCAGACTGACCCTTGGCCTTCTCCTCGGCCTTGACCTTGTCGGCGGCAGCCTTCTCCTCAGCCTTGGCCTTGTCGGCAGCAACCTTGGCGGCCTTCTTCTCAGCGGCGGCCTGTAGGAAAGTGAGAGCGAGGAACGAACGAGGGGAGGCGTGGGCGGACAGGGGGCAAGACGTCAGCGCCGGCTTTCGAGTCGTGCTTGCGCGCGAGCGAGTCAGGCCGAAGACGTACCTTCTTGTCCTCGTCAGACTTCTTGAAGAACTTGGCAAAGAAGCCCTCCTTCTTAGGGGACTCAACCTTGGTCTCCTACAGGCGTCGAGTCGAGGAGAGACGGTCGTAGGACGAGGGTCGGCGCAGACGAATCGGGAAGCGGACAGGTCGGGGGACACGGGGTGTTTGTTGATCGAGACGGGAGCCGAGCACACCGGAAGAGAGACAGGACAGGACGAAGCGTTGATAGAAGGAGAAGAGCAGAGAGGAAGGGTCAGCGAGATGATCGACGGCAGGCGAGGTTCGAGAGCGAGCTAGGTCGGCGAGCAGAGGGGTGGCTGGATGAACAGGAGGTGGGTGCGGGGGGTGGTGGCGGACTGACCTTAGCGACCTCGGTCTCAGTGGGAACAGCAGCAGCAGGGGTAGCCTCCTCGGTGGTGGCAGCGACGGGAGCAGCAGTCTGCAGGTGGAAAAGAGGAGGGAAGCAAGGGAGGCGGTGTGCGAGGTCAGTTCCTGGACAACAAGCTCTCGCACCTCGTCGAGCAGAATGGCAGACTGACCTCGTCAACCTTGGCAGCCTCCGGGGCAGCCGCAACAACCGGAGCAGTCTCCTCGACAGGCTTGCCCAGCTCAACAACGGGGGTAGCCTCCTCAGCGGTCACGGTAGGCTCGATGGCCAGGACGGTCGCCTCAGGCGCGGCAACGGGAGCAACAGTCTCGGTAGGGGCAGACATCGTAGGGGAACTAGAGAGAGGAGAAGGGAGGTGGATGGGAGAGGTTAGGATTAGGGAAGGGAGAGAAGTAACGGAGAAGCGAAGTGTGGGAGGGAAGGTGGTGGTTGAAGGGACGAGGGACGAGGGCGAGGTGGTCTCCTCTTTCAGGCAGGAGAGGGGGAAGCGAGAGGCACACCCAAGCCTCCCGCCAGAACCCCCCTCTGGCCGCTCGAGCCCATCCGTCGAGATCGAGATATATTCTGGAACGACGACTGCGATCTCCATCTCTTGTGCTCGCCACCCTCACACGTGCATGCGCGCAAGGGAAGGATTTCGTCCCCAGCGAGGCCTCGTCTGAGCTTCCCCAGGAGGAGGAACGAGCGCGGGGGTGCGAGCTCAACAATCCCGCCGGCAAGAGATAACAACGACCGCACGCGGAAGCAACGCTCAGGCTCCCTCTTGAACTCACATCAGAAGGATAGAGGGGTAGATAGGAGAGCGGAGGAGTAGATAGAAGGGAGAGAAGGCGACGGAAAAATGGGTGTGGAAGGTTGGGCGACAACAACAGCTGAAAACAGACCTCTCTCCTTCTCCACGTTCCCCCAGGGGCAGGGCGAACGCGGAGGCACTAGGCCCGCTCAGGGGAGAGAGAACGCTCTCGGAACCCCCTTGCAAGAGTCGATACATGCGCCAAGAGAGGAGGAGAAGGAAGACTACAGCGTCATCATCCTATACCCGCGAAGCTCATGCCAAAAAGGAACCTCCAAGTGTAGAGATCTGTCTGATCAGGCTCAGGAGGCCACCGAGAGATCGTTGAACTGAAACTGAGAGATCGAAGCTTGCTTTGACACGCGCCAATCGAGGGCTGCGCAGGACACATCTCCCCCACGCGATCGTCTTTGCTGACACACAAGTTCCGGTAACCATATATGAGCGAGACTGGACTGGGTCTTCATATCCCGGAAAGATGACTGCCTGTACGCTGTCGAGGGCTGAGAGCATGTTTTGAGGCCGCGCATCGAAATGAAGGCTGCGTGCCGGTTCGTTGAGCTCCTCCCACCCGCCTCTCTCCTCCTTCCACCCGCTTTCCTCCTTTCCCTTCGCTCCTCTCTTCATCATGCTCTCTACCTTCGTCCTTCCTCTCCTTGCTCTTGCTGGATCCGTCGCTGCTGAGCTTCAGATTGTGCGGCCTTCGTCTGCTTCGTGGTGGGTGGCTACCGAGGTCAGTCTGGTCCTCCCTCCCCATCCTCTCGTCTCCCGCCAGCGATCGTACCTGTCACTAGCTCTCCACGACGCGAAGCTGACATATGCTCACTACTTATGTCTCTCGTTCTGTGCAGCAAAACACTGTGTGCGTGCTTCGTCTGAGCTCATGTCCTGTGGCTTCGCTCTCTCGTCCTGACCTTGGCTCTTTGTCCCCTCTCTTACCCCGCCTTTCCCCCTCTGGTCTCTCCTTGTGCGGTCCTCTCCAGTCAATGGGTCGGCCTGGACCCTGCTGTGTTTGCCATCTCGGTGTTCAACTCGAACGTGACCCTGCTCGGAGCGTGAGTCCCCTCCTGGTCTGGCTTCCTCGCTTCAGTCAACCGCAAACACCCGCGTCCAGCCGAGCGGGCTCGCCCGCGCTCCGAGCTGACCTCGCCTCTCCTTCGCCTGTCCGTACAGCGGGTCCGCTGTGATCCAGACCCAGAACAACGCGTGAGTCTGTGAACAAGTGAACAGCGGCCACTCGAGAGACTGACTTCGAGTGAACGTCTGCCCGCTGTTCCTCTCCCAGCTTCGACCTCAGCTACACCCTCGTCCCTCAGCTCAACCCCGGAACCGGCTGTGAGTTCGAGACTTGTCACCTGCCTATGCTCGTACTGATAGCGTCGATCTGTTGACATCTACAGACACGATCAAGCTGCACAACGTGTCGGACCCGACCAATGTGTTCGCGACCTCCGAGACGTTCGAGGTCAAGCCGCCCGGATCCACCTACCCTCCCCTCATCACCACCCTCGCGTCCTCGGCCGCCTCTACGCCCACTTCTGCTGCCGCCGGAGGAGCTGGGGCGTCCGCATCGACCACAGCCGCCGCCGCTTCGGGAACCTCGACCCAGAGGGCCTCGGCTGGCGAGCAGTCTGTCTCGAACGGAGGAAAGCTCGCTCTCATCGCCGTGGAGGTGGTCGCCGTCGCTTGGGGACTCGAGCGATTGCTCCTCTAGGTGATAGGACAGCCACTCCTGCGGTCTTTGGTCACCGCTCCTTTCCGCTTTACCTTTCTCTTCGTGCATCACGCCCTGGGCTTTTTTTGTTTCTTCACGCTACTTGCCCACTCACTTTCTGCCTTGCCTTGAACTATACCTACTTAATGGACTCTATCCGATCACGCTTGCATCCATCGTCAATCGTACGCAGCCGTTTCTTCCTATTGTCCGGTCCCGACGCAGTCGCGTCCAGTCTTTCTTACGCTTGGGCGTGCACCCCCTACCAGATTTGGCATGCCGTACAGAGGCTGTCCGATGCCTGGAAGCAGCATCTGTTGCTGAAAGCAGCATCTTGAGTCCTGGAATTGTCGGTTTACAAAAGGGGACCCCGCGGCCGACGTCAGTCGTGCTTCGATCCGCATCGAGATCGAGCTCATCTTCGCCTCCCGCCCACCCACATGCTCCCCAGACTGCCATCTATCACCCCTCTCCTCCGCAAAATGTCTACTACCGCCCAGCCCATCGCCCTCTCCAAGTGCGTGTCTCCCCACTGCCCGTGGTCCGAGTGAGGAGCGGGCGATCTGCCCGCGCATACATGCCAATCTGAGCTGACCTCCTTCGTCTCTATCTCCTTCCCCCTCGCTCGCTGCCCCTCGGCCGCTCCTTGCCGTCCTGCTCGTCGACGACTGCGTCCTCACCGTACCTGGCTATCTATATGCCCGGCTGCAGGACCGAGTTCACCAACTTTACGCTGACGGATGTCAAGAAGTACAACCACAACTCGAACCTGTACACCTTCTCCTTCCCGGACCACCTCAAGGATCGAACTGCCGGAGGACCAGTAACGCACTGCATAATGTGCAAGGCGCCCGATGGCAAGGTCGTCGGAGACGACGGCAAGGACATCGCTAGGTCAGTACCTAAGCGGATCGGAGGGCGGCTGAGGGAGGGCGGTGACTGGACCAACGGAAGCTGATTGAGCTGTGCTACCTTTTCTCTTTGATGTAGGCCTTACACTCCCATCTCGTCGGTCGACCTCGTCGGCAAGATCGAGTTTGTCATCAAGGAGTACCCCGTACGTCCCTTCTCTTCCGATTCCTCTCTCTCCAACCCGCCGGACGAGCCCGCCGCGCCGAACACACCATCAGGTCGCTCCGACCATCACTTACACTAACTCCTCTTCTTCCCCTCCCTGCCTTCCTCCTCCCAGACGGGCAAGATCTCCCCCTTCCTCGCCTCCCTCAAGATCGGCGACCAAGCCGCCTTCAAAGGGCCCTTCCCCAAGTTCCCCTACGTCCGCTCCGCCCTCAAGCAGGGCGTCTGTGTCTCGGGAGGATCAGGGATCACGCCCATGTATCAGCTCATCTCGCATGCGCTGTCGGATAAGACAGACACGACCAAGTGGGTGTTGCTGTATGCGAACGTGACGGAGGAGGATATCCTGCTGAGGGAGGAGTGGGATAGGTTGGTGAGGGAGAACCCGGACAGGTTGAAGGTGGTGTATGCGTTGGATAAGCCGCCTCAGGGATGGACTGGTGAGTCGTGTCGCATCGTCTTGAGGTTGGATGGGTAGGGGGTGGGGCGCTGACTGTTGATCTGTGTGCGTGTGCGTGTGTGTGTGTGAACAGGTATCACCGGGTACATTTCGGACGAGGCGATCAAGAAGGAGGCGCTCGGACCTGAGGAGGGAGACAAGGTCAAGGTTTTGGTCTGTGGACCGCCGCCGATGTACGATGCCGTCTGTGGTGGACGAGAGGGACCCATCGGAGGGGCGGTCACCAAGCTTGGATACTCGACCGAGCAGGTGTTCAGGTTCTAGACGCAAAGCGTTCTCTCATCTAGTGCCCTCCCTTGACTTCGTTTGCTGTATCCATGATTGTCGTGTCGAATTGCTTCAAACGATAGACTCGGCAAATTGCCATTCGCCCGCTCGAACTCGCCCAGTCCCACCCTCCGACCGTACTCGCCGGCTCGTCCTCTTCACTCTCTCCCGCCTGCGCGACCCTTTCTTCTCTCCCTCAGCTCACGTCAGATACAATTCATCCATCCTATGTTATCACCAGATCTACCCAGCGCACATGCTTTCTCTAGAACTTGAACACCTGCCCCGCCTCCAACCCCAAATCCTTCAACGCCCCTCCCAACGGCCCCTGCTTCCCTCCGTCCTTGTCCCCCGCGATCGCCTTCACCTGCGGCGGCGGGCCACACACGAAGAACTTGAGCTTGTCTCCCTCCGCGGTGATGTGCTTCTTGATCAGCTCAGGGGTGATGTACCCCGATGCGCCGGTCCAGTTGGCAGGGGGCTTGTCGAGCGTGTAGACGAGCTGGAGTCGGTCGGGGTTGGCGGCGGCGAGGGCGTCCCATTCCTTGCGGAGGAGGATGTCGGCCTCGGTGACGTTCGAGTAGAGGAGCGTCCATTTGGTGGTGTCGGATTTGTCCTGCGGGGTGGGAAGGGGAGAGGGGAGGGTTGAGTTAGACTGGATCAAGGGGAATTGAGCGGTCGAAGGACAGGAGGACGAACGTTGACGGAGTGGTTGATGAGCTGCCACATGGGAGTGATACCGGATCCACCGGCGATGGCGAATCCCTGCTCGAACTTGGACGCGGTGTACTTGAACTTGGGGAAAGGTCCCTGGAGCAGACAGGCGCGAAAGAAATATCAAGTGGGCGTAAGCTTAGGATCACAGACGAGACGGAACGAATTCAGCATACCTTGAAGGCAACCTTGTCTCCGACCTTGAGCGAGGCGAGGTGAGGAGTGAACTTTCCGGTCTGGAGAAGCAAGGATCGAGGCGAATGTCAGCGACTCTACCCGAGCCGATCAGTGCGCCATATGGCCATGGCATCGGAGGTGTTCAAGGTGCGCTGTCAAGCCGAGGTACTCACGTCGTACTTCTTGATGAGGAACGAGATCTCTCCAACAGTGTCCGGGGTCGAGATCGGGGTGTAGGGTCGGGCGATGTCCTTGCCCTTGTCGTCGACAACCGAGCCCTCAGGACTCGCGCGAAGCATCAATAGGTGAGTTATGGGGCCCCCAGAGATTGCGTTCTCGTCGTCAAACTTGAAGGTGTAGACGTTTGAGTTGTGGTTGTAGGGCTTGATCTCGGAGAGCGTGTAGTCGGAGAACTCGGACCTGGCGCGCGCGCGCGCGTACAAACGAGGAAGGAGCCGTCAGTGAGCTCGCTCATGTTCCCAGCAGCTCGGCCTATCGAGATGGGTACTTACTTGGTGAGGGCTGAGGGCCTCTCTCCCTCGAAGGGCGACTTGATGACCGGAACGGCTCCCTTTCCCTCGGCAGGCTTGACGTCTGGGGCGGGGTGAGCCGCGTGAGCAGCGTCGTCGTGGGCGTGGTTGGGGTCGGTGCTGTAGTTGTCGCCGGTGATGTCGTACGACAGCTGGTCCTTGATGAAAGCAGTGTATCCGTACCCAGCAGCGACAGCACCTCCGAGGAAGTACGGCATGCCTGAGACGCAAACGACCAGAGGTCAGCCGGAAGGCGATGACGACTTCGACCCAAGCAGTCGAGATGGACGACGCCGACGGGGAGACGGACTCACTTCGAGTCACAAAGCTACCCGTCTGAGGAGGAGCGGTCGCGTACGCCCGGCGAGAGAGCGGCCTCGCGGCGGCAGAGAGGGCAGAGCGGAACATGATCGGAAGGAGAAGGGTGAGGGGTGGGAGCTCAACAGGCCAGCCGAACCAAACTCGAGCTCGAGCTCGCTCATTCGCAAGGCCAGTCTCGACAAACAAAAAAGCCGACTGATGATGCTCTCCATAGCCGATGTCGTACGTGATGCAGGCTGACCGGATTCTCGGCTTTCACAGAATCCCGGGCAAAAGAGGTCACATCGATCTAACCCGTCTCGCTCCGGCCAACACTTCCTCGACATCTACGCGAGTCACCCCTACCGCCTCCTGCTCACCGCCTCTCGTTGCTGTCACCACCCCGTATCCGTCTATCCGACCCTCCGAGAACTTGACATCGCTCAGCGTCCGTCCGTCTGCCCTCATTCCAGCGGAAAGCACGCCCGAGGAATGCTGTATCAACGTACCCGTCGTCGTCGTAGGGTCAAACGCTGGTAGGCCGAAGGACAGAGTTGCGAAGTCCTCGGCTGATCCTGTGCCTAAGAGTTTGGCGATAGCTTCCTTGTGCATCCAAAGGCGTAGAAGGTGAACGGTCCGGTCCGCGACTAGTGTTGACGCGAGCGAACGACGCTCAGCTACAGACAGCTGCAAAAGATGTAGATATTCGACGCGGTTCAGCTGGAGCTGAGTCCAGGGGAGTCAAGATCAAAGGCACTTACCTGGTCTTCGAGAGCCTCGACAAGCTCGTCCGCGTTCTGGATCCCCTTCGGCAAACCCAGCCGCATCACGTCGACACCCACCGCAGCAGAAGCGCCTCGGATCCAGCCCATGACGACCCAGTCTCCGTCGTGAGAAACGTTGTAGTCCAATGGAGGGTCGAGTGCAGGTGTAGCCTGGGAGAGAGGGAGTAGAGAGCAGTGAGATCCAGGATGGCGAACGTGGACAAGCGATGTTGGACGGACAAAGGAGGGACGGCCATGTGAGCTGATCTGGAAAGACACCGGTGTGCCCAAGAGAGTCTCTCCCAGCTGAGCCAAGAGGTAGAGAGGGAGTAGTCTGCCGATCAAGCAGCCTGCAGGGATAGCAAGCAAGGTCAGCTTCGTCGTGTACGGGAGAATCATCGGCGGTCAGTCCAACGCACGCAGGGCATCCTCTCGCTTCTTGAAGCGGCGGATCCGAGCTTGGGAGGTTGCGTCGAGTAGAGTGAGGTTCTTGTCGAACTCCTGAGCGAGGAAGGGTGAAGTAGAGATGGTCAGCGTCTGTGCTGCATGGGACGAAGGACGAAGAGACTGACCTCGTCTGTCGGGCTGAAGGCAGAGACGTTGACTGCTATGAGAGGCATAGCATCAGGACCGGACTCCAGTCGCTGATCCGAGGTTTCGACGGTGATGGGTGTCGAACGCGAACGAGGGTGAGCTCAACGACGCGTGACGGTGTAAGCTTGATCTCAGCACTCGAACAGATACGACAATTTCCAGATTCGTGAGCCGTTACGGCCAGAGGTGCACTCGATGCACGCTACACGTCATGACACAAAGGAGAAACTCTATACATATATTGGTACGAGCTTTGTGTCTTGTCCCGCTCGCTCGCTCACAAGTTGGCGGCCAACCACCACCTAGCTCGTTCGTCGACGTATCTACTTCTTTGCCCTCGACGCAGTATCGCCACACACTTTCATACTCCACAGTAAACTCTGGACGTTCCTCTTGCCCCCTTCATCACCCTTCCTACTCGTCTCGAGCATGAGCGGTGCCATTCCCGCGGATGTAGACATGGTGGTCGAGTCCGAGTTTGAGATGGACACCGACGCACTCTACAACGACGACGAAGACACCATCATCGACGCAGAGCCCATCGTCCCACCCACGTCTACTGGTCCTGCTGAGGTCGAGATGGTCGGGGTGGACGACGGCGCGGACGTGAGCTTGGACGTGGACGAGGAGACGACAGGTCCGGAAGGAGAACCAGCTCTGCCAGAGACCGAGGACGTCGCCATCGAGGACGCAGACGGAGACAACACACCCGAGGTAGAGCTGAAAGAGGAAGGAGAGCAAGTCGAGGGAGAGGATGTCGCCCTGGATGAGACCGCACCTGTAGAGGCGGAGGGCGAGGCGAAGGGAGAGGACAAGGTCACCTTGGCCGCACCACCACCCTGCAACTCGGAGCTCCCGCCCTCGGAACACGACACAGCAGCACAGGACGAGGCAGCTTCGACATCAGAAGCAGTCGCGCCTTCTGTCGACGCCGAGGCAGACAGCTTTGTGCTCGTCGAGGCTCCGTCCGACTCGGAGGCGAACGGGAACGAGCCAGAGCTCCCCCACGAGGGACAAGTCGACGACACCCAGTCGGAGCAACACACAGGTCAGTACTCGCTCCTTTGGAGACGCAACAGGAAATAGACGAACTAACGTGCTTTTCATCTGCGTATCGCTACAAAAGCAGATGCCGAGGCGCATGATCTCGAAGACGAGCGCGCGGAGGACGACCAGGACGACTCGTTCTCGTCCTTCTCCGACACGTCCTCGGCAAACTTCCCGTCCGACTTCTTCCTCCCGACCATCCTCACCTACCCAGCAAGCAGTACTGTCCCGACACCTTCCTCGTACTCGCTGTTCCGCACGTTTGACGCCGAGGAGGCCCACCCTGTGCTGCTCGGAGCGAACGCGGACCTGTTCTGTGCGCCGCTGAGCGAGGTGTTTGACGCGCTCAGGGAGGAGGCCGCCTTCTCTGTCGAGGACAAGGCTCTCAACATGGAGGACGAGGCAGGTACGCTCGAGTGGGTGCTCGAGCACGAGAACGAAGGCGTCGCTCTCGTCATCGGAGAGGTCAGTAGCCTCCGTCTTGGAAGGCATCGTCCAGCCAGTGACTGACCGTTGCCTTCTCCACTCCTTGTGCAGGACAACCGCCATGCGTCCGACTTTTCCCTGCAGGATCTCGCCAAGCTGCACTCGCACTGCGGCCTCGGCGCGCCGATGCGACTCAGACTGAGGACGGGTGGGACGAGGTTCCTTCTCCGAGTGCACAAGATCCAGGAGATCCGTCGAGAGATGGACGAGGAGGTCGGCAGCGATCATGACGAGGACGCCGAGCACTGGCATCAAGAGGACGAGACGCACTTTGTGGAGCACGATGAAGAAGAGCACGTAAACTCGCCAGGCCACCCCGAGGAGGCCGAGACAAACGTTGCAGACCCGCACGGCCGAACAGTCGACCACGTTGACAACATTGAATCAAACGAGCCCTATCAGACTGAACCAGAAGGTGAGCATCCTCCTCCTCGCTAGTTTGAAGATGCCTGTTGACTTTGTCGTGTCTGCCGCTCGAGCAGACTACCCGACCGGCCCTGATGATCCTACTGTCGTCCAAGCCTCGACTATCGAGGACCCTGCGTCTGAGCTTGCCGCTGATGAGGCCAAAGAGACTGTCGCTGCAGGTTCGTCCAATCTGCTACCGATCGCATCCATCCTGTGCTCCGTGACTGACGCTGGTCCCGTGCCTCTTCGTTCAGTTGATGCAAACACTGAGCCTGCTTCCATCGAGGAGGCGACTCTGGTCGTCACCGGCAACGAGGACGTCGAGATCCCTTCTGAAGCGATCCCCAGCGTGAACGACCGAGGAGATCTCGACGCAGACGCCACCGGTGGACTGTACGACGACGAGCCCGATGAAGCCGCAAACCTGTCGGAGAAGCGAGCCGCCCACGTGGACGAGTCATCTGCGACCGAGCTTGTCGCCGAGGAGAGCGAAGACCTGTCCGCCGAGATCGAACGCGAGGCGGCTGCGGCAACGACCAGCTCTGGCGCTGTCGAATCGGTCCCTGTGCCCCCGCAGTTTGTGATCCACGCGGACAGTGGCGAAGACGCGGTTCATGTCGACAACGCTCCGTCTGTGTCTGGCTCAGGATCTGCTTCCGGTGAGTCATATCCGCTATCCTCATCATCCCATGTCTCTGGCGTCGCTGACCACTCTGTCTTTGTTCCATTCCAGCTTCGACGCTCGTGGCCGAGACTTCTGCTGCCGAGCCCACGCCTGCGTCGACCCGTCGTTCAACACGACTGAACCCTTCCGATGCCGCTGGCCCGTCGACCTCAACGCCGGCGGACAGGGCGGTTTCTTCTTCGGCTACGACTCTTTCCGCTCCGGACGACACCGCTCCCTACGCCGCCGACGGTTCTGATGACGTCGACTTGTACGCCGACTCTCCGCTGCCTTCCAAACCTGTCGACACGCTCGACGGTGACGCGATCGAGCCTTTGGGATTGCATGACGAGCACGAGGACGAGCGAGCTTCGGGAGGCGAGGAGACGGGATCGACCGCGGACGACCCAAACCCGGAAATCGCGGTCGAGGAGACGAACGGTGGCGGCTCGGACCACACGCTGGCCGAGAGCGTCGATGAGGCAGACGCCGAGACGGACGATAAGGATGGAGGAGGAGCGAGTCCCAAGCGACGCTTTGACGAGCTCGCGGAGGATGAGGCGGTCGAGGTCGTCGAAGAACGAGGTAAGCCTATCCTTTCTCTTTCAATTCGGCCAGAGCTTCATCTGACAGCTCTCCTGGTGCTTCAGCAGATCCGAAACGCCACAAGGCCGATTGAGCGCACAAGCCTCTCGGCCTCATGCCACGTCTTCAACATGCTTCCACCCTCACGCCACCTCTCCCATCTTCCCGCCGCATATCATCTCGCCCTACCCGTCGACCACACATCGCTTTCGGATCTCGCCCGGCCCTCGCACAAGACTCCGGTCTTCAAACTGCCACCGCTCTCGCCTGTTGCTTGTTGCTCGTCCCCGCCCGCCCATCGCCACCGCATTCTCCCTATCCTCCTCCGCGGCCGCTTCTACTTGTCGCATCGTCCTCCCAATATCCAATCCGCCGCTCGCCTCAACCCGAACACTCGCACCCAGACCTCTTCCGCCCATACTGACCTCCCCATTCCCTTTCCACCCACTGCCACGACCGAAACGAACCGCCATGAAACAAGTATGAGAAGGTAGGTCGTCTCCTTGCTCTGCTTCGTCGTCTCTCTTTACCATGCACACACCTCTATACCTCCATCTCTCCGCTTAATCTTCTCCTCTCGCCCTCTGCTTGCATCCGCACTCTTGTCTGCTCTGTCGTTCATCCCCGTTTGGTCGCCCTCGTGCTCTCTTCTTTTCCACGCTGCCTACTAGTTCATCCTTCGTAGTCTCTCTCTTCTCTTTCTCTCGCTCTTCCGATCGGCCTGACAGCGTGTGGACAACTGACGAAGGTGGGTCGCAGATGGGGGGCTGAGGAAAGTGGCGAGCTGAGGCGAGGTGGTCTCCAGACACAGATTGATGATGATCTTTGATACGCAGCGAAAGTCATGTTGTATCGTCAAGAACGCGAAGAGGTACGCGAGTCCGAGTTTTAGTCGTCGTCCTGCCAAAGACGTCACGACAAAGTCAGACATGGACAAAACATGAAGCGCTTTGCGGCGCAGACTCACCAACGAGTCCGTCTCGTCGTCCGATGTTAGTGAACCTGAGTTGTCGCCCAAGCTCGACGAATCCGACAGGTAATGCAGATTGGGCGGCAGCGGCGATCGATGGCCTCTCTTATCCACTATCCCCATGACCGACCCATCTTCTCGTTCCCACTCCCACTTCGCTCGAGATCCCTGCCAAAGGGACGGGAACGACGCCATACTCTCCATCCCCCCGTCACCTCCAAACATCTTCTGCAAGACCTCCCGGTTGTACCCCTTCATGACTATTCTCTCCACCTGGAACTTTTGCTCCGCCCCGAGGACGACGTCGTGCACAAAGGTCCCGCATCCCGTCCAAGCCGGTTCAGCCGCGGGGTACAAGACCAACGTTGCGTCCGACTGCTCTGGGAACGCCTCTCCTCGGATCAGTTCGAACCGCTCGAACGGCCAGCGGATCTCCTCGGGCTGTGTCGACGGGAGGAGCGTTTCGAGAAGGAACTCTGCCCGACTCGCATCGACGCTCATGAGCGTGAAGTCCCTCGATCGCACGTCGAGCTCGGTCTCGAGATCGTGGTGATATTCGTCCTGAACCCATCGTCTGATACCGCCGCTGCCCCTGGGGTACTCGTCCGCTGGGAACTCGCCTTCGAGCTCCCATTTCCGGTCGCGTCGGGACCATTCGTTCTCCTCGGCGCCGCGGATGAGAGCTCTCATGGCGGGCTCGTCGTCCGTCTCGTCTCGGGTGAGCACGCGGTGAAGAAAGGTAAGAGCGAGAAGACGGCCAGGCGTCTCGGGGACGGCGAGAGGGAACAGGAAGCTTGAGGCGTCGGCGTCGTAGTGCGGGTTGACGGGAGGTTCGATCCCGAGGACGATGCCGAGCTCTCGGACCAAGGACCAGCGTTTCGCGGCTTGCTCGCCGGCGGTGAAGAGACCGTGATCTGGATCGAAGAAGTGGGTGTAGTGTGACGATCGACTGATGACGACGGTGTGGTAGAAGAACGGAAGAGCGAGGTCGTGGATCGTGCGCGAGGCGAGCAGGATGTGCGACGTCCCTCGAAGATGATGCGGATCCGACGACGGAACGAGCGGCGATGACGGAAGGAACGCGTGAAGGAGGATGTACTCGATGATCTCGGTGGATAGCACTGCGACCAGGGAAACGGGTGGTCAGCTCAGCTCGACTCATGCTCGAAGTCAGACGAGCCAGTGCTCACCAGGGAGTGGTCGCCTGAATCGGAGGATGAGACGCTTTGGCGGCGACGCAGGATCGGGCACGTGGGACGGTGGAGAAGGGGCGAGGTTGGCGACAAGCGAGTGGAAGGACGGAAGCTGACCGGCTTGTGCGTGCTCGGGTGGGGCGTGACGAGCCCTGTGACGCTCGAAGGAGACCTTGGCCTCTGCCAGCCTGGCGAGCGCCTGAGGCGAAGAGAAGACTTGTGCAAGGCGAGAGAAGTTTTCTCCTGGATCCATGGCTGTTGATTCGGGCGGATGGTGGTGGACGGAGGTAAGAAGACGGGAGTCGATCGATTGAGGGAGGGTCGCGAGCTCACCGCTTCTCTCCTCCTCCCCTCTCGTCGACCACACACCCATACAGCACTAGGCACCACCCTCACGCCACTCGGACAGAGCGTCGCAAGAAAACGATGCTTCAGTCGAGCTGAGTGGACTCACAACCTTGCAACGCCCGCCTCTTGTCGGGGACTGGCCAACTCGAGCTCAATCAAAGACGACCGTCTCGCCCGCTTCTGGCTGTGCACCCTCGTCCAGGCGACCGTCAAGAAGATGCATCCGACGCAGCTGTATACTGCAACCTCTTGGCACATCGCTCGAGGTCGTACCACCATCTGCATCCGCCCGGCGGGCGTGCCGGCGGCCTGATCGACTCACCCTGGTGAACCGGCATCGACCACACTCCACCTCCAGCTCAAGCCCTCAGCCAACTTACCGGCATGCAACCGAGATGCCTGCGCTCCTCTTCCTTCGCATCGCCTCTTTTTGGTGGCCGCCCTACAAAAGCTCGTTGCCGACTGGATCTCGACGCTCATCATCCATCAGCCTCTCTCTCTCTCGACCCCTCCTCCCTTCAATCTCCCTACACCTCTCAACATGATCAACCTTTCGCTTCTCGCTACCGTCCTATTCGCTGGAGCCGCCTCCGCAGCCGGTCCATGGGGGCCTGCCAGCAGCGCGTCCAAGACTCGACGATCCCTCGCGACTGCTGGTTCCGACGCCGGGCTCGCTGGTAGACATTTGGTCGCCCGAGGAGACAAGAAGGGTCTCTACGACTACGACAAGGACTCCAAGGACGTCGAGCTCAAGGTCATCATCGTCGAGGTCGAGAGGAAGGGTCAGTCCGGGTCTCATCACACTCGTTTCTGTTTTCCTTCACTGACTCGCGCTGCCTTTCGTTTCCACCTTGCAGACTTTGTCTGCGTCCTGGTCGACGACAAAGACGACAAGAAGTCTAACGACTTCATCGTTCGATTCAAGGACTTTGACTTCCTCTGCGTCGAGGTCGGCTCCAAGGACTGGCATTCGTTTGACGTGAGTCTCAGTCGCCATCTCTTCATCAACCCGCTGCTGCTGTGGCTGATCCGGTGTCACATCTCCCTCTCCTCGGTTCGGCTACACTAAGCAGACCGACGTCCAGAAGAGGTCCGACGACAGGCACGACCGAGATCGAGACGACCGAGAGCACCGAGGGGACGAGGATCGATCCAAGAACCGAGGCGGAGACCGAAAGGACGCCGACCACAGAAGGAAGGGAGACGACGTGAGTGGGCTCGTAATTTTACTGAGCGTGGCTGGTCGCTGGGACACTGACGCGGCTGTCTCCGCTCTGTCTTTCAGCACAGGAAGAGCGGCGATCACCACAAGCGAGACGACCACAAGAAGCACGACGACGACCACAAGAAGCAGAACGACCACCATGACGAAAAGAAGAAGCACGACGACTACAGGAAGTACGACGACCACAAGAAGGACGATGAGAGGAAGAAGGACGACGACAAGAGGAAGGGCGACGACAGGAAGCACCACTAGAGCCCTCGGCCCTCCCACATCGCGCTTCTCTGCCTTTCTTCTTCCTTTCTCTCTGATGGACGTTCGTCTTTGACGCTAGCATCACTCTTCGCTCCTCCTCAGTCCTTTCGCTCCTTGCTTTACTCGACTCCGTCCACACGGCGCCCCTCTGCCCTCCGTCGTGCTCGTTCCTTTCCTTCGAAATCATGCCTCTGTGTTAGAAGCAGAAGAAGAAGTGAGAGAGCCACGGAAATTAAGAACGTCGCGATGGAGGAATTGAGGAGGGCGTAAGGGGTCATCATAGTGGACGTTCGGTAGGAAGTCGTGAAGGACATGCGAGAGGATCAAGAGGCGATAGTCTTCCTCTGGAATCGCACGGGTAGCAATGGGGAACAAAGAGTCAGACACTTGACCGGATTGCAGGAGTAGATAGATATGACCATGCTTACCTGAGTGTGCATGGTGTACAGAGTACCGTCTGGCATCTCCCAGCTCCAGCTCTGATCCCGATCAAACATGGCACGGTCGGCTCCCGGTGCATGTGCAGGTCCTGGCGGTGTTTGGAACCCCTTCTCCTTCCACCTCCTGAACTCCTCCAGCACGTCTGCCGGAAAGTCGACCAACACAAGACTCTCCGCCCTCCACTCTGCACGTCGGGTCGCAAGGATGGCGTTCCTGAGCCGATCCAGGGTCCAAACTGCTTGAGCGGACGCGCAATGAAGGACGACACGGTCAACCCGACGCGGACCCGGCGCGTACATCTTCTCCCGTCTTTGACGCATGCCGGGAGAGGAGCGAGTCCGATGCCAGACGATGTCGGTCGAGAGGTGAAGTTCGCGAGGGCGGCAACTCTTGAGCAGGCCGAGTTGGCCGACGAACCCTTCAGCGGCCAGGTCGAACGCGTCCGTGACTAGTTCCCGAGTAGTCTCCTCGATGGTCCCCGGGGACGAGCCAGTCATGTATCTCCCGTCGTCGTCGATGCAGATCGAGCCGGCTTCCCTATCATGATGGGCTTGGACCTCTTCACGCGCCGCGGGGTCAGATTGGGCGAGGGCGATCAGATTCTCCGCAGCCGCGGAAGGCAACGGTCGGTCGAGTCGATCGAGAAGACAAAGGCGGTCAAGACGGGAGACAGTCTGAGGGTACGTTAACGATTGGAGGGTGATCTCGTCGAGCCAGGTCGAGGGAGGTTGATCGACGATGGGTGGAGGAGTGAGGTCGTGCGTGATGGCAATCTCTCGGACGTGTTTCCACCTCTGCTCTCCCTCCGGCCCGACGAAGAGACCGCCCTCGCTCCCGAAGAAGGTGGTGTAGTGGCTTGGACGGGTGAGGACGAGGGTGTGGTACAGGAAGGGGAGGGCGAGCTCGTGGATGGCGCGCGAGACGAGCAAGATGTGGGTCGTGCCGGCGAGATGAGATGGGCTCGAAGACGGAATGAGAGGCGAAGAGCGTGCGAAGGTGAACTTGAGGATGCGCTCGATGATTTCGACAGGCAGAGCTGAAGGAGGAGCGAGCGCGATGAGCTGCTGGGACCGTGCGCTCTCAGGGCGCGGAGCGGGGCAGGCCGCGTCCATCCGGATGGCTCTGAAGGAAGACATGACTCACCGGGCAGGCTTCCAGGCTGGCAGACGACTGGGCCAATACGGGGAGGTGGGGAATGTTGCTATTCAGGAGCAAGTATACCCAGCAGCGTCCACGTCAGCGTCCAGCGGGACTAGAGACCTGAAGCTGATCAGGGAGGGGCACTCACCTCGAGGGAGGCCGAGCCAACGCCGTCCAGACTGCCTGCCTTTAGACTCAAAGGATGAGCCGATGGGGCTATAGTCGTAGCGTGAGCCGCTGGGACCATGACTTGCGGGTCGGTCGGTGGTGGAGGACGAGGGGCAGAAGACGACTGGCGACGGAGTGTGAAGCTCACCTGGACCCCTCTCTCGAGCTGACCCTAAGCGTCCACTTTCCCCTTCAAGCATGTCGCGCGCCACACCTCAGGAGTACGCAACGTCGCTTGGACTCATGGCCGGCATGGACGTCGGGCCAACCAAGATACCGACGAACGAAGAGCTCAAGCCGTTCCTCGCCATCGTGAGTGTCAGACCCTATGAGACGTGCCTGCACGAAGGTCCGCTTCCTCCTGCCTGACTGACGCTGAACGCTTTCGTCTACAGGAGTCTCGCGTCCCCTTTGGAGCTTCTGGCCCCCCAACGCCGGTCCACATAGCTTTCTGGGTCAGCCCATCGAGTTCCGACCTTGGACGACAGTGCGCTGCCCGACACGGGTTCCTGAGAGCTGACCATCGCTCCTCTCCCGATAGAACGAGGTATGCTCCATCTACCTCCCCTCCATCCTCAGGACCTTCTTCCTCGCAGACATCAGACCAACGACTCCGACTGTCGACCCGTTCAAGTTTCTGGTGCCGCTGAGCGAGCCTCTGTCGGACAAGGCGTTCGTCAAACATCTCGAGCGCTTCGTCCGCGTTCGACCGGAAGAGACTCTGTCCTTTGTCCAACTCCAAATGCGAGCGGCTCGCGAAGATGGAGGGAAGCCTTGGCGTGAGTCCGCTTTCAGTCGTGCGAACTCCGACGTAAGCAAGCACGATGGCTGACACTCACTTTGCGCTTTCGGTCAGTCCGACGTCGCAGTCGGCATTCTTGCGACGTTCTCGGAGCTCATATTTCGTAGCCTCAAGAGGGTCCTATCGACGCACAACTTCTATCAGCTGGTCCGAAGCGCCGGCGGGTCCAAAGCACGCGCTCTGATCCCCAGGCTGGAACGCCTTCGCGGTCGCCTGACGTCCGGCCGCTCATCGACCCGTATGGAGTCCATTGCTTCCGATCGCTACCGCGGAGCTTTGGACGCGCACATCGACCTACTGTCAGAGGTCGCGCTCGCACAGGAGTCGGTCGACAGCCTGAGTGTCGCTTTCGTGAAGGAGCCGATCGCGTCGTTCGAGTGCGTCCTCTTCCACGATCCCATCTTCCATACGCGCGGATCGGACTTTGGACCATGCGTGAATCCTCCTCACGGGATGGAGATGTCTGAGTGCGCCAGAGTCAGTCCGGAACCCTTTGTGATCGTGCAGCTGTGTCTGTGACTGACAACCTAACGCTTTCCTCTGTGCTCAGTGTCGCTGCGTCCGATACTGCTCACAGGGTCTGTTGCAATTTTTCGGCTTTCCGCCCGCTCCAAGGGACCCAAGCTGAACTTTTTCTCGACGATTCGCAGAGCATCAGAGGCGACATTGGAAGATCCACAAGCTTGCCTGCTTTCCACCTGGCTGGTAGGCTCAATTACTTTCGCTTCCGTCCATCGCACTCGTCTCCTCTCGCAACTGAACGCATCATGATCCAATGACTCATTCATTCCGATCTCGACCATGCAAGCTGCCGTCATCTTTCCCTACTCCTCCTCTGTCTCTGACCCCGACCCCGTCTCCATCTGCCCATCCACACCTTGCATCTCACCCTCACCCTGTCCTTCCTCGTCCAGCCTGATCTCGTCCTCATCCATCTCTTCCTCCCCTCGCTCCTCTCCCTCGTCGTCAACCCCACTTCCCATCTCCTCCCCCTCCATCTCCTCGCCCTCCATCTCCTCCCCGTCAAGCTCATCCCATCCCTCCCCAACCCACCACCCTCTCCAGACCGCCTCGACCTTCTCCGACACCGCCCCACCCAGCACCCGTCCCCAAACCTCCCTCCTCCCATAGATCTGCACCACCAGACTCTCCACCTCCTTTTCCACCTCCGGCTCATCGATCACAAGCGCGAGACACCCAGACAAGGTGAGAAGCGATGCGAGGCGAGTCGCGGCTGCCATGCGCTCGCCAAGATCAGAGTAGGACAGGGTGCGAGAGGGTGGGAGGGTCATAGGAAGGGCGAGGAGGGTGGTGAGATGTCGGATCAGCGGAGGGAGGGAATGGGGGTGCAGGGCGGAGAGGAGGTTGGGTAAGGGGTGAGGGTTACGAGGGGGTGGGGATTGATCCTGGGATGTGAGAGGATCGAGGTATGAGTCAATTAGAGGGCAGAAGATGAGGTGCACGAGGGAGGTGAGGATGGTGGTGTGTTCGGGTGAGGTGAAGGGTGCGAGGGCGGCGAGGATGGCGGTGAGTGACGAGGCGAGGAGGGATGTGAGGAGAAGGGCTGGAGGCGGTGGCGGGTCGGGCGATGGAGAGGTGTGCAGAGCGGGTAGGGATGCGAGGGAGGTAAAGAGCTCGGTGGAGAGGGAGACGATCACGCGTCGTCGGTCCGGGTCGGTCACTGGTGGGGCGGACGTCAAGGGCGCGAGAGTGTTGAGAGTGGTTTCGAGTGATGAGATGCCTATGTACGAGCAGACGAGCGTCAGTCGGGACCGATTCTAGGTCGAATTCTAGGGAGTCGTGCTGAAGAGACTCAAGGCGTACCTCTTCCCTCTCCATCCGCACCCTCTCTCGCCTCCGCCAACGCTTGATCCATCTTCATCACCTCCTTCAGCGCGACCCCAAACAGCTTGATCCCACCGAACGCGATCTCTGTCGGGCTCATCCTCTGCCAGGGCGACGACCCATCGGACGAGACCGGGTCCGCCGGTCGAGCCGGGAGAGCGACGTCCTGCCCCTCGTTCGCATCTGTTCCACCGGACGACGATGAGCGTGAGCTCGCGGCTCGGAGAGCGATGTGCATGCACCAAGAGGGCTGTGATGGACTGACCCAGTGCTGCTTCCACCCCCTGCTTGTTCGCCCCCTGCTTCAAGCTGACCCTCGCCAGCTCCTCCCTGAGCACCCTGATCTCCTCGTCCTTGTCGTGCGACCGACCGGCGAGGGCTAGCTTCCTCCGCATCGAGGCGATGAAGTCTACGTTGTCGTCCGCTCGTTGTCAGACGCGGCCGAAAGAGGAGGGAAAAAGCGTGTCGAGCTCACCCTCGACCGACTCGTCCTTCGCCTTCGTCCGGACAATCCACACGGCCTGTGCGCGCTCAAAGAGGGTAAGTCAGCATGCGTGTGGGACAGCACGGTTGCTAGGACTCACGAGCGCGATCTGCAGCCTCTTGCGCTGGCGTAATGGGACCATGTCGAGCTGAAGGTGGATGGGCGTTGGTGGCGACGACCTCGCTCGTGCAGGGGGCGGCGCTCTCTCACCTCTCAGGTTCGAGAAGGATAGAGAGATGTGACAATACATACATTATTGAGTAGTTATCGTTAAACGTATTGATGAAGTGTAGGTACCCTTGCGCCCCTCGATCTTCTCCTTCTTCCAAGTGACGCTGGCCGACCTGGACGGTCTACATGCGATGCGCGGGTGACATGGGACCCGGTGGGAGAGTCGCCGGCCGCTTCGCCTGGGGGACCGACGATGTGGCGGACGACTGATCCAGGGGACGAGTGGTGCGCCCTAGTTCGATGCGTTGGCGAAAGGTATGGCGCAAAGGCCGATGTGGTAGAGCGGTAACCGGTGGCCTGACCTGCTTCCGCGAGGGCGTGTTCCCTGTCTGGCCGTCTAAGCCTGACGAACCACCCGTCCTCCACCTTCTAGATGCCGAGCGGCCTGGATGCACGCTCGCTCTCGAGCTCTTGTCTCCTCTAAACCCGCTCAACCCCCACTTCCTTCCGGCGCGGCATCCTCCTTCGCCAGCGCGACCGGCGCGTTCACCCCTCCGTTCTCAAGGCTTTCCCAACTTGGCCACGGCAAGTAGGCTGGAGGAGGTGGTGGTGGCCGAGGCGGTGGTTGTGGGCCCTGGATGTAGATGGTCTCAATGAACGGCGCGCCAGTGGGGTTCGGACGAGGTGGGGCGGCCGTGGTCGAGTAGGACGAGATGAGCGAGGTGTAGTACGACTGCAGAAGGGATCCTTCGCACTGTTGAGCGCGAGGTTTGAGGAATGTCAGCTCGCTCTGACAGAAGACTGCGACGGGTCAAAGTCAGGATGAAAGACGAGAGACGTGTACTGACGGTCAACTTCCACCCCAGCCCGCTGACGAGCTCCCGCTCGAGCAGGTTCAGCTCCCCGACTCTGATCCCTCCGACTTTGGCGTAGTGTGCGTTGGTGCAGAACGAGTCGCACAGCGCCTTTGACGCGACGCACGCCGACGAGATGAGGAACCGATGGACCGTCAGAGACGACAGCGTGAAAGACGGCAGGTGCAGGCAGAACGCGTCCAGGTACGGCAGGAGTAGAAGCAGCGGAGATTTCTGCGAGATTGAGCAGATCACAAAAGCGAATGACGAGCGTGAGCTCGAATGGAGCCGGATGGCAGACGAGCTCAGAGGAGGAGGGGAAGGGGCTGACCTCGATGTTTGTGTATTTCACTATCCGGTGGAGGTAGTCGACGACCGAGATGGACGGCGGTGCTCTCGAGTGGAAGCGGGTGAGGTGCTCTCTGCGTTTGGTCCAAGCAGGCAGACGAGACGGCGGGGAGGTCAGCATGGGTCCATTTTTGAGCTTTGTGTAGCTGTCGTCGCGCTTCGCCGACTCCGACAGCCAAAGATGACGATCAACGCGGAAGGACGGTGACCTACGGGAGCAGAGGGACCTGGTCGTTGTGCTGGATGAGCTTTGTGAGCATCGAGGCTGCATGGAAGGAACGGCAAAGAGAGCAGGACGAGACCGAGTTCAGCCTGCGTTCGGGGAGTGGGCCGACAGTTGTGCGATGGCTACTGACCGATCAGGATGACGAGATCCTGCTCTGGACAGTCCATGTACTCAAACGGCAGCTCCCTGACCCGCTTGCCGTCCACCAGCCCATCTGTGGGTGCGGCCGCCTTGGGCTGAGGCTGCTGGTGAGCTTTGGGAAGCTCACCTGCTCGGTCGTCCCCCCCCCCAGACGTCTCGACCCGCTTCTTGCGCCCAGCACCATCAGCGTCCTCGACCTCGCGTTGTCTTCGTCGCGAAGGCGTGGAGGGCGTAGCTGGGAGAGGGACCTGGGCGGCATGGGCGAGAGACGAGGTCGACGCCGTTGAGGGAGGCGACTGGTGTGTCCGGCGGGGGTATGACATAGGCGCCGCGTGCGGGTGACCGTGCAGCGAAGGGGAAGACAGAAGGGTGGATGCCATGCTAGGAGGGTTGAGCCTCGTCCTTAGGACATTGAATCACGACAACAAGGAGAAGGGACCGAGTCGGGAGGCTGGCGAGAGTGGGTGAAGGTTGGGAGGCAGTTCATTCGAGGGTCGAGCTCACCGAGCAAACCGCGGGCGGCCTGCTCGCTCGACCGTCCAAACACTCGCCCCTGTCCCTGGGTCCGCCACCAGTGGGCTGCAGCCGACGCACGTTCGACCAGCAGCGAACACGAGGACCTGTATAGGCTGATCCGGAACGGCTATCCTCAGACAGAGCTGCTGGAATAAAAGACTTTGTCCAGACCTGCGAGCTGAGCCGGGGGCAGGCGGTTCCAGCGGCGGGGGTCCGATCGCCTTGTGCTGTCGGACCAATCCCCAAAGACCATCCACGTTCACCATTGGCGATCTCGGCTCTGTCGGCAACCACTCGTCATCCGGCTCGGCCAGCAGGTCATCAGGCTGCAGCAAACAGAAGCGGGCCCAGGTGCAAATCTGCCAGAAGTGAGAGGGGCGCACGTTCGTCGCGTTCCTCCTCCTTCAGATTTGGATCTGCCGCCCCGAGGCGTTGTCCGCCGACGGCTGTCTTTCATGACGATCAGAGTTCGGGAACAGTAAGAGGCAAGCAGATCCGAACGCCGCCACGGCCGAGCTCACCCGGCTCGTGTCGCATGCGAGCCGTTTGCCACCACACTTCTTGCATCCTCCTGCCTGACATCTTTTCCTAAGAGATAAATGATTACATGTCTGGTTCCACACCACCGAATCGATGCGGAGCGGACGGAGAGTCGAACGGCTTCCGGCGCCTGGTGAAAGAAAAGGAAACGAAGGGGTAGTAAGACACGGGTCGAACAGGCTGGGCAGATGACGAGGATGCACGAACTTGTCTCCTGCGGCGAGAGAAGGGAACGACGAGAACAAGGAAGGGTGCTTTGGTAGAGGGCTCTCTCTGCGACCCCAGGACAAAGTCGACGAAGCGGTCAGTACGCCTGGTGACGGTCAGCAGCGGACGAGACCAGGCGGCGAGACTCACGTAAAGTAGGGGTGCTTCATTGCCTCCTCAGCGGTGATGCGAGCCTCGGGGTCGTAACACAGGAGTCGGTTCATCAGGTCCATCCCGGCCTCGGTGAGGAAGCGGAACTTTGACCGCAAGTTCGAGTATCTGGTCGGACGCGCGGGACAGGCAGAGAGGGAGCGGTCAGCAGGACTCGAGAGAAAGGTTGCTGACAAGGAGGACGCACTGTTGACCGGAGGTGTTGAGCGACTTGGCGAGAGGTAGAGCGGTCCACCCTGGCCACGACGCTTCCGTCGGGTGGCCCAGCGTCTTGAAGATCTGAAGGTGACAGGCGACGAGGAGGCGTAAGCGACAAAGATAGAATGCGCGTCGATGGCCGACGAGACAGAGAGAGGAGAGAAGGCGCACCTGTCCTATCTGATCCAGCTCGCCCTTGCCCTGGAAGAGCGGCTCCTTGAGCATGAGCTCGGCGAAGATGCACCCGATCGACCACATGTCCACCTCGGTAGAGTACTCGGTCGCGCCAAGCAGCAGCTCAGGAGACCTACGAAGAGCAAAGGCGGTGCACACACTGTCAGACTTTGTGGCCTGCCCAAACGAGAGATGGGTGGACTGACCGATACCAGAGCGTGACGACGAGCTGGGTCATGTCTCCCAGCGGATCGCCGAAATTTCTCGCGAGACCAAAGTCTGCGACTTTGATCATCCCCCGGTTGTTCATGAGCAGATTGGACGTCTTGAGGTCTCGATGGAGGATCCAGTTTGTGTGGCAGTGCGCGGTGGCCGAGAGGAGTTGATGAAGCAGCGTCTTGACCTCCGACTGGAGGAAAGGCATCGGCATCAGAGACAGCAACGACTTGAGGTCGTGTTCGATAAAGTCCATCACGATGAACACTCTGGTGAGTCCAATGCAACCCCTGTCAGCCGTGATCTCGCGACAGATGGTGCGATGTCGACGCGACTGACTGTGTGAGGGTGTCTCCGACGACGATCTCGCGGACTCCGACGACGTTGTCGTGCCTGCAGACCATGAGAGCCATGACTTCTCTGAGGGATGTGATTGGGAACCCGTTCTTCTCCTCCTCGAGCTTTAGCTTCTTGAGGGCGACAATCTCGCCGGTCGACTTCTCCCTCGCCCGGAACACGACCCCGTACGAGCCCTCCTCAATGTGATTCAGCCGCTCGTACTCGTACACCGACCGACACGACTGGATCGCAGGATGAGACGACCTTGGAGGGACAAAGCGTGACCGAGTCGAGGGGACGGATGGTCCAGCTCCGTTCGAGGGCGTCGACGGGCGAGGTGAGCCGGGGTGGGAGGCTAGCTGAGGATGTGGTGATCCCGCAGGCGAGAGCGCGTACATGGGCGCTGAGACCGAGGCTGCCGTGATGGAGGCTACAAGGGAGATGTTGTATGGTCAGCCAAGCGTCAACGACCGAGCTCAACATCCGGTCGCGTGCGTCCGCCGGCCCGCCCAGTTCTCCCTGCCGAACAGAGCCAGGCCGGCCAGAGCTGTAGCTTGGATCCAGAGCCCGGCTACAAAGAAACCAGCCGCACGAGGGCGAGGTCCTGTTTGATGGACTGACCTAGGCGTGTCTCCCTGTCTCTCTCCTCCTGGGAGCGTTCCCTCCGCCTGCGCTCCTTGTTCTTGCGCTTGATCACAATCGCAATCTCATCCTCCTCGTCAGCAAGAGACTCCCACTTGGATCGTTTCCGCGAGGGTGAGCCAGTCGAGACAGATGCCGGGAGTAGTGGCGGATCAGCCGGAGGCAGGGCAGAGGTCGAGGCGATCGGTTCCCCGTCCAGCTCGTCGGGGGCAGCTGCAGACACACAGACGGTCAGTCCACGCGTCCGTCTACGCGACCACGCAGGAAGAGGAGACCCACACATCTTGCTGAACAAACGAGCAGCGAGACCGAGGTGGACAAGAGGCGGAGGAGCGGAGGCAATGGTGACCGTTGCCGGACAAGTCGAGCTCAACCTCCCTCCCTCCCTCCCCCCTCCAGACATCGACCTCAACCCCGACCGACAACATCTACGCCCTCTTCACAGCACCGTCTCAACAGATCCTTGTCCCTTGAACGAGTCACCCTTCAGCTCAGCACCCTTCTGCCGCCTCGGATCCGATGTCGCTGTCGTCCCAGACGCCGTCCGCCAAGTTGGGCCGGTACGCCTCGTTCGTCGAGACAGTCCTCGAGCCATCACTCGCAACGTTCCACATGACTCAGGCACTCCTCACAAAGGAACTTGTCGAGTAGTACGTCCTTTTCAAGGTGTAGAGGTGCGTTCAGAGCTCGCTCTCGGCGCCAGGGCTGACCGGACGTCGTGTTCCCCGCTTGTCCGTTCAGCCAGGCCCTTCTGGCCCGCTTACAAGAGATCCAAGCGCACGGGAGCAAACCGATGGAGATGCTCATGGACCTAGGAGCAGAAGTCTTCGCCACCGCATCAATGTGAGGACAAAACTCTTTACCCTGCGGCGAATGTTGCTGACCCCAGTCTGTGTCTATCGTCTGTGCTTGCTTTAGACCCGACCCGTCGCTCGTGAGCGTGGATCTCGGACTGCAAGGAATCCTTATCCAGCTCTCTATCCCAGAGGCGATCAAATTCGTCGAGAAGCGCGAACGCATGCTCAAAAAGTGGGTTCAGCCCTACGACCCGGTATCGACGACACGGGCTGACAGTCTCCCCTTTTGTTTGCCTGCTCTTGCAAGGCGGCTGGACTTGATCGGAGGCCGGATAACGATCGTGGAGGAGCAGATAGCTACAGTGAGTCTTTGTCCGGCACCTCGTTGGTGATCTGAAGACCAAGATCGCTGACCGACGCCTGATCGCACACTATCGCAGGTCGACCTTGCGGTCCAGGAGATCATTGTCTCCGAGGGGACCAAGGCGATCCTCAAGAGCACCAGTTGATGGATGAACTCGCAGAAGAACATCACCGTCCGACTTGCAAAGATCCGCATGACTGAGGACCTCCCTCGGTCGAGGTTTCGGCCACTCGCTTCGGCAAACGCTCGCTTGGGACAGACAGCTTCCAGCTTCTTCTCCCTCGACCACATTTCTTCACTACCGTCGCGATGGACTCCTTCTCTACCCCTCTAGTTCTCTGCAGCGTCGTCTTTGCGCTCGTGCTCGTGCTCGGGCTCAAACTGGTTCGTCCCCTCCGTTCGAGCTTCTCCTCGGCTTGCTCCGCTGACTCTTGCTGCTGGACTGTGTTCTCGTCCGCGGTTCCTGCAGCGGTCGCTCCAAAGGTCGTACTCGTTCTTGGATGGTCCTCCTGCTGAGCATTGGTTCCTTGGGAGCATGGTCCCCACGCCTGGGTCAGTCGGTCCACTGGCCGGTCGAGGTCGCGTCCGGCGAGCTGGCAGAGCTCGAGCTCACCATCTCCTCCTCCTCCTCCTCGCACGCCCTGTCTCCAGCCGCGACCCTCTAGCAGAGTATGGACCTACCTTTGACCGGTACGGACCGACATACCGAGAAAAGGGACTCGCCCGCATCCCTCATCTCGCCACGATTGATGCTCGAGCGTGCTCCCAGTGAGTCAAACAACGGGCTGGCGAGCTCCACAAGCGAGGCTCGACTGGGCCACAGACCCTTTTGACCCGGTCTCGTCTTTGCAGCATCTTCAACAAGACCGACATCTATCTCAAGCCAGGGTACACCAGATGGTTCCTCGGACTCGTCGCTGGCGACGCTGGACTGCTCTCGGTCGAAGGTGAGCCCTTGTAGACTGGCCAATGGCGAGCTCGAGATGACACTGAGCTGACACGACCGTTTACTTTGCCATACGACCACAGGCGAACAGCACAAGCGAATCGTGAGTACCTTTGGCGCACTGTGTCTTTTCGTCTTTGAGCCTGTCCCAGGTCTGACACTCGGACTCGCCCTGTCTTGTAGCGCCGGATCATGGCCCCGTCGTTCGCGCTCGTGCACATCAAGGAGCTCGTCCCGACCTTCCTCGAGAGAGCCAGTCAGCTCGTCAAGATCATCGACGACCGTCTGACCGCCAAGCCACACGACGAGGTCGACATGAAAAAGTTCACGGCCGACTGCACGTTCGACATCATCGGAGCAGCAGGTCAGCCACGCCTTCATCCCGACCTACGTCTGTCCTCAGCTCGGCTGACTTACCTCTGGCTCTTGCAGGCTTCGGGACCGAGCTCGGATGCATGGACGCCAACTCTACCGGTCAGCCGTCGGAGCTCGTCAAGGCGATGGACACAACGTCCGACAGCCTCGTCGACGACCAGTCGCTCCTCACCGCTCTCCAAGCTTTCCTTCCCGTTTTCCGCTTGATCGTGAGTGTTGCCCTGACCTTAATCTTGATCCGCCGCTGACCATCTATATTCTTACCATGCACAGCCGTCCCAGCTTGAGAAGACGATCGCGAAAGGCACAAAGGTGGTCGAGAGGGTCGGAAGAGTACGTCCTTACGCCTTTCAGCGCAGTTCTTTCTGAGGCTGACGCTTAATCGCGACGCTTGTGTAGGAGATCATCGACCAGAAGAGGAGGGAGATCCTGGCAAAATCTGTCGGGGACGAGAAGGTCACGAAAGAGGATGTCGGCGGAGGTAAAGATCTGCTCAGCGTGATCCGTGAGTCTGAACCTCGCCTAACCGACAAGGAAACGAGATGCTGACGATCCTGCAATGCGGCTTGACAGTCCGAGCGTCCATGGCAGAGGACGTGCCCGAGAACCAAAAGTTATCGGACGAGGAACTCATCGCGCAGATCGTTACTTTCGTCAGTTCTGTGACCTCGTTTGCGCGAGCTCGCCTGGGCTGACTCATTTGTTACCTTTCCTGTACCACAACAGATCGTCGCCGGTTTTGAAACGTCTTCGACCGCGGTCACCCTCACCCTCGAGGCGCTCTGCGACGACACGAGCGTCCAGGACAAGCTGCGCAAGGAGCTGCTTGCGTTCGAAAGCGACCGTCCTTCCTTGTGAGTGTCGTTGGATGTGGCTAATCTGCATCTCCAGCACTGACTCGCTCTCTACCATGATGCAGCGACGAGTTGAACGATCTGCCTTACCTCGATGCCGTACGTCCTGAACCTTTCCCGCGCCGTTCGGCCAAGATGTCTATTCTCTTGACTGATACATCCCTCCCTGATTCCAACTCAGGTGGTCAAAGAGGGTCTGCGTCGGTATCCTCCCGCTCCTGCCTTCTTCCGGACATGCGTCCAGGACGACATGCTTCCGCTGAGTGTGCCCGTCAAGAACATCCACACGGGAGAGATGATGTCCGAGATTCCCATCAAGAAGGGAGAGGCCATCCTCGTCGGTCAGTCCAGCCTCTGTCGCCCAACGAGATCGCCTTCGCACAACCAAGCTGATTGCAGGATGCTCCTTCCGTCCGACGCCGACGCAGCGACCCAGAACATGCAGAACTCGACAGTCTTCTTCGGAGAGGATGCTGGAAAGTTCAAGTAAGCTCTTTGACTCCCACCGACCGGGATTGCATCCCCTTCGCTGACTCCGACGTGTTCCTTTCTCAGCCCGGACCGATGGCTCTCTCCGCTTCCGCCTACCGCCTCGGACCTCTCGCCGATGTGGTCATCGATGGCTACTTTCCACGGCGGCCCGAGATCCTGTATCGGGATGAGATTCGCCCTCATCGAGTGCGTACCAACTTTCCTCATTCGTGCCCGCCGCCCGCCATCCGACCCCCCTGCCGGTCATGCGCCCGCTGATGGCCATGCACTGACAACTTTGCCTCTTTCTCTACCTCCCTCCAGAATCAAGGCGATCCTCTTTCATCTCATCAGGGCGTTCGAATTCTCGCACCTCGACCCGAAGCCGGAGATCTGGCACGCGTTGACGATCGTGTCGCGGCCGATGGTCAAGGGGCGGGAGGCAGAGGGCGGGATGTTGCCGGTGCGGGTCAGGAGGGTCGTGTGAGACGGCGCGCGGGACATCGGACGAGTCCCATAGCTGATGCATGGGCCATGCGTCTGCTTACACTCCCGAGGTTTGGCGAACGAGAGCCTCACCACCGAACACACCTCACTCCTCCCCAAAGATGGACTCACCTTTTTCTACCTTTGGACTCGGACTGCTCTGCCTCGCTGGTCTTCTCGCCCTTAGGTTCAAGCTCGTACGTCCCTTTCTTCCTTTTCTCTGCTGGCCATCACCTCAAGATCCTCCGCTGATTCCTTCCGCCTGGCTTTTCCCCTCTCATTAAGCGGACTGCATCTCGCTCGCTCTCCTACCTCGGCGGACCTCCCTCTGTTCATTGGACCTACGGAGACAAAGCACCCAAGCCTGGGTATGCAGACATCTCGCGCTCTGTGTCGTCTCGTGTCTCTCCATGGCTAGACTGACTCGGTCGGCTGCATCTTTTCCAACGCAGCCAGGATCCGCTGGCGCACTACGAGGCTCACCTGGAGGAGTTTGGTCCTTCCTTCAAGGAGATCGGGCTGCTCGGTCGGCCGCATCTGGCCACAAGCGACCCGAGGGCCATCGTGCAGTGAGTGCAGTACCCCTGGAGATGGTGCGTCCACTTGATATCTGACGCCTGTCTTCCTCTTTTCCGATCTTCTAGCATTCTCAGCAAGTTGGACGTCTACCAGAAGCCAGAGTGGAGGACGTGGCTGCTCGGAGTGATTACGGGCGACACCGGACTGTTGGCTACCAGGGGAGAGCAGCACAAGCGAATCGTAAGTTCTCCTTGCCTCGGCTCTTCGTCAGAAGTCGTGATTTATCCGACCACGCTGTGTTTCAATCCCTTCTGTCAGCGTCGGATCGTGACGCCGTCCTTCGCGCTCGTGCACGTCAAAGAGCTCGTCCCGACCTTTCTCGACAAGGCCGGCCAACTCGTCAAGCTCATCGACCGTCGGCTCACCGAAGACCCGCACGCCGAGATCGACTTCAGGGAGTACTCCGCCAGCTGCACGTTCGACATCATTGGAGCAGCAGGTGAGCAGACCTTTCCTCTCTGCTCCAGCTTCTTACGACTAGGACTGCTGACCTTATTCTTCGTCACGTAGGATTTGGGACCGAGTTTGGGTGTCTCGACCCTGCCGGAAAGACGTCTCCCTTCTTGCAGGCGATGAACGGAACGACAAAGAGCCTCACGAGCGACCAGTCTCCGCTCACGGCTTTGCAGATGTTCATTCCTGCGTTCAGGGCCATCGTGAGTCCAACATCTCGTACGACATTGGACCGAGGATACACTGACCTTGTTTCTCTGTCCCGTTTCTCTGTGTGTTGTTCCTTCCAGCACTCCAAGTTGACGAGATCGCTTGGCCACGGAAGAGCCGTCTTGGAGAAGGTCGGAAGAGTACGTCGATTCTCAAAGAGCCCGATGTGAGGGCTCACGCATGCTGATTGGCTTTGTCCTCGTCCCGATCGACAGGATATCGTCCGTCAGAAGCGAGCGGAGATCCTGGCCAAGTCTGCCTCCTTCGAGAAGGTCACGCAGGACGACGTCGGTGGCGGAAAGGACCTGCTCAGCGTCATGCGTCAGTACCGAAGACTCCATGTGCTCGCTCTCGCGCCCAAGCTGATCTGATCGATGCTTGTCTGTGCCATGTGCAGTCCGAGCCTCGCTGGCCGACGACATACCCGCGAACCAAAAGCTGTCGGATGACGAGCTGATCGCACAGATGGTCACGTTGGTAAGTCCTGCCTCGTACGTCAACCTACCCGTGTTTCCTGTCCTAACTAAAGCTTTTGTGATCCCCTCGTTCCAGATCGTTGCCGGCTTTGAGACCTCCGCGACTGCCGTCACGCTTACGCTCGAGGCGCTGTGTGACGACCCTGCCATCCAGGACAGGCTGCGCGAGGAACTCCTTTCGGTGGACAACGATCACCCAACCTAGTAAGCAAAACCTCCTCCCCTTCAATGCGAGTCCTGGCTGACGCTCGCTCTCGTTCGCCGTCTCGCAGCGACGAGCTGAACGACCTGCCGTACCTTGACGCGGTACGCCTTGCCTTTCACTTTACGCGACAGCTCCTCAGATTGAGCGATCCGCTGACCTATCCTCACTCTCCTTCATCATATCAAGGTCGTCAAGGAGTCGCTCCGCAAGTTCCCGCCGTCGGCAGCGTCGTTCCGGTTCGCGACCGAGGACGACATGCTGCCTCTCACCGTGCCCGTCAAGAACGTCCAAACAGGCGAGATGATGTCTGCTTTGCCGATCAAGAAAGGCGATCAGATCGCGATCTGTGAGTCGCCTGTTTCTCTGTGCTTTATGCGGACGACCGACTTACCGACAACCTCTCGATCGCGCTTGACAGTGACCCAGAACATGCACACCTCGCGCGCCTTCTTTGGTGGGGACGCCAAGGAGTTCAAGTAAGTCCTTTCGCTTGTCTTCCTACCTTACATACCATGCGTCTCATCTTACTGACCGCCAACGCTCTCTTCTTTCCCTTCAACCCAGTCCCGACCGCTGGCTCGCCCCCCTCCCTCAGTCGACGGCCGACCTTTCCCCGTTCTGGTCCAAGCTCGGCACGTTCCACATCGGCTCGTACGCATGCATCGGTATGCGGTTCGCGCTGATAGAGTGAGTTTCCCCCCTGTGCACTCGTTCCTGCGCCCGGGTCCCGGTCCGGCACTGACGGCCTCTCTCGCTCTCCTCGCAACCAGGATTAAGGCCATCCTCTTTACCCTCCTCCGTTCGCTGGAGGTACGCCACCTGGATCCGAAGCCGGAGATGTACCACTCGCTTTCGATCGTGTTGCGGCCGATGGTCAGAGGACGAGAGGCAGAGGGTGGGGTGCTTCCCGTCAGGGTTAGGAGGGTCGTGTGAGTCGGTAATCTTGTTTTCGGTAGTACGACGAGCTGATGGATGACCTTGTGTCCTCCCAGATCCATGGACTCGGATTGAGACCGCGGGCCGGGCTCGGCATGACCGGGTCGCTCGAGGGGTTCCTCTCGCTTCCTTAGCTCTCAGCATGGCCCACCTCTAGCGCACCAACCACATCTCCCCCATCGCATGACCTCGGATGGACTCGCTCTTCTCTCCTGTGGTCCTCGTAGGAGCTGTCACTGTCGCAGTTCTGCTTCGGCTCGGACTCAAGCTCGTACGTCTGACCCTCTTCCTCGCGAGCTCACCATCTTCCCTCTCCGTCGGTCACCTCCGCTGACCCCATTCCCCTCCCCTCGTCTTCCTGCCACAGCGCAACGTCTTCTCCTCTTTCTCCTACATCGATGGTCCACCCTCCGCACACTGGCTGTATGGAGACATGTTCCCCAAGCCCGGGTATGTCCGTGCTTCTCTCTCTCCCCGACAGCGCGAGCTCGCGAGCTCAGCCCAGTCTGCCCTCTTCTTCCAGGCGGGACCCCCTCGACGACTACTCCTCCTTCTTCGACACGTACGGCCCTAGCTTCAGAGAGATCGGGCTGGGTGGTATGCCTCATCTGGCGACGATCGATCCGAGGGCGTGCAACCAGTGAGTACAGGCGAACGGAGGCGGAGCGGGGGAACGAGCGGGGAGACTGAAGCCGTCTGTTTGGTGCGGGTTGTGTTCAAGCGTCTTCAACAAAGCCGATGTGTATCAGAAGCCGGGAGTGACGAGTTGGCTGCTGGGGATGATCACTGGGGACACTGGGCTGCTCGTGGCGGAAGGTAAGTGCGTGCACTGGAACGGGTAAGCTGGCAGGCGCGGAGAGTCGCTCAAACTGACCGAGTCCCCTTGTATCGATCCTGTTGTGCAGGCGATCAGCACAGGCGAATTGTGAGTCATCATGAAACGAGGTTCCGACAAGCAGCGTATCCATGGCTGACATCTCGCTCGTTACGTTCGACTGTCAAGCGCCGCATCGTGGCCCCATCGTTCGCGCTTGTGCACATCAAGGAGATGGTCCCCATCTTCCTCGACAAGGCCTCGCAGCTGGTCGAGCTTGTCGAACTGCATCTCGGAGACAAGGAAGTCGACATCAAGAAGCACACCGCCAGCTGCACGTTCGACATCATCGGAGCCGCAGGTTCGTTCCCTTGATCTTCCGTTCCGCTTCGTCTCATCGTCTGACACTCGTCGTTGTCCGCCTGCGCTCAGGCTTCGGAACCGATCTCGGCTGCATGGACCCGAACGGCAAGCCGTCGGAGCTGGTCAAAGCGATGGACGAGTCGTCAGACAGCATGATCGAGGACTCGGGTATCCTGACGGTTCTGCAGGCGTTCGTGCCGATCTTCAGGTCGATTGTGAGTCGCTCCGCGTTCATGTCATCGTCTATCATGCCTGGGAACTGACGATCATTTTGCTTACGGTCTCCTTCAGCCCACGAAGCAGGTCCGAGCGATGACGGGCGCGAAGCGAAAGGTGGAGATCATCGGCCGGGTTAGTTCATCTCGCTTTCTCGAGCGAACACGCAGCACACACTGATCTTTGCATTCCGAACGGTCGCTGGGCCAGGACATCATCAATCGCAAGCGGGCTGAGATCCTCTCGGGTTCGAGGGGCGACCAAAAGATCAACAAGGAGGACGTCGGCGGTGGCAAAGATCTGCTCAGCGTCATCCGTACGTCTACGACCTTCCTTCCTCCACCAGTACCACCAACTGACTCTTCTCTGACTCTGGGCACAGTGCGTGCATCGCTCGCGGCGGACGTGGCGGACAACCAAAAGCTGTCGGACGAGGAGTTGATCGCGCAGATTGTGACCTTCGTGAGTTTGCGACGACCACCTTGTGCCTGGCCAAGTCGGTGCTGACCAGCCTATGCTTGATAAACAGATCCTCGCCGGGTTTGAGACTTCGAGCACGTCTGTGACTCTGACGCTCGAGGCTCTGTGCGACGACACCGACGTTCAGGACAAGCTACGCAAGGAGCTGCTCGCTGTGGAGAACGATCAGCCAGATTAGTCAGTGTCATTCGTCGTGTATGATCTTCAGCAGTGCAAGCTTTTCACTGACTAGCACCATCATTCCCCGCAGCGACGAGCTCAACGACTTGCCTTACCTCGATGCGGTTCGTCCCGTCTCACCCTCGCTGTTCGCGGCCTGATCTTCATGCTGACGGTTTCTTCTTGTTCTCTCATCGTCTTCCGCAGGTCGTCAAAGAGTCCCTCCGCCGCTTCCCTCCCGCCCCATCCACGATCCGGATCGCCATGCAGGACGACCTCCTCCCGCTCAGCGTGCCGGTCAAGAACGTCCGCACCGGAGCGATGATGCACGAGCTGCCTGTCAAGAAGGGCGAGCTGATCATCATCCGTACGTCCATCGCCTCACCTCGCTCATCTGCCGTGGCACGCGCTGACCGGTGATTCTTTTTTGTGGCGATGTGGGGACCTAAGCGACCCAAAACATGCACACCTCGACTTTGTTCTACGGCGAGGACGCTGGGAAGTTCGAGTACGTCTCCGCTTCTCCATCTCAACCCACCCGTTTGATTATTTAACGCTCGCCGACTTCTGACTTACTCTTTCCTTTCCGATACACAGTCCCACCCGATTCCTCTCCCCCCTCCCCCCCTCAACCCACCCACTCAAACCCTTCTGGGAATCCATGGGGACCTTCCACGCCGGTCCAAAAGCATGCATCGGTATGCGGTTCGCTCTCATCGAGATCAAGGCTTTGCTGTTCACCCTCATCAGGGCGTTTGAGTTCCAACATCTGGACCCGAAGCCGGAGATCTATCATGCGTTGAGTATCGTGAGTAGACCGATGGTGAAGGGGAGGGAGAGGGAGGGGGGTATGCTTCCGGTGAGGGTTAGGAGGGTGGGGGCTTGCAGTGGGCGAGGGAGGGAAGGAGGGAGAGAAAGGTCATGATATGGATAGCTAGATGATGGAGAGATGGATCGTAATTGGGATGGAATGCGTGTGCTGAACTGGGCTGAGATGGCAAATGACAAAAGCGATAGGAAGGAAGAAGACGTAGCGATGAGGGGCATGATTGACGGACAAAGTAGATGATGAGGCTGGCGCTTCAGAGCTCGGGACTCGAGGTCTTCCTCCTTGCAGACCGATCGGACGATCGACGACCCTCGGCTCGAGGACGGGGTGGAGTGGGAGGGAGGTTCTCCTTTGCCGGATCGCCACCGTTGTCGCTCTCTTCGACTTCATCGTTCTCGTCGTCTTCGTCGTGGGATCGGTCAAAGACGAACTGTTGGCCAACGTGAAGGGAGAGAAGTTACGTCAGCTCAGCGGAGTATCAGCGAGCCACAAAGGAAAGTGACTGACCCTGTTCTCGTTCGGCCTGAGGGTCGCCGCGACTCTCACGTCCTCATCACCGTGGGCATCCCCAACCCCATCCCCTTCGACGTCCATGTCGGTACTTGTGCTCTTGCTGATGACCTTGGCGGGCATGTTTCTCGCCCTCTCGCCTGCCCTAGGCGGCTTGACCGCGATCGGCTCGTCCTGCGTCTCCTCGTCGCTCTCCTCCTCCTCTGCCGTCTTATCCGCTTGGGGAGCCTCGTCCTTGTCTGGATCCGAGAAGTCGAGGAAGTCGAGGTCCATCTTGTCGAGGTCCCCGAGGCCATAGCCTTCGAGCTGGACTTGACTGAGCTGACTTGCGTGCGCTCGCGGTTGCGATGGAACGGCTGGCTCAAAGTCGTCGTCCTGCGAGTTGGACTGTTCCTGCGAGTTGGGCATGAACAGACTCTCTTCGCCGGGAGGCTTGCCGATGCGGGTTCGGGCGAGAGGCGAGGGAGATCTCGAGGTGGCAAGTCGGGATCGAGAGCGGGGTCGAGACGAGTGAGCGCTGGCTGCTGGCTGAGGCGGGACCGAACGTCGCGAGGCTGGCGGCTGGGGAATGTTTGCCTGGCTGCGGTAGCCGTCGTCAAAGTTGTCGTTGTTGTCGTCCGGGTAACGATAGGACGATGAGCGCTCCTCGTCCGGGTCCGCGTGGCGTCGTCGACTGCTCGAGTTGCTGTTCCCCGTCCTGGAAGGCTCCGACCTGTCCCTCGTCTCATCCCGGTCGCTCTCCCTGCCCTTTCCCTTCCCGTTCGACCTCGAGCTTCTCTCAGCAGCCTGCTGCTCGGCGTGCTCGTCGTCGTCCTGCTCGTCCACAGCCGCGTCCGCGACGGCGTCCATGTGGAGCGTCTTCCTTCTCGACTCAGCCCCACCACCTCCCCTGGGCTTGTCGGGCCTGCTGTGCCTGACTGGCATCGGCGTTGGAGCTGCGCCGGAAGCCTTGGGCACCTCCTGCGGCATGATGGTGAAGGTGACGTCGAACACGTCGTCATGATGCGAGAGCTTGACGAACAGCGGCTGAAGCGGCGTCGTGAACCCACACGAGAGCGGCACTTGGAGTTGCGAGGAGAGGAAGGTGATCGCCTGAAGGAAACAGTCACGTCGAGCGGGAGGAGATTAGTAAGGAAGCTGCGTGCGCTGAGTCGGTCAAGACGGTGACTGACCTTGAGCTCCCTCATTGGCACCCCGAGCGAGACTGGCGAGATGGCAAGAGAGAACTCGTCAAACTCGTCCGAGTCGACCATGAACTCGGTAGCGAGCTTGTCCGCCCGCGCACCGACTGAACAAGATCGAGATCGGGTGGTGAGTAACTCGGCCGGACGGTGAAGTCGTTGACCACGCGCTGCTGCGAGCGAAGGTACTGACCCTCCCAGGTTCCGATCTTGACTCCGGCATCTCCAAATGTCCATGCAACATAGCCCTCTTTCAGCTTCCCTCCGGTTGAGCCTTTGCCCGGTGCGACGTTCCATCCAGGGAAGGGCTCCATCCACTCGTTGATCATCTTTGGTGACACCTTGAAGTACGAGTGATCAGGCTCGTTGTCGAGCGAGTTGGTAGGTCGACGGAGAGTGTGCGCGTTCGAGATGAACATTGAGTGAGACTTTACAAAGCCTGTTGATGTTGAACGGAGGGAGATGGCAGGTCAGCCAGCAGCATCGAGACACAAGCTCCGAACACAGATGGGCACTCACCGTGAGCGCAGTGGAACTTGATGTTAAGCCTCGATGGCGGTCCCTTGGTCACGACCGACGAGTCTTCCTCCTCCTCGTACTCTGATCCGGATGCCGATGAGTCGTCCGAGTCTCTCACGCGTCGCTTCTTCTTTGGTCGGTCCTTCTTCTTGGCCTTGCGAACAGCCTCCTCGTCGTACATCGACAGCTCGCATCTCTCGGCCGTCTTCTCGAGTCGGCCCTTCGACTTGAAGACGCCGAGAAGAGCCTGAGGCGCCACAAGCAAAGCGTCAGGACGAGACGCGGTCGAAAGTGCGAGTCGAGATGACTGACCTTTGCGTTCAGGTGGCACTTTACGCCTCCCTTGTTGAGTGGCGCGGCATGATACGAGTCGAAGAAGGCGTGGTAGAAGGAGAACTGGGCGTAGGACGTCTTTGACGAGTTGAGCGTGGATAGGACGAGCTGGGAGAGAACACGGTGTCGGACGTGAGCGTGAGCGGACGACCGTCTCGCCACGCAAGCTTGCAGGCAGGACGGAAGACGTACCTCTGTGTCGAGCGCCTGGATGTGGACCTCCTCTCCGAATCTTGACAGACACGAGAGCGCGTTGGTGAACTCTGGATCGGTCGCCGTCGGACGGACGCGCGGAGGAGAGGGAGGTGAGCTCAGACGAGCTCGCAGGGTCACGGACGCGTCTGTGCCAGGAGCGACACTTACTGGTCTGACTGAACTGGGTGAGGGAAGCCTCAAACGACATCTCGAGCAAGCTAGCTTGACGTGGGGTCGTTTGATGGGTAGGTGGGTTCTGTGAGCATGGGAGTCGGACGGGTGCCGGTGGGGACGAGCTCGCAACCCAAGGTGTCCTCCCAACCACACCGCCCCTTCCCGACCATGGCTTCTCCTGCGGCCCGCAAACGACTCGGCAAGGAGTTCCAGGCGATGCAGAAGAGCCCGCCTCCCTTTGCGTGGGGCTCTCCAGACGAGAAGAACATCCTAAACTGTCGGTCCCACACGTCAGCGGTCAGTGGTCGAGAGGGGCCCGGCCCGTCAAGCTGACCTCGACTCTCTGCTTTCTTCGGTGCTTGCCGACTTCAGGGCACTTTGTTCTCGTGAGTACAGGCCATCTCTGTGGTCTGCCGTCTCATGTCCTCGCTAGCAGACTGGCTCGCAACGTCGTTGGCTCCGGCCAGGCTGTAGCGAGCCCACCTTGTCGTTCCGTCGGTGCTGCACACGTCCTCGTTGCTGACGGTCTCTCGCGCGCTTTGTCCTGCCCTGCTGTACAGCGTGGACCCTCCGATAGTCCTTACGAGGGAGGAGAGTACTACGGTACGTCCGGTCGTCTGACCAGGGAAGGAACAGACGGAGCTCGTCCCCGCGCCCTGCCGACCCCGCCCTGACCGCCCTCGCTTGCGTCCGTTCCTCGCGCAGGTGTCATCATGTTCCCCTCCGACTACCCCTTCAAGCCGCCCGAGTGAGTACATGGCTCGATCATTGAGCTTGGGCACTTTCCCTGCGGCTGACATCCCATCTTTTGCCTTGTCACAGCATCAAGATGGTGACCCCGAGCGGCCGGTTCCGCCCAGGGCAGAAGATCTGCACGTCCATGACTGCATACCACCCGGCATCCTGGAACGTGAGCAGCATCTATACCCCCGTGCCCAGATCCGATAGATCAAGCTGACCTTACTCGTCCGCGTCGCTCCTTCTCCAGCCCGCTTGGAGTGTCTCGACCATGTGAGTGTCGCCTATCCCAGTACTCCATGTTCGATCACTGACTGAGTACCTCGCTTTCCGCTGTACTGCAGCCTGACTGGTCTGCTATCGTTCATGCTGTCTGACGAGATCACGACCGGGTCAATCACGTCGACACTCGCCGAGAAGAAGGCCTTCGCCGTCAAGTCGCACGCATACAACCTGACCGAGAAGAAGTTCAGGGTCAGTCCATCACGCATCACGCCTTGTATGTTTGCCCTTACCAGCTGCGGCCGATGCTGACGCTGGCTCCTGCTCCCTTCCTCTTTCACAGGAGGTATTGCCAGAGGTTTGTCTCGCTCGTTCCGCAGCCATCGCGCATACCGCAAGTGTCGACTGACAATGTCTCTTCGTATCTGCAGTACGCGACTGCAACGATGAAGGATCCGCCTGATATGGGGATCCCTCCGGAAGCCTCGACGACCTCGCACGCCCCGACGGTCAGCAGCAGCCTCCCTCCACCCCCGTCCTCCGAGCTCCACTCCATCCAATCCTCCGCATCGTCCTCTTCTTCGACGCTCTTCCCACTCGGCACTGCGGGCACTTCGACTGACTCGCATCTCCCCCATCCCATCCTCAACGCTGCCGCCAAACTGCCGTCCCCTTCGACACCAGGCGTGAAGCCCGGTGCTGGACCCGAAGGAGGAGCGAGAGAGGGCAGAGGAACGTGGAGATGGGTCATGGTTGTCATAGCGGCCGTAGTCGTGGGCCGTCTGGGTAGTCTGATGGCGAGGGGTTGAACCTGGTTGCCACTGGGTCGCCGTGTTTTCGTTCTCCTGTTTCTCTGGTTCGCACACCTTCCCCGCTCTGTTTTCTCACATCTTGATGACCTGTCCCGATTTGAAGCTGCTGTCGTGAAGGTCGTCCGACCTGCACAACAGCCTCGTTCCCCTCGTGACTTTCTTTCGCGCGCTCTTGAACGCCCGCCTCTTCGCCTGTTGATGGTTTCCTCACATATTAATTCCCCGGAGGACTTTCTGCACACAGCGCGCCCTTACCGTGGCATAGCCGTGTTCCTGTCCACCGGCAGAACGGACCGCAAACTTGCTCGTCAGCCGTCATATAGTCTCTGGTCGTTTCCTTTGCGGGCGACTGGAGCTCGGTGAAGCGAGGGGACAAACCCAAACCCAAACCCAACCTTCTCTATCGTTCTTCGTGCTGCTCTCGAATCCGAGGGCGGCGCGGAGAGGTAGAGAATATGTCCGCATACTTAGTCACATGTCAGCGCGAGGCGAGCCAACGCTGCCGAGTGTGCTCCGGTCGGAGAGGTGAGCTCGGCGCAAAAAGAGGCGAGCCGTCCAGACCATGAACGAGCGTCTGTGTGAGTCTCAAGCTGGCATGTCGCAATATATGAGACCGCGAGCGCATCTGTGGCAGGACATCGCTTTGCGCGTGCGCTCGGGAAGCGGGAATGGAGCGGAGCCGGAGGGGACGGAAGGGTCCAGGAGAAGGTGAGCTCACCGTCCTGCCCCGACTTCACATCCTGACTTCCGACGCCCACCCCACCTCTTCCCAAGCCTTCTACCATGCGACTCGCCCACGCTCTCGCTGTAGCTCTCCTGCTCGTCGACGAGGTTAGTGCTTGGAGCTGGAGCGCAGGCGACAGTGGCATCGCCAGAACGAGGGAGGAGCTCGACGAACGAGCGGAGCTCGCCATCGCCACAGATCCCGCCTCGCTCGATCCCTCGACGCTCGACCTGTCTCCTCAAGAGCAGCGAGCCCTCTTCTCGGCCCTTCGTAAGGATCTGGTCCCCTTTCTATGCTAGACTCGCGCGACTTGCGCTCGAGGGCAAGGCGGTGAGCTCACCTACCTCTCTCCCGCCCCGTTCCGCCGGATCAGACCTGCTCCCTTCCTCGTCATCGAACAGACCAGACTGCTTCAGGTCTGTCGCGTCTGAGCTGCGAGCACGATGCACGTCGTCGTCATCAGAAGGACGAGGCGAGAAGAGTGTGGTGGGCGAGGAAGACAGGGTCGACGGTGAGTCAGGCTTCCACCTCTCCATCATCCGCCTGATCCCAGATGTCAGCTGAACCGCTTCTCGTTCGTCCAGCTGCGATCTTCTTGACCCTCTGCGATCTGACCTCGGCTGGGATCTCGCCGCCATCCGAATGTGCGGCGTACGACCCTCGCCTCGTCGGAGCTCGGTCGCACTGGTGGGACCAGGAGCGAGCTTCTGGGCACGCAAACGACAAGAGTAGCATGCGATCTCGATGTATCGAGTGAGTCTCCCTTCCGATGACCCGCAGAGGAGCCGTAGCTGACCGTCGCTTCTGTCTACAGGTCTCTGAGTCGATCGCCTCAGTTTTGGAGCTCGTACAGCGGCTACGTACGAGAAGCCAGTGAGTCCGCCACTTGTAGCTTACAGCTTACGATCGATAGCTTGCTGATCAGTGTACTTCTCTCTCCAGCCCAGCTTTGCTTTGCTCTGCAGAGATCGCGCGACGTTGGTGCGTCTCGCTTTTTCCACATTTTCCGTTCTGAGGGCTGACCTTCATCTCGCTCTCCTTTCGCAGACCGTGCGCATCAGATCTACGTGAACGCGACTCTCGAGAAGGTGGCGCTACTCCAGCATCTCAAATCGAACGAGCGGGCGTTGGAGGACAGGCTCTCCGACCTATCCGCGCTGTCGTCCCGGCTCAGCGACCTTCACGAGGAGATGTTCGCCTCGGACCACGTCGCGTCTGAAATCCGGGAGGTGCTTCAGTCAGTCTGGGTCTCGGCGGAGCAGTCTCTCTGGGCCGAGACTGAGAACGGGCTTCGTCCGATCTTGGAGAAGGTGAGTACGATTCCTTGCTTGACCGTGGGGTCGATGCTGCCGTAGCTGATGCACATCTGCTTTCGCCTTTGATTGACAGCACTACGATCTCCTCGTCGCTCGCGAGCAAGCCAGCCTGACTCGGATCCTCGAGAAGCAAGAGTCCGAAGTCAGCGCATGGGTCACGAGGACGCTTGACGGCTTGATGCAGGGACGAGAATGGACGAAGCTGTCAGAGGGCCTGCTCGGGATGGGCAAGGTAAGCCCCTGTCGCGATCTGCACCAGTAACCGTTCCGCATGTACTGACCGCGGCACTCGTTCTCCTGTTATCAGAGCCTCGACGTCCTAGACCTCCAGAGCGGTCATCTGGCTTCTTCCTTGAGCCAGTCGCACTCGCTCGTGTCCCGGACCAACGTCAGTCCGTGCCTGTCCACCTTCGTCTGATCGCGACTCAGCTGATCCTCCCGCTGTCGCTACTGCAGGATCTGTCCTCTCGCTCCCTACTGGACCTGACCTCGCTCGCTCAGACGGTCGCCAACTTGTCCGACGTCCTCGAAGCCCAGGTCATCCTCGCCAACCGCACTCATCACCTTCTCGAGTGTCAGGAGCGACGTCTCACGCTCAGCGGCTCGTCGTGGCTCGGCTGGGTCGCCGGGATCGCCTGGAGGATGTTGGGAGGTGGGCTGCTCGCGTCGTGGGCCGGCGGGACGGGAGGCTCCGCTATTGCCTTCAGCCACACACACGGTCGGTGTCTTGAAAGAGTCGGACAGCGAATGTGTCGGATGCTGACTGCCCCTTCACACCTATTTCATCCAGGCTCGCCTTCGTTGATCGAGCGTCTTCTCGAGACGTGGCTCACATCTCGCGCCCTCGGCTTCGCTGCTTCGATGGCGTGGTCGCTGTTCACTAGCATGGCCGGCGGTCTACTCGTAAGCTCTCCGTGCTCCTTTTGTTCGCGTTGTCCTTCGCGTCGCAAGGCTGACCTCGTCTTCGTTCCATGCGCAGACTCTCGCTGGGTCGTGGACCGCTTGGTCCATCAAGCATGCAGCCCGATGCGCGCTCAGCCACTCGTTTGTTCGAGCACAAGCGAGGGACGAAGAGGCCATCTTGGGACCGGCAAACGTCGTCGCGCCCGTGCTGGCTGCTCCTATCCGCATCAAACCTTCACCAAAGACTCCTGTCATGCCCGTCCAGAGCCACAAATCAAATTTCCAGCCTAGGAACATCCTCGCCGAGCTCGAGGCTGCTTTGGACCGACTTGCGGCGAAGCCTCTTGCGCCTGGGGACAGGTCGAGACGAGCACGAAGCTCTCCCCTGCCCTAGAATCCATGCCCCTCGCCACAGCTACTACTTGGTCGCTTCCCGCTTCTTCAGCCTCTCTTCGTTTCTTGGTCACCTCAACCTCAGCAGGCTCCCGCTCCCGTTTTCGCTCTCGCACTCGCCCGCCGTCCTCGCTTCTTCTCGCCTGGTCCTCTTTGTCCTTCTTCTCGCACGCGCATCCTATCTTGATCTATCATCGTGTCACATCCTATCTGCTTCGAAACCGAGAGTAGATCCAGAGCGGGAGTGTTCCGTTAATTAAGTCGCAGGCACGTGAAAGAACGATCTGCCCCCGAGGCGCGCAGCGGACGTCACGTCAATCTCGACCTCTAGTCCTCCCGTTCCTGACCCTGCCCACGATCTCCCACTTCCGTCATCTTCATCATGTCGCTCTTCCGCAAAAAGTCGTCCTCCGCCAACACCACCCCCAACTCCAAACTCCCGAAACCGTCCAAGTCGTCCCCGTTCCAGGACCCCACCGCTTCGTCCCCCTCCGCGACTACGATGTCGACCTCTCGTAGCTCCCCGCAGATGATGCGTCCCTCTGAGTCCACGAGCTCCTCTACCTCCTCGCTCATCCCTCGTCCTCGCAAGCCCTCCCTCAAGGGCATGTTCTCCTCCGGCTCCCTCCGACGCGTGAGCCAGGGCAAGGTCTCCAAGCATGACCTCGGTGGAGATCCCACCCGAGGAGGGGGAGACCTCGACCTCGCAACGGGTGAGGCCGCCGAGAGGACGGGAAGCGGTGGGGGCATCGGTGGTTGGCTGTTAAGGAGACGATCCAAGGATGTGCTAGGATATGAAGGGGCGGGCTTTGCGGGTGCTGTACCGGAGGGGGTGCCGGGGGAGGAGGGAGGTGGGATGGGGAGGACGAGGAGGGGGAGTACGAGCGGGAGGGGGTCGATCAGTAGTTTGACGAGACGGATCAGTGGAGGCGGGGAGAATGTGGTCAAGGAGGAGAGGGAGGACGAGGTGCCGCCTGCGGTGGTGGGTAAGTTTAGGGAGGAGGTGGAGTCGACAAAGTGAGTCCCCTAAGCGAAGGCAGGGTTGTGAAGCGGGAGGTGGGGGAGGGGAGGGTCAAGCTGACGATAGCCCCGACCGACCAGGGCTGACCTCTCACGCCCACCTGCTTCTTTCTGATCGCCATCTTTTCAGCCCGAGCCTAGCCTCGGTCTTCGCTCCCACCCCCGACACCCAGCACGTCCCACCCGCACACCCGTTCTCGCCCGAGTTCAGCTCGCAGCGACACTCGCCAGCACTTGGCCCTCCCCTGCCTCCCTCCCCGGGTGCGTCCGCTGCCGCCCGCTCGCCTGCGTCGCTCGCCTCGCCAGCCATGCCACAGACGCCCCCTCAGCTGCGACCCGATCATCTTCGAGGCTCGCCAGATTTGCGGCAGCAGGATGCGTCGCCTTCGTCTCGGTCGAGCTCGCCGTCAAAGGTGTCGAACCCGAGCGAGGCGGACAGGATGAGGAGGGCGAGCTTGCTGAGCTTGTTCTCTGGCTCCACGAGGTCAAAGACGGGTCAGGACGGCTCGAGCGGGAGAGCGAGTGTGGAGGTGGATAGACGGTCGATCGAGCCTGTCACTGGGACGAGGGAGGATGCGCCAGTGAGGGGAAGGAGGGAGGAAGAAAGCGGGCGTCTGGCTGGCGAGGGCAGGGGATCGAGATCTAGCTCGGCCTCCTCGGGCGGACCCAGACCTTGGTTATACCAGGCAAACAGGTACGTCCTCGTCTGTCCAGTCTTCGGCAGACGACGGAGACTAACTCATGCTGTGGATCACGCAGACTTCACACCGGAGAGAGTTCACCGTCGTCGCTCCAAGCCGCTTTGCCGACCCCTTCGCCCTACGGCCATCCAAGCTTCATGCCCACCTCGCCAACCTTCCAGCAACCTGCGGGAACCTCGCAACCCCTCCCGCCTGTCGTCTCGACATCCATCAGCGTCGGTCCCTCCACTGCCGATCTCTCGGCTGCTCCCGAGGCTGGTCCGTCGACCGCCTCTCTACCGCCGACACCAGCTCAAGGCTCCGCCGCATCTGCCTCCGAGGCCCTCCTGCACACGATCGCTCTTCAGTCGGCTTCGACTCCACGGGTCAAGCTCAAGAAGAAGAACAGCCTTGGGAGCTCTCCTGCAGGACGAGTCCGGAAGAAGAAGGCCGAGGGAGAGACCGACAGTCGAGGGTCCAGTCGGCGGGGGTCGCTCGACATTCGAAGGGCAGAGCTGGAGGAGTTGCCTCCGCCCGAGGTGGTGTCGGTTGAGGTGCCGACGTCTTCGGAGGAGGAGCAGTCGAGCGTCGGAGGGGAGCCTGCTGCGAGCGAGACGGAGGATGTCGCATCGTCGCAGCGGGGACCTGGGACGCCGTCTGAGGCTTTGACTGCTCCGGAGTCGCAGCCTTCGCCGTCGCCGGTCGAGCCTGCTCAGGAGGCGATAGAAGAGGTCCCGACGGTGGATGAGGTCACCCAGGACGAAGCAGAGTCGTCCCTCCTCTCGCGAGACTTCGAGGAGGCCGCCACCGGAGGCGCCACGCCACCCGCCCTCGACGAGGCTGGACCAGCTCGGGCCTCGACACCCTCGGAAGGGAGCACGACCGGTGCTGCTGCATCGACCTCGCCTGTCGCTGAGGAGAAGAAGCACACCCATCTCGGCCCACACCCTGTCTCTGCACCCGATCCCGACGACTCGCTCCACCCCGCCCCACTCACCTTCTTCGACCCTGACCCCAAACCCGCCCAACTCCACCCGTCCGCCAAACGGACTCGTACCCGAACTCGTTCGCGCTCGTCTGGCCCCGCCACCACGCCACAAATCAACTCGTCCTATCTCACCTACCGCCTCCCTAATCCGCTCCACCCCTTCCTCCCACTTCTCTCGATCCCGCTCAGTTTTGCGCCGGAGAAGGTCGGTCAGGTCGTCAGGCAGGACCGCGTCGTGCTTGATCTCCGGGGTGTGCTTGGGGTAGAGCAAGTGGTGGGTGCGGTTGGGACGGTTGGGACGGTGCTGAAGTGGGGGGTCGGGTGGTGGGTGATCATCCCGTATCGGGTCGTGAATGGGGTGGTCGGGGGGGTGCAGGGTGTGCTGAAGGGAAGGGGAAGGAAATGAGAGAGGGTGTGTGTGTTCTAGTTTGTATATTTGTGGTCCTTCTTTCTCGTTCCAACATGTCGTATCATCCATCAGTCTTTTTGTCTGTCTCGTCGCTCTTAGCTTGTTGTACTCTGTTCTGCTTTCTGTTGCGTCTCTCATACATGGACGGACATCGATCTTATGCTCTGTTCCTTTCGCCTGTCTGGCTCGCTCTCGCTCAGCTTGCGTGCGCTCGCTTTGCGACAGGAGAAAGGTCTATGTAATCCAAGAGCTATGTCTCCAACTCCGGCCGTGAAATGTACGACGGACGGACACCTCAAGCTGCGTTCGCCTGACCGTGCACCTGCAGATGCGGACGTGGTCAGCTCTCGCGGGCATGTAAAGGCCAGAGTAGACAAGTGGGTGTACGCGCCTTAAAGTCCTCGGCAGCCTTCTTGTAGTCGTATGATGACTCCTGCAAGATCCTCATCTGCATTCGTGCAATCTCGACGACGTCCTCGACAGCGAGTCTTTTGAAATAAGAAGAAGGGATGTCCGACACGTCGAGGAGGCGATTACCCTCCCTTATCTCGTCATACCTGTCTCGGTCTGTACCTGCAGCTGAAAAGTGCGGTCCCGGAAGATCCACGGCTCCGCTTGGTAGTGAGACTGAACCTATCCGACGGATGGCGTCCTCGAGGTACGGACGCGTCTCGTACTGCAGGTGGATGATGGCGACCGCGACGTGGACCATCGGCTCGACTACGAGAATCCTCGGGAAGAAGCGGAGGGCTGCCCATCGACCGACGAGAGGGGCATCGTATTTGTCGCACATGGTCAGGAGCTCGTCCAGGGTGGCGATGTCTATGACGGGAAGAGGGACGACAACGGGCGCAGGCTGGAGGAGGGAGAGGAACCGCTGGACGATATCACCTCTCTCGGATAACGTGATGACCGGCAACCCTTCGACGGAGTTGGAAGAGGAGTAAGAGTCGGATCCGATGAGGAGCATGTCTCTAAAGACGGCCGAGGCCGCTCGAAGGAAGAGCTGTTGGGTCGCGAAGCGTCGGCCCTCGACCGTCTCGAGCACGATGTCGGTGTCGGTCGACTTTGGGTAGTTGGCATGGTACATGGCGGATGAGGACTGGACAAGGGTCGTCGCGGACCGGTTGGGCTTGAGCTGCTTCTTGGGAGGAGTGACGGCGGCGGACGTGGAGGCGGCAGGCGAAGGGACAGAACGAGCTGCCGAACATGTGATCAGCGCTAGGCGACCATGCAGAACATTGAGCGGATGATCAAGATGGCTCACAAGGCGACTCGAAGTTCAGCAGATGACAGCTGATAGCGGTGATCAGGCAGACGAGGGCAAAGAAGTTGCGAAAGACTGAGGTCGACGTCAGGGGGGAAACTCGCGTCGAGCTCACCGGCCCTTGCCCTTCTCTCCTCCCTCGTCCATCGTCACTGGCCCTACCTGCCGAGGAGCTGCTCAGCGTGCAGCACTCAATCAATACCTCAAGTCCCAAAGGACCTAGCAGATCTCCATTTGCGTCTCAGCCCCGCAACAATGGACGACCTCTCGTCTCTCTCGAACGCCCTCTGCTCGGTCGTCTTGCCTCCAGCCGACACGTCCATCGCGCCGTCAACCTCACTCCCCTCTCGCGAGCGCGTACGCGAGCTAACGACCGGCAGCGATGTACCGGATAGCTTGACAGGTAAGCTGTGTACCCTCCGACGGTTGCTGCTCCGCTTCTCAAACGAGCCGTGTCGAGCTCACCCCCTTTCCCTGGTCTCCTCTGCCAGGTCCACCTCGGCTCCCTCTCGAGCTGCTCGAGCTCATCCTCCAACACGCCTTCCTCCCATCTCAACCTCTCACGCCCTACTCGGATCCGTTCCACCTGCACTCGACGACGCACCTGCTGCTCATCTCGCACGCGGTCCACGACTTGTGCCCGCCCTACTTCTACCACGCCATCCTTACTCGGCCGTCCGTCTTCGTTGCCTTTCTCTCTTCGACCGACGACCTTGTCGTCAGTCAGACTGGCAAGAAGCGAGCGCAAGCCTTTGCGTATACATGCTTCCTAGTCTCAATTTGCTGCGCTACAATAATCATGACCTATCCTGCTCCCTCTCGACCCTTTTGCCTTCCTGTAACCGCTCCCGCCCCAAATCTCAGCTCCTCCTCAGACCCTTCTATTTCGAGGCGGTGATCATCCTCCGATTATCAGATCACTACCCTCTGTCCATGCATCTGAAGAGGCGAATCATTGGGATGAAGAATCAGCACCGTGACTTGCGGCACGATCAGTCCAGAAGAGATCTTCCCGTACCTTGAAGTCCCTCGCCGCCTGCTTGTAGTCGTACCTTGACTCTTGCGAAATCTTCATCTGCAGCCTAGCAATCTCTACGACGTCCTCGATCGCCATCCTCCTCAGGTAAATCGGCGCAATGTCTGCGACATCGACCGCTCGACGGCCCAACGTTCGTTCGGCAGTGGCGGTCTGCAGACCACCATCCAACTGATACATGGGGCCAGGGACGTCCACACCGTGGCTCGGCTGCGTGAAGGATCCGAGCCGTACAAAGATCTGTTCCACCGTAGGCCGACTGCAGTACCGCCAGTGGATGAGGGCGACCGCGAGGGTGTCCATCGGGTTGTGGATCGGCACAGTTTGAAAGCATCTCAACGAGGTCGAGAGACCGACGTGAGGGGCGTCGTACTTTGTGCACATGGTGTAGAGTTCGTCGAGGGAGGATAGAAGCTCGACGCGCCTAGGTTGGATGAGCGGCGAGGTCTGGGACAGAGCGAGGAACCGTTGGATGGTGTCCTTGTCCTCGGCCAGCTTGATGACGGGGAGGCCCTCGAGTTTGGCCGATTCGGGATCTGTCTTGAGTTCGGGGAGGATCTTGTCTCTGAAGACGGACGAGGATGCCTCGAGAAAGACCTGTCGAGTGGCGAAGAGAGTCCCGCCGTGGCTCGAGAGAATGACGTCCGACTCGGCGGTTCTGCAGAAGTTGGGGTGAAAGGGCGGCGGCTGCGGCTGAGGGTTGAAGGCGATGGGCGCATCTATGGAAGGGGGCTTGAAAATGGGTCCGAAAGTGAACGGCGCGGCTGGTGATGAACGGACAGGAGGCCGGTCAGCCGAGATCGCCGCTTCGAGTGCCAGACGATGTGCGTCCAAGGTACATACCAGAATCCTGCCTTGGACGATCAAAGATGGAGGACATCTGCGGTTGGAGGTGGACCTGTGCGCACGACCAACATGAGCGATGTCCTCTTCCCGTTCTCAAACCGCCATCCGTCCCGAGGCGAATCACCCTCCTTCCGCCGGTCTAGCATGAGTGTACGTCATCAAAGACCGACATCAGTCTACTCACTACTCCTCCGCTCGTCACACCTCTTTACTCCATCTTGTACATCCCCTCGACACTCTGCACCTCCCTCCCCTCTCCACCCCTCCAGAAGCTCTCCATCCCCGCACTCATCCTCTCCCCTCCCGCTCCCTCACCTAGCGTCAACTGCCCAACCTCCTCCTTGTGCCTCTCGAGGTACTCTGCCCTCACCCGCTCCTCCTTGGCCTTCCCACCCTCACGCACATCGCTGCCCTCCCACATGACCTTTGTCAGGACGTACCGCACGACGGACCTCACGACGAGGAACACGTGCGACGAGAGGAGAGCGACGAGCAAGAGCGGCCAGAAGGTTCCGCCGATGGAAGGGGCAGAATCGTGGTCGTGGTGGGCGTGCTGCGAGGTCGAGAGGAAGGCGAACCCGCGCTGGGCGGGCGTGTGAGGGGTCGGGTGGAAGAGCGCGTACAGGGTCGAGTTGGTGAGCACAGAGAGCCACGAGAGGAACGTCTGCAAGGTGATGATTGGACACGGGTCAGATGACTCTGAGATTAGAGTAGAAAGGGAGTCTCGGACTGACCATGGCGGAGAGCCAGGGACCGATGGTCGAGACCCTAGACGGGAACGGCTTTCGAACGTTGAGGCACACCTTGAGCGCGTCAGAGCGGAGCTCAAAGTAGTTGTTGATCGAGACGGGCACTGAGAGACGAGAGCGGGATGGGATACCAGTCAGTCAAGTACATTCGGAAGGAAGAGGAAGAGGGCAGACTGACAGCACGCGAGAGGCCAGCAGATGGACCAGAGAGCGACGTATCCGAACTGAGACACCATCTCGGCGTAGTCGGCTGCAGATGAGGAAGCGAAGAGGCAGGCGTCAGGGGGTTGTCTGACACAGCGCGGGTGGAGAGCAGCGAGATCGGCTCACCAAAGAGCGAGTACTCGGGCAGACGCGCCTGCCGCTCGACCGCCTGGAGGAAGGTGGTCTCGTCCACGAGCTCGACGCTCCTCTTCTCGTCCAGGTCCTGCTTGATCTTCTTGTCCTTGCCGTGGTCGCCAGCCTTCCACTCGGCGTACCACCGCATCACGATCGGAAGGATGAGCTCGGTGGCGGCGTTGATGACTGAAGAAAGCGCAGGAAGCAGAGTCAGTCATCCGCTCGCAGTCTGAGGCTGAAGATCCGAGCAAGAAAGAACTGGCGCACTCTGGTTGGTGACAGTGTACGCAAACACCTGGGCCTGCAGCCTTCCGTCGTTGATCACGCCTCGTCCCTTCGGTGCCTTAGCGTCGCCAGTTCCGGGAGGAGGTACGCCAGCGGTGGCGATTTTCTCTCCGGCAGAGCCAACCTTCTCTGCGACCGATCCTCCGACGTCTTCCATGTGCTGAGAGGCCGAGAAGAAGGTCGCGTCGACGTGCGACATGATCTGCTCGCCGAACGGGATGTACGCGTATGCGGAGAGGAGGAGTCCACCCTGGTTTTAGAGAAGTTTGGAGAAAGAAGATGAGGAGTCAGCGTCGGTCAGATGATTCAAGACAGGCGGAGGGACATGAGCCAACTCACGAACGCGACGATCGAGTTGAGGGCAAACGTCTTGGCGGTGAGTGCGTCCTGGTAGCTGGCCTCGGTCGGGTGGTCCTCCCAGTCGGTCAGTCGCTCAGCGATGATTCGGTACGCGGCCAGGATCCGGGGGACGATGATAGCGAAGAGCAGAGTGGGCACGAGGCTCTGCAGGACTCAAGTAGGGGGTCAGTGGACTGTCCAGTCGTAGGCAGAGTAGCCTCGAGATCAACTCACGATGTACTCCTTCCCGATCCCATCATACAGCGCAGTCACAAACGCCTCAAAGACGAACAGTCCAGTCAAGATGCTGAACAGTCCCGCGGCAAGCAGAAGCAGGACGGGGATCCCCGCCAGAACGCGCAGGTCGGACCTCCACCAGACTCGGTTCTTGGACGCGGCCGAGCTCTGAGCGCGGTACTTCTCGTGACTCTCTACTCCGACCATGGACCACTTTGTAGCGAGCGAGCGCTCCTTGATCCTCCAGGCCTCGACGACGACGATCGACCAGAACGAGGCGGCGAGCGCGTAGGTGGACGAGTACGAGCCGGTCGGGAGGAAGGCCCAGGCGAGGCATCCGAGGATGGTGAGCGGGAAGGTGCAAAGGGTGTAGAAGCTGAGGAACGAGAAGTAGAGGGCGAGCGAGGGTCCGAACTAGAGAGAGGGAAGAAGAAGCAAGATCAGCTTGGGCGATCTAACTCATCCGCTGTGTTCCCTGGCGTTCGTGTACGAGAAGGAAATGAGCACTTACGTTGTTGAGGATGAGGTCGGTCTCGTGCGTCTTGATCTGGAGCCCGACGGTCCAGTCTCGTCCGAGCCACGAGTGCGTCCACGCGTCGTTGACCTTCTTGTCGTGCAACGCAAAGATCGTCGTCACATGCGGCCAAGGGTAGACTCCAGGAGTGATGGCGAGACCGCCCTGCAAGCGAAATGAGGGAAATCAGAGTCGTGATCAGGAGGGGAGCGAGCTCGAGGCGGACGGCTGAAGCTCACCTGCTCTGGGTCGCTGGTGACGAGCTCGTGGACCAGTCGGAGTCGCTCAGCAGGGGTGACAGTCGTCGACTGGTGCTGAGGGAGCACATTCGCGACCCCTCGAAGGAAGTCGTTCGTCCTGAGAGGGAACGATGGAGCGACGAGAGGAAGAACGTCGGATCAGCTTCGGTTCCCACCCATCTCCTGGCGTGTCGTTCGTGCTGGTAGTCTGACTGACCTCTCCTTCTTCATCAGCGTCTGGACCGTCTCCTCGGTTGCGCTGACAAACACCCATACCTTGCCCTCGTCCTCGTCTCCCTTTCCCTTGGCTCCCTTGTCCTTGTGGTCGACCTTGGCCTTTCGGGAGGTGACGTTGAGGCCCTTCCTCTGCAGACTCGCCAGCAACGACGCATACTCGGTCTGCGCAAACTTGGCAGCCTGCGACCGATCCCTCAGCTGCGTGTCCCGGACAGTCTTGGGGAGCTTGTTGGTCGAGAAGGCAGACAGCTTGGTGCTGAACCCGATGACGAGGTCGACAGAGAACGACGGCGAGGCGGGGACATCGCTCTGCAATAGAGCAGACCGAGTGCGAGCAGGGATCTCGGACAGGGAGGACGGCATCGAACTAGAGTCCGATGAGATGGTGGGTTTCTCGACAGTCATGATGAGGTAGTCGAGCTGGGTGAGCGTTGAGCGGCTTCCCAAGGCGAGGGAGCGAGCGCTCGAGCAGGGGGAGATGAGCTTCACTGCAGGCTGCGGCGACGTCACCGCACGCGACAGACCTGACCGTCTGCTTCCGACCTCGGCAGTAGTGTCTGCAAGATGAAGACAGACCTTTGATCCGATGAGGAGGACATGAGTATCCAGAACGAGATCGCCCATAACTAGAAGCAGAGGTGCAGGATGATCTGGATCGCACCTCGCCGAGTGCCCGCCTCAGTCGCTGTCCAGCAAGTCTGAGTCGATCCTGCGCATTTCGCATACCAGATCGATCCCTGCTCTTCCTTCTGGTGTGTTCCTTCCGAGCTCTCGACGGCTGTGTCCGGGTTTAGCGCGGCTCCGAAGCGTCGTCTCCAGACAATGAACGCGCGTTTCTGGACGCGACGCGTTTCTGGCGGCTCCATCTACAGTCTGGCCCACCTTCTCGTGGCCCTGATGCAGCAGTGAAGATCTTTTGGGCCATCCGCATATAGTATAGTTTTCCTGCTCTTGGCGCATACCTCCTGCTGCTCTGACGCATGCCGTTTGGGTCAGGGGCAGCGACTTTCGCGAGGTGTTTGGCACCGGGCGACGAGTCCGCCATTCTCCTGACCCCTCTGCTCCCCGAATCGGCCCTTGCGCATATACAGACCAGTCCAGCCCCTGGTCATGTGGAGCCGCGGATGAGATGGCCCTAGGCTCGTCGGAAGCAGTCTACACGTAGGCCATAGGAGCAGATAGCGTCCCCCCAGCCGAGGCAAGGACGCGTCATAGAAGTCGAGAGCTGGTGGTTTGGCTCAGGTTTTGAGTTTCTGATCTTCGTCCGTGCGTTTGTTGGCGGGAATGAGCGTGCCCGGACTGATCTGCCGGGGAGATTGATGAGTCGGGGAAGATCATCATCTCGCGTTCTCGCTGCGGGATTCCGGCCGACGGTGCGGAGGAGCGAGGCAGACGGAGGGCCCCCCGACGAGGACGCCTTCGGCCAGCTTTGCCTTCGTTTCTCCTCTCGCTCACGTGTGCCCGCCAACGACCACGCCCTCCTTTCCTCCTTCCGCTGTCGGTGCGGGCTGTTCCTTACAGACGTCTCGCTGGTCGGACCTAATTTGATCAATCATAGTCCCGTGAGTGTCGGTGGTCCAAGCTTTCATGTCGGTGGTTCTTGGGTGCTTGTCTGTCTCCTGAACAAGGGAGCTCACCCCTTCGGACGTCCTCCTTCCTCGTCGCCCACCAGGCAACTAGCTTTCTCCCCACCTCTCACTCTCACGCCGCACTCAACTATCCGCTCCTGCTCACGATGAGCTACAGTCACCCGTACCACGCTCGGTTCAGTCCCAAGAAGGCGACGTTTGGGTCGACGTCGTCCCCGTCAAAGATGGGCGTCCCTGCCTACCGCACCATCTCCGAGGTCACCCAACCGGCACCCTTCTGGTCGAGGGAGGATCATCACCCGAGGTCGACCTCGAACCCCAGTGCGTCCTCGTCGAGGGCGCATGAGTACCTCGACGATGCGTCCGAGTCGTCGAGGTCGGCCCGGCAGGAGCGCTCCACACTCTCCTCGTCCCACCTCCCTCCGACGTTCGCCTCCCCTTACGGCACAACGTTCGCCCAGTCGCACAATCAAGATCAAGGCGGCCTGCTTCCCTCTCCGATGGTGGACGCGTCCATGGCTCCGTTTGACCCGTTCTCTTCAGTCCATAACCATCCTCCCGGGTCCGACTTTGTCCGGCGGGGCTCAGAGACGCCGTCATACGCGAGCACGTCCTCGTCCGCCTCGTCCTTCACCTGCTCGCCCTACCCGCCACCACCCGTCCCCCAGCGAGCTCAACGTCCTCCTTCGTCAGCTATGGCGTTCGTCTTCCCTTCGCATCCTCCTCCTCCTCCTCCGATGTTTGCGGGCTCGCCCAGTCGGGCCCCTCCCCCGGCCCCGCTGCAACCGTCCAAAACCTCGTTCCACGCGCCCGGTACTACTCCCCCGCTCAACGTCATCAGCTACTCTCCCTTCTTCCGGGACGAAGAGACGGACGAGGACCTCACGAGTTACTACTTTACCTCGCAGTCGGACTCGTCCTCGTTCGGAGGGACGACCCCGTTCGAGCCAGAAGTCGGCAGCTACGCGGACGAGACCGACGGACGGCCCTCGACCATGTACTCGATCCAGACAACGCCGACCGCCTCGCCAGTGACACCAAAGTTCCCAAAGAAGCCGAGCCAGATGTCGGAGCAGGAAAAGTACAAGGACGACCTGCGCGCGTACACTCGCGGACTGCTCCGTGGCGTCCATCGGGCCGCGTCCGAACCAGCGGAGGAGGTCGGCATGGGCGCGTGGACAAAGGCGGGAGGCATCCAGGAGGACGTCGACATGGAGAACGGAGACTCGGTCGAGACGCTCGTCGGAGGCAGTCTCGGCAGGCGGGTCAGGAGGAAGGGCAGGAACGCGAGCGAGGGAGGCAGAGGGTTTAGGGAGGTGGCCGTGTTCGAGTAACGCGTGAGTTGCACACCTTTATGCCGCCTCTGGAGCGCTTGGTGCAGCAGCTGACATCTCACCATTCGCTAGCTCAGCAGCAGTCTCTTGTACCATGAGGGCACCCGACGACCCACCCGTTGGCGCTCGAACCTCCCTCTGGGCATCGCGTCCAAACATTCCCCGCCATCCCGCCCCTCGGCCTCCTCTCGCCTATCGATACACACTCTGGCCCACGTACACATCTAGCGGATCCTCGCGGTCGTCATTGCCGCAGATCCCGACATCATCGCACCCCATCTACCCGCTCGGCTCCCGGTTCCGCTTCCGGCCTCTCACGAACCCCCCTCTCTGTGCATGCCCGAGATCACACGAACCCTTCTCTGACGCTTCTCTTACCATACCTAGACCTATGTCCTTCTGACAGCATCCATACCTTATCCTTCTCTCATACTAGCGTCGTCGCTCTGCATACCCCGTCCCGTTTCTCTTCTCCTCATCACGCCTTTCTACGACCTCAACCATACACGCATGCCTTGGCTCTTTTACCCTACTCTTCTCTACACATAACATACTTGACCCTGCCTATACGCAGTATCTGCTCTTAGCTTTTCGTTGCTCGCACACACGCACGCTCCTTACTTATCATCTAACCTTCGTTTTTTTCTGCTCTCTCTCCTATTGCCCTCGCCCAGCCAATCTACATCTATTCATGGCTCATCCCTCCAATCGTCCCCAGAGTCATCACCCTCCTCCTCCCTCCCCTCCCACAGCACCCTCACAACCCCATCCTCGCCCACAGCAGTCCACCTCCACTCCGCAGACTCATGCTCCTCCCCCTCCGCCTCCACCAGTATCTCCCCCAACTCCCCCAACAGCTCCTCCGGATACCCGACCAACCTGACCTCGTTTCCTCCGATGTTATAGATCATGTTCGCCACCGTCTCCAACACCACCTCCAGATCCGCCGTCCCCCCGGACTCGAGATGCAACTCTATCAGTTGGGCATGATCGAGGTTCGCCCCGAGGAGGGATTCATGTGTGTACGGATCCCCGGGGAGAACGAGCCGTTTGGGACGAGCAGACTGGAACAACTCCGAGAGGGCTGCCTCACGAGCATGCTCGATCTGTAGCTCGATGTGTGGTTCCGGCATCTGAGCCAACACGTCCTCTACGGATTCGGCGTAGTTTGCGTCCACCCACGCTAAGAAGCCCTCTTCGGTCGTGGGCAGGGCATCATCCATCTCGGCGTCGTCTTCGTATTCTGCACGGAGGATTGAGGCGCACTGAGTCTGGATGAACGGGTGCGAGCGAGCGAGGGAGACGAGGTGGGCGACGTCTGGGTCCAAAGAGATGGGTGAGCGCGGGGTGGGTGGGGGTGGGGGTGGAAGGGATGGGTCGCGGTAGTCGATGATGCAGGCTCGGGAGAGGGAGTGTTTTGAGTCCCAGGAGGAAGAGGGGAAGAAGAGAGGGACGATCCAGGGGTCGCCGGGTTGGGTGGGGGGGTTGGAGACGAGCGGGGGCCGGACGCCGGCTACGAGACCGAGGGCTTTGACGTAGGTCCAGCATTTTTGGCCTTGTGGGCCGGTGAAGATGCCTCCGGTTGGAGAGAAGAATCGGACGAGGTGCGATGGGCGGGTGATGACGAGGGTGTGGTAGAAGAAGGGGAGGCACAGGTCGTGGAACGCGTGCGAGACGAGCAGCAGATGCGTCGTCGAGTGCAGATGGAATGGGTCCGAGTGGGGCGTGAGAGGTTGGGATGGGACGAAGGCATGTTGAAGGATGAGTTCGATGAGCTCGAGCGGCAGTCGAGGTGGACCTGGTGGACGGGGCGTTCGGGGAGAGGGACAGTGTGAGCTCGACGCGGCCTGCATGACAGGCGAAGAGCCTTTGACCGGTACACGAAGTACCTGTCAAATTGTCCGGTTGGTCGGTGATGTTGCTGAGATCGCATGCTCGCTCGTGGGTCGCAGCTGAGCCCGACGGCGCGACGGTCGTGTCGGTTACACGCGAGGCGACTGAGTGGAGGGCATCCGAGAGCGTCGAGAGGTTGTCCATCGCTGCTGAGCTCGAGTCGGAGCGAGATCCGAAAGGTATCTTGTGGTTTAAGGAGTTGACCGACTGCCTGACGCCGAGCAGCTACTGGGCGGGTCGTGCCAGAGACGATGAGCGAAGGAGGAGAGAAGGGCAAAGGTGAGCTCGACGCGAGTTCTCCCTCCACCTCGACCTGCCCTCTCCTCCGCTTCTGCCGCCTGATCTCTGGAAGCCAGTCGTGAGTAGGCCACCTGTCCTTTCTCGTGTACGTTCAGACCGCCGGGCTGTGGTGCTCTGCTGACTATTGCGGCTTGATGGCCCTCTGACTCAATTCTCATAGCCAGGCTCAACCACTTGCCTTCATCCGTCCGTGAAGCCATGTCCGACCCGCCCTCATCCAAGCGGCCACGCGCCTCGAGTTCCTCGTCCACCCAATCAGCAACAGTCAACTACCACCCGGAATTTCTGCGGACATCCGACTGCGACGTCGTCCTCGTAAGCGCCGGCAGGACGTACTTTGCGACCCAGCAGCTCTATCTTCGCGCATCCTCGGCCGTCTTCAGAGATACCCTCCTGGTCGGATCAGCTTCGATGGAATCAAATCGGATCGACGGTCTGCCGACCATCGCGCTTACCGAGACTCAGGGCTGCATCCAACGCTTCCTCGCGTTTATCCAAACCTCGCCTCTGGTCATCCCAAGCCCTATGACGCACATCACCGTCTTGGATGAGCTCTTGACCGCGTGCGACAAGTACGACGCGCCCCTCGTCGGACGGTCGGCAGTCGTGACGTTCTTTCCCAAGCTTGGCGATAAGAATATCATGTCAGCCCTCGCCGTCGCCCTCATACATTCGCGGTACGAAACGCGACCATTTCTCGAGAGGGCAATCCGCTCGATGGGTCGTTTCTCTTTTGCGGACAAGGGCGTCGATGACCCCTGCGACTATTACGGCAACGACGGCGGGAAGCAGGGGCATGCCGAGACGTTCGCGCTTGGGCAGCGGATCGTGTCCGTGGCGGACATTCCAAGCGCTCTGCTGAGAAGGATGGCTGTCGAAGACATCGTCGAGATCTCGAGGGTACAGATGAAGGTCATCCAGGAGACGAAGTACGACTACAAGCAGGCCGCGAAGGACTTCAAGGTGCGCATACAGCTTCCTCGCACCTGCCCGCAATCTCACTGATCATGCCCCTTATTGGTTCTTGCGCAACTCCTTAGGTCCACGGCTATCCGAACCCGTCCGCTTAATCACTCGCACAAGACATTCCCACTCCACCATGCACGACACAATCGCCCACACCCCGCTCGCCCGAAACGACGATACGACCGACCGCTCTCACGACCTCAGATCCACAACTATCCCAGCGGAGTGAGCAGCATTCTCTCTTTTCGCGCCTTTACCTTCTTCCGGCTCCGAGCTAAAACCTCTTCTGTACTTCCCTGGAACAGCTCCCCGCCAGCCCTCTCTCACCATGCTTTCGTCATTCTCCTCGCCACGCCACGCCGAGCTCGGTACGTCCTCTCCTCCATCCATCTCTTCCACCTCAGCTTAAGCGTACTTCCCCGTCTGCTCCTTTCACCTGTCCAGGTACTAAGCCCGCCGGCGCTGCCTGCGAGAGAGGAGTATCTCATGCATCCCTTTATCATCGTCCCAAAGTCAAACCCGGAGAACGAAAGTGGAAAGCAAGCGAGCGAGTATGCGTTACGGTAGGTATGCAGAAAGTCGGAAGAGGTGGGTATCAACCGGGCGAAAGGGTGTACGCAAAGGGTAGTGGTAGAGAGAAAGCAGAGGTATCAAAGCTAAGCTGGGATGTGATGATGAAGCAAACGAAAGGAAGGGCCGAACGAACGTGATGCGAGAGAGGAGGAAAGCAAGGAGGGAAGCAAAAGAACGCGGGAGGGGTCGTGACGAAAGAAAGGTGAGCGAGCGTGATAACCGAAAGAACCAGAACCAAAGCAAAAGGAAAGAAACGAAAAAAAAAAAAAAAATCAAGCAAAAAGCACCCCCTCAACTCCCCGGAAACTCACCCCATCTACCGTCTAGGCGGCCACGGCTCATCCTCCTCCTCCTCCTCCTCCGCCTCCGGCAGATTATGCAACGGCTGCCCATGCACGTAACTCCCGGGACTGACCCCCCTCACCATCGGCTCGAACGTCTCCATCTTTGGTGTCGGCGTCAGACTGCCTTCCGTCCCTGCTGCGGTCCCGTCCTGCGAGTACTCGGTCATGACCGAGTCTCTCACTTGGGCCAGGACGGTGTCGTCGTCGTCTGTGGTGGGAGGCAGGTCGGTTTGGATCGGCTTGGGACTGGCTGGGAGGCCGACGCCTCGTGTGGCGGAGGTGGGAAGTGGGGAGGGTTGGAGACGGGTGGAGAGGTCGGTGTCGACGGGGGTGATGTCGTCGTCGTCGGCGTACGAGAACGGGCGAGGCTGTTGCTGCTGCTGAGGGTGGTTCGTCCCGACGGTGGAGGTGGTCGCAGATCGGACGACGATGGCGGGACCGAGGTTGATCGGCTGGTCGACGTTGATCGGGTGGTCAGGGATCTCGACCTCCGAGTCTGGACCCTCGTAGAACCGCGAGGACTCGTCTGGGAGCGGCTGGGAAGTGACGGTCGGGACGGCCGTGGGTGCAGATGACATTGGTGTCGATGGGTCCGAGAACGTCCTCTGGCGAGCACGACCAGACTTGATGGTCGGATCCGTCGCTGTCGAGGTGCCCGACCCAGACTGCTTTTCGTGTCGACGAGCTCCGCCTGCGGTAACCATGACGTCGATCCACATGTCGTCCCTGCTCGCTCCCCTCGCGTGTCCGTTCTTGAGCTTTGGCGATCCGTCCTCGGACGAGCTGGCTGTCCTCATCTCGAAGTTGATGTCGGCCTCCTCGAAGGGTACCGAGCCCTGGATCGCCTTTGCCGTCTTCTTGCTCGTCTTTGACTTGAACAGCCCGCCGCCGCCTATCTTGGTCTCCTTGACGCTGCCGCCACCAATGGTGATGCTCGTCGCGGACTTGACGGGCTTGATCGTCTTGGCGGGCGTGGGTGGAGGCGGAGCGCGCTTGACCGGAGGCTGAGGTGAAGGAGGCACATCCGACAGGGGCGAGTCGTACATCGAGACGACCTTGGGCGGCCCGCCTCGACGCATGAGCGACTCAAACTCCTCTTCCTTGTCGCGAGGGTGTGAGCGCCGAGACGTGTCGGGCAGAGACTCGGCTCCGGAGGATGCCTTCTTCGCCCGCTTTGGCGAGAACAGGCCAAACGTCTGCTTCTTGGGGTTCAACAGGCGTGACTGGTACTCGACAGGCACCTGGTGAAAGAAGGCAAGTCAGTCGTCAGATCGCCTCGTCTGGTCTGATCACAAAGCACTCTCTAACGACTCACGATCTCCTCGTACACGACATACATATCGTCCGACCTCGGGTCCTCGTGCGCAAATGCCGACCGCCCGGCGGTGAGAGGAAGAGCTTTGTACTGGGCCTGCACATTGTGAGGTGGTGGTACGTCAGTGATTGGACTGGAGAGGAGATTCAGGGTCGGGAAAAGGGACTTACGATCGCCCAGTTGCACGCTCGCAGTGTGGTCTCTTCTCGGTCCATCCACCCGCCACTAAGCAGCAGATCGACCCAGGCGTCGACGAAGGCCTCCTCGAGCAGGATCTCGCCTCCGAGTCTCGGTCTGTACGCGTCGGAAGCGTCAGATCAGCTGTCTGATGTTCGACAAGAAATCGCTTGTGTTGCCGTACTGACCTTGTGTCGTATTCGAAAGAGGGCAAGTCCTTCTGCATCTTCTTCAATCGCTTTCTGACTTCCTCCCGATCTGAAATGAAAAGACAGCATGTCAGATGACGACGATTGGAAAGCGCGGATCGACAGAAGGTAGTACTCACGAGCAGGCCAATCAAGGATGTCTTTCTGGACCGGATGCGAGAAGCCGAGCGAGCGGGCGAGCGGGTCGTCCGTCCGTGAGAAGCCAGCAGCAGAGAAGTCGTGCCATGAGAGCGTCTCGCGCTTTTCAGCATGATGCTGAAGAACGAGCAGGGCAGGAAGTCAGTCCCTGAACTTTAAAGCAAGCTGCAGTCGGTTGCACTTACCGCCTTCGCTCCTTCCGACAAATCAAACTCGAGCTTCTTCGAGATCGATCCCGTCCGATCCACATTCGACCCTCCGTCAAATCCAGCCTCCATAAAGTCCCCCCACTTCTTGTCCACCATCGTCTTCCACTGTCCCGACCCATCATCCTCGTCCTGTTCCCCATGCCCGCTCGCCGACCCGCCCAGATCCTCCCACGCTCCAGCGGTCGACACCAACGGCGGCAAGTTCGACGAGATGTGCAGCCGCTTCCTGTAGTCGTTCGAGAACTTTGGCGCCATCGTCGCTCCAGACGATCCTGCCGGTCCCCTTGCAGGGATGGCGACTCTCGAGCTCCAGGCCTTCCAGACGCCTCCTCCGCCGGCGGAGTACTCGACCGCCCAGGTCTCTCCTGAGCGGAAGAGCTCCTTTGAGTAGGCTCGGACGTCTTTTCGTGCGCTCTCGGAGCGGACGACCTTGGCGCCTCGACGGGGTTCGCCCGAGGCGAGGAAGCGGTCCGAGGGGAGCATGGACGGGTAGCCCTTGATCCAGAACTCGAGCCGGCCGGGAATCCCACCCGAGGTGACGCTGGACGAGGCAGATTGGGAGCGGATGGAGGCGAGGATGAGGTGCTCGGTGGCGAGTGCGGAGCGGACGAAGGCGGTGTGGGTGGGCGAGATGAGCGAGGATGAGGGCAGGCCGAAGAGGAGGGGACCAAAGTAGCCGGCGATGACGGACGGGGTGCAGCCTCCCAGATGGCTGTGTGCGGTCAAGCGCGAGAAGAGCCCGAACAAGTTGACGAGGATCGGCTGGAGTTGCGCGCCGCATGCGGCGGTGAAGGCGTGGAAGTGGGTCGGAGGGTAGCTCGCAGCTGCAGAAAGAATGAAGGGCAAAAATGAGCCTCAAGAGACACACAGATTGTCTGAAGCGAGACGACTCACTCTTCTCCCTTCCTCTCCAGTCCTCAAACACCTCAAAGTCGACCAAGCCCCGCTTTTCCTCGCCGGCACCACGAACGCGCAGAATCCTCGACAGACCCCACCGGAGGACCCACGCCAATTCGCGCTCCCCAGAGTAGCTTACTTCTTGCGCCCAGGCGTGCTCTTGGGGAGTCGCTCGTGCAGAGTGGGGCCGGAAGGTGGTAGGAGCGCTGTCACGTCGAGGTGGGTCAGCTCGGACGTTCGGCTCGAAGCGCGAGGCAGGAGTTGCACTCACGCGACTGTGTTGAGGAAGGACTGGATGAGCGACTTGATCTTGGGTGCCGACACATCTAGTGCAAGCGACGAGAACAGCAAGGTCGTTGCGAGGCCTGAGCAGCGGACGAACGGGTCAGCCGGACAGCTCTGACCACGCCAGGAATCAGGACAGACTGACCTCGCCGCGACAGCTCCCCGCACAGTACATCCACCAAGCGTCGAACGTCCTCCAGACCGAGGACCTGGTCATCCAGTACAGAGAACCAACACGGATCAGCATGGCGCAGCTGGCCGACAGGCACTGATCCCGAGCGACTCAAGCGAACTCACGACCCTGGACCCCTCGCTCATGAGTCCCCACGGGATTTCTGCTCCTTCTGGGTTGCTGCTTTGACGGACGTGCGGTGGTGGTGGGATGTCGGACGAGGCAAAGTGCCACTGGGGTATCGGAGGCAAGGGCGTCTCGCGTTTCGATTGTGAAGAGGGCGGGGTCATCGGCAGGTTCGAGTTCTTGGGTCGTGCACTGTATTTCCACGGGAACGCGATAGCAGCGAATCAGCAGGGAGTTTACGACAGGCCAAGGTGGCGTGGTCCTGGAATGAGTGCATACGACGGACGTGGCCAGACGTGCGAGCTCGTTCCTTGGCCCCTGCGCCTCGAAGGTCGAGCTACCTGGAGGGCAGGCAGTCACAAAGAGAGAGCCCGACGTATCCTTTGAGCAGGCAAACCATCGAGGTGCACGTCTCTGCCGTTGCCATCGAGCTCTGTGGGACTGTGTTGAACCTCCTGAGCTCACACGCGAGCTCGTCCCTGGCCCCGCCTCCTCGCCTGCTCTGGTCCACGTCCAGAGCCACTGAGCAACTTTCGCACTCTGTACCACTAGCAGAGTAGCAGCGAGCCATGCCAGGCTGCCAGACCTTACTCCTGGCGTCTGAAGGTCGCGTCCTGTCCGGCATGCATGCACTCATCCCGACCTTCAGCTCACACTCCGCCCGAGCTCACCATCCCTCCCTACGGTCACCACCTCCCTCGCCACCACAGCAGCTCGCACAGAGCAAAGACATGCACTTACGGTTCACTCCCAACCCTCTGCCTCCACCCACCAGGTACGACCCTCCCATACTCGTCTATCGCCTCCGCCTCCGCCGCCGCCCCTGGAGTGTCCGCAGACGACGGTGACCCCGCCGTCGTCGTCGCCGGGTTGCCGATGCTCTTCTTGAGCGCCTTCTTCTTGCTCGTAGACCGGCTGAACAGACTCGTCATCGCTCAACGGGACACAGCGATGTCGGAGAGGGAAGGGAGGGAAGGGAAGGGTGGGTGGGTGGGGTCCGAGGGCGACGCGGTTGGAGGGGTGACGATGGGGGGAGGAAGGTCAAAGGGAACGAAGCCGTGCCGTGCCTGCCGGGTAGGAACGAGAAAGAAGAGAGAAGGTGGTGAGAGGGATTGTCGGTTGTGAGGCGAGAGGAGGTTGAGAGAAGATGAGTCGGCGGGGATGGCGTTTTGGAATTGGAAGGGAAGCTTCCTCAAGAAAGGACAGGAGAGGAAGAGGGGGTGGATTCAACAGGGGGAGGGGGACAACATGCAAGGCAAGGCCGCGCCCGTTCTTTTGTGTCTTTAGATGAGCTGGTATGTAGCGAGACGCGACGGCTTCATCATGCTACGCGTAAGAGGGTCAGGTATCTCGCAGGGCTCTGGGGAGAGAGATGATAGTGCCCTCGCTTTCCTCCGACGCGCCTGACTTTGAGCCTATCAGACATGACCCTCACTTGGTCCCGACGATGGCTCGAAAGATCCATGATCATCCAAGCATACTTCGCTTCCGGCCTCTGAGCCGTACTGAGGAAACGAAAAGAAGCGAGCCAGCCTATCAGTCTTCGATCATCTACGGCTTGGGTTTGACGCGTCCGACCCGACTGAGGCTGAACCTTGGACTTACCATCCTCAAGCCGCCTCCCAACCTCTGCCCATGCCTTCTTGCCCATCTTCTTCTCGTATGCGACCATGACCTCTGCAAAAAGCCCTTCCGAGCCAGGGTGGGTGGACGAGAACGCGCGCTCGAGGACGTACAGGTCCACGGCCTTGTCCTCGGCCAGCGTCGATGTGAACGAGAGACCGAAGTCGATCATGACCTGCATAAGTACAGGATGAGAGCAGACGGTCAGCCATCGACGGATGAATTAGGACTCGGACGAGACAGACTGACCAGCTCATACGGGGGCTCTTCGGGCGAAGATGGTGTCGTGGGACGGAGCATCATGTTTGAGGTGGTTAGGTCGCCGTGTACGATGTCAGTCAGATGGAGAAGTGCGAGCTGAGACCCTATCAGCGAAGGCAGAGGTGCTGTTTGAAGGAAAGCAGGTCAGCTCCGTTTGACGTCAAGCTGGACGTCCGGCCATTCCTCCGGCCAACCTCACGAGCTGCTCGCTCTGCCCTGATGACAGTCCGACGCCAGCCGAACGATCAACTCACCCAGATCGAGATCTTCCCACCCCTTCTTCTCTTCGCTCGCTACCTCCCCTTCGGCCTCCTCGTCTTCGCTCTCGCCCTCCTCTTCTCCTACAGGCAGCTCATCCCCCTCCTCACCCGCACCCATGACCTCCCTGACGCTCCACCCATCAACCCACTCCATCGCCACCACCCCGCTCTCAGCCTCGACACCTCTGAGTCCTGGTACGGTGACGCCTCCTCGCTGAGCTCTGACGAGACAGCGTGCTTCGGACGTGACCCGAGCTCGTGTCAGTTGCGCGTCCAGCGTCGGGTGACGGTACTTTTTCGGGAAGCGGTGCTTGATCAGCACGGGTGGTTGGGACGAGGAAGGGAACAGGTCGGCTTTGTAGACTTTCTGTGATAGACGAGAGGGCCCAGGACAGAAGAGGGTATCGGTGAGCTTGCGTGGTGAGCTTGGGAGACCGGAGGAGGGACGTACGGCTTCGGCGCCCTGCTTGAGAACCGTCGATTGAGCGATCAGGTTCAGGAACGGTGATGGAGATGTTGTAGTCATGTCGTGATGGTTATCGGACCTGCAGAACGATGGGCTGCGGTCGGCTGGCGGTTTGAGGGAGGACAAGACCGACCGTTCGAGCTCACCTCGATGCTGCTTCGAACCCTCACTCGGTCGACCTCGCTGCCCGGTCCTTCGGCCTTCTGCGTCGCATCCATGTCGCCCCAAATGGCCATCTCCACCCTCCTAACTCCCTCGCCGTCTCCAATCAAGACGTCGGCAGCCTTGCCTCGCCAGCTCGAGGACCGCGAGATTACCGAGGACGTACGCACGTCGACCCTCTCCCCGTCCCCGGACTTGACCCGAGATCTCGTCCCCTCGGCGTCTTACCACTTCTCGGACGGCAACATCCTGATCCAAGTCGAGAGCACGCTGTACAAGGTTCACAGGAGCCTCATCTCTCAGGCGAAGGTCCTCGAAGGGATGCTCGGCGACTCGAGCGGAGCATGCCACCACTCGAGCCGCGAGCTTCCTCTCTTTGCCCTAGCCGACAAAGCGCAGGACTTTGGCGTTTTTCTCAGGGCTATCTACCACGGAATGTGAGTGTCCCCATCTATCATATACCCTTCCAGCCTGGGCCAGCCTCATCGGCCGAGACTCGCATCGGCCTGACCGTCGTTTTCTTCTAGGACCTTCACCGATGACATCCCCACGCTTTCAGAGACTAGATCCTTGCTCTTCCTCTCAAACAAGGTGAGTCTCGCTCGGTCTGATCTTCCGCTTGGGTAAAAGCTTTCCTCGCGGTATTGACGCCCACCCTTTTTAATCGCTGCAGTACGACCACGCTCCCATGTACGCCTGGGCCAGCCGAACCTATGCCTCCCGATGCCTGTACGAACGAGCCCTCGTCAGCCAGGTAAAGCCCTCGTCCGCTTGGACGCACGACTTTGCTTTCCCGCCCATGACGGCCGCAACGTTCGCCGGCCTGCTCAGCGTAGCGGACGAGTTCCACCTGTATGACCTGCTGGGCGTCTGGGTGTATCAGCACGTTGCAGAGATGCCTGTAGAGGACCGAGCAGAGGCGATGAAGCTGAACGGTTCCGTCGTGGGGAGCTGGGAGATCAAGTTTGGGACGCAAACCGGTCAGTGCGGACCCTTTCGCATCTTCGCTTCCGCATCTTATCACGCTCTGGGTTCAAAGCAGTGCTTTTGACCTCCCGCCCCCCCCCCCCTTCTTGATCTTGCCGTCTCTCAGTCCTCGAGATCCTCCGCCGATCCGACCAAATCTCCCTCCTCGCCTGTCTCGCCTTCCGAGACTGCGTCTCCTCCACTACCACCCCCTTCCACGCCCTCCCCACCTGCCCACCCGGCTCCATCTGCCGACAGACCGGTCTGATGACCGACATCCGCAACGCGTTCGGCGTCGTGCTCGCCGATCAGGCTTATCCTGCTTTCCTCGTTGATGCGAAGAAGAGTATCGAGAAGGGGGCGTCGAGGACGAACCTGGAGTGTTATGAGCTGGCGATGGGCTGGTATCAGAGGCACTGGGCAGAGGTGAGTTTGTTGAGTAGCGGAGCAGAAAGGACGTAGCCATCGGTCTAAGTCAGCTGACATCTGGAATGCGGGTTCGGTTCACTTTCGTGGTCAGCTTTCCGAGAAGAGGGCCGAGCCGCTTGCTTTACTTCCGACCTGACCCGTTCTGAGAGCGGATGAACCGACTCAGCACACGCCCTCGCGCGGATCGTTCCACCCGTTTCCACTCCGGCCTTTCACACTCGATCGCCTGGCTTCTCTTTTACACGTCTCGATCTCATGATTCTTCACGACCTTGCCCATCCTCCGTCGAGTCTCTCAAGAAAGTCATCCAGAAGGCAAGTTGGAAAGGAAGATCTCAACCCCCTGCTTACATGATCGCGCATCCCCGTCCCTTCTTCTTCTCCTTCTTCTCGCTCTTCTCCTTCTTCTCCTTCGCAGCCTGCTGAGCCAGAGGTGTCTGCTCTTCCCTCCTGGACGTCGACGTCCTCGGCGTTCCATCCGCCGCCAGCACCTGCGCTGCGTTCGCGTCCTCGTCTTCTTGAAGCTGACGAGCGAGCTGGGTGTCGTAGCTGTTCCGGCGCCAAAGACACGGCGGGTCAATTCCCCTACGCTGGACACGCCACTAGACAGAAGATGAAAGATGCGCAAAAAACTCACTCATCATCCTCACCCTGTCCTCCAGCTCCATCCCGATCCGCCCGCCTCGCAACCTCCTCAGCCGTCATCCCCGCCACATCTCCCCCAGCCGTACTCGCCCTCCCAAACTCCGAGTTCACAAACCCGGTTGACTCACTCACCGACGCGAACAGGGGCTCCCAGACCACCTCTGGCTCGCTCCTGAACGACTCGTCCGTGACGAGCGAGAACAGGAGCGGCTCCTGGTGATTGACCGGGTTGGCCGGGTCGGCAGGCCGCTTGTAGAGGACCGAGAGGTGCGAGTTTCGGAAGAAGGCGACGACTTCTCTGGGCTCGAGGGAGGCGGAGAGCGCTGAGAGGCCCGAGGGAGTGAGTTGGGTGAGGGACGAGTCGAGGAAGGTGCGGATGCGGTTGGCTGAGGTAATGAAGATCAGAAGAGGAGTCAGTCGTCCTGGTGTCGGTCTGTAGGAAAGAGAGAGAAGAGAGCGGCGACTGACCATCCTCGATCTTGCCCATCCCGCTCTCATCGACCCCACCGGTCCTCTCCAACTCGCCCTCTGCAACCTGCCCCTCGACCATCCTCGCCTGACAGGCGTCCCACGCTCCCACGCGGCCAAAGAGCTCCTTGTCCTCCTCGGAGTCGACGACCCAGCCGTGCGTGAGCTTGGCGCCGCACAGCTCAAAGAGGGCGAGCTCGCCTCCGTCTCCTTCAGGGACGAAGGACGAGTGAGAGAGGAAGGACGGGTTGACGTTGAGTCCTTGGACGGTCGTCGGGAGGATGGAGAGGGCGGAGGAGAGGGTGAGGTTGGATGAGCCGGGAGGTCGCTCGATGAGGAAGTCGCCGATGAGGGAGGAGAGGTAGTCGCTGCAAGATAGGATAGGCAAGCGCGAGTGTCAGTGACGGAAGAGGACTCGGAAGGACGCGGCTGGACTCACTATGAAACGCTCTTGACCGCCGGGTCGATGTGGATCGACCCTCGGAGGACGAGCACGTTCACCAACGAGATCAACGAGCAAGGCCCGTTCTCGTTCTGGCAAATGACCCGGACCTCCCTCCTCTCGCCTCCGACCCGAGGGTCAGGCCACGACATCCGCTTGAGAGACCACCGCATGTTGGACGTGTCCGCGACAGGCTTCGAGACAGCTTCAGAGTTGGTGTAGGCGGCCGCTGAAGAAAAGGGAAAACGCAAGGGTGAGCTCGAACGCGCAGGATGAAGGGGGAGACTCATCGCGGCTCAGACCGAGAGCTCTGATCGAGCGCAACTCACAGGGGTCTGCATCCGACGAGGGAGCTCCTGTAGCACACACAAAAGTCACGTTACTAGTCAGTCATCGGTCTCAGGGGGAGTCGTCCAAAAAGTATGTTGCCGGACTGACCAAACACGGCGAGAGGAGGGGCGGTCGAGGACGAGGCGTGAGGTTGAGCTTCCATCTTGTTGTCCGTCTTGGTCAGGGCAACGGGTGTCTATAACGATCAACGAGCAGATCAAAGCAACCAAACAGAGAGGATGACGACAAGTGTAAGACCGACGGAAAGCAACGTCGAGCTCGAAGAGGAGGAAGCGGGAGGGACCTCGTTCGGGGTGGGTGCGTCGAGGGAGGAAGCGGTCGTGGGAACCGCCGAGCTCACAACCTTCGACTCGTCGGATGCGGGCGCGGCGGCAGTGTCCTTGGGTGACGGCTCCCGGGTGGGGATGCCCGAGTTGACGGTCTCCTGGGCGTTGTCGACCTCCTTGGGGAGAGCAAGCGAGCTGCCAAAGTACTCGGGCTGTGCGACGGTGAAAGGGAAGAAAAGGTCAGACGAGGGTCACCGCGCAATGATCTTCCCAGCGGCTTGTCACTCACGGTAGCGGGGGTTGCTCCCTCGAGAGGGACCTCAGCGGAGTTCTGCGAGAGATCAATTCTGAGTACTGTCAGTACAAGTCAGGGCATGGTGCAGAGAAAGGATCAGGACGCACCTCGTCACCCTCCTTTCGGAGACCGTCAGGGCTCAGCAGAGTACCGGCAGGGACATCTCCTCGAGCGAACACGTCATCCGGGCTGGCAACTGGGCTGGGCTCCTTCGTGTGGTCGGTGGTGGGGGTAGTGGCGGCAGCGACGGGAGGGAGCTCTGACGCCGGCGTCGTCGCAGGCTCAGCGAACACAGAGCTGTTTGAGGTCTGCGTAGCAACAAGTGTGACCAGTGGTCAGTATCTCGTTACGCCCGAGAAAGTAGGCAGTGGCTGGGACGGACCTCGGTGTTCTTCTCTGTCGTGTTCTTCTCGAGCCTCTCGAGCACGCTGGCCGGGATCGCGGACGACGCTCGAGGCTCCTCAGACTTCTGCCCAGACGTCTCGTCGACCCGCTCTCCACCCGAAGCGCTCATAGCGATGCCGGCAAGTCCAGCTCCAACGGCTCCCATCGCTCCGGCGCCCATCAGTGCCTGGTCCCTCTCCTCCTTCTGCTCCTCCTCCGACTTGACGAGCGGCGTCTCGGTCGGGTTGGGCGGCGCAATGAAGCCAAACGTCGACGGCTGCGAGGCAGGCTCGGCATCATCGGGAACGTCGAGTTCCGATGCGACGGCGGGGACGGCAGGAGCCTGCTCCTTCTGGGAGGCCTCGGACGTCTCTCGCTTCTCCTGGAGCGTCTCCTCGAGCGAGTACTCGGCAGCGGGCGTCTGCTCGTCTGTGAGCTCGGCGAGCTTGGAGGTTCCAGACAGCGTAGGAGCCTGGCCGACGAAGACGGGCGAGACCTTTGAGTCGGAGGGCGAGGCGGCTGCAACATCCTCGGCAGTGTCCTTGGGCGGCGAGACCAGGACGGGCGTTCGCTCCTCAGCCTCGGTGGCGACAGTTTCGGCCGTCGGCTCAGGAAGCTCGATCTTCTTGTCCTCCTCCTTGAGTGCCGCAGGCACCTCGTCGTGGCTGGCAGCAGGCTCAGCGACCTCGTCCTGGTCGAGTCCGAGCTCCTGTGCGACGAGATCGTTCGCCTCCGCCTCAGGCTCAGGCGGCACCTCGGCCATCTGCTCCTCGAGCCGCCTCTCTCCCTCCTGGTCAACCGGAGCAGGAGGGAAGATCTCGGGCTCGAGCGTAGAAAGTCCAGGAGCGGCCTTGACCTGCGTCTCCGCCGAAGGGATCGCGTCAAGCGGCTGAGCGTCCTCGGGCTCCCTCGTCGGCTCGGGCTCGGGCAGCCTCTCGACAGCAGGCTCGTCCGGGTGCGTGTTCTCGACTTCGGGGGCGACGTTGGCCTGGTCGGCAAACTCGAGCTTGCGAGGCGAGGGGCTTGGCGAGGCGGATCGTCGCTCTCGCTCGGGCGACTGAGTTCTGGGCGAGTAAGTCTGCGACGGAGCAGGCGCACAAGCAGGGTCCTCCCTCTGGAGGCGCTCGTCTGAAGATGAAAGAGAACAAGATGGGGTCAGGCTTGATACGATTGTAGAGCGGCGTAATGAAGGACGTACGGAGGGTCATGGCGTCCTTGACCTCCGGAGAGAGGTATCCGGACGGCATAGGGCTCGTCACGTCGGCCGCGTCGTTGACGTGCCGAGTATCGATGGGCATGGCAGACAGCGGGGTTCCGTCTGCGGTGACGCCAGTGGCGGGGCTGTCAGACCTAGGCACAGACAGGTGCTCGGCCTTCTCGACAGAGGGCGACGTCGATCCAGCGTGCTCGGCCTTCTCGACATGCGAGGCAGACGGCATGTCCGACACGAGGCCGCCGGTCCTCACCTTGGTCGAGATGTGCGCAGGCTTGGACGCCTTCGGCTCGTCCGACTCGGTCGTTCGGTCCTCCTCGCCCTTGGTCTCGCTGACGTGGGGAGCGGCAGGCATGACTGAGACGAGACTCGCCGTGGTTGCAGCAGAGACAGACGCATCCTTGCCGTCCTTTGGCTTGATGGGCTCAGGCTGGTCCTCTACAGGGGCTGACTTCTCCTCGGCGTGCTCGATGTGTTGCGACTCTCCCTCGTTTGAGATCTCCTCCTGCTTCGCCTCCGCGACGTGGGGTGCAGCCGGCATATCCGACACCAGCGGCTCTCCAGCAGTCGGGACGGACGAGTCCTCGGCCTCGGCAAAGTCCTCAACCTCGGAGGCGGGCTCCTCGACGGGCTTGACCTCCTCCTGCTTCGCCTGCTCGACATGAGGCGCAGCGGGCATGTCGGACACAAGAGGCTCGCCAGCGGTAGGCACAGAAGAGTCCTCAGGCTCGGCGACGGCTGCGTCGGCGGACTTGACGATCTCCTTCTTGCTCTCCTGGACGTGAGGCGCGGCGGGCATCTCGGAGACGAGCGCGTCTCCAGAGACGGGGGCGATGTCGGTCGGGTGGGCAGCCTCCATATCTGCGCTCTCGTCCTTGACGGCGAGTTCGTCGAGAGGGGCCTCTCCTGAAGCGGCAGCGGCGGCGGCGGCTGCCTTCTTTGCCTTCTTCTTCTCGTTCTTCTTCTTGTTTGCCTTGGCCTTTGCGGCAGACGTCTCGGTCGGCGTCGCAGGCTCAGACGTCGTCGGCGTAGAGGGCTCAGAGTCGTTCTTGGAAGCGTCCACAGGGGCCATGCTTACGACTTGCTCGTCTGTTGCATTTACCAGGCAAGGCCAGGGTCAGAAAGGCGCGGATGGCCGAACGGCTGCGAGTGATGTAAACTCACCAGGCACGAGCTCTTCCTCCTCCTCGAGCGCAGGGGCGGCAGCCTTGACCGGCGCGGAAGCAGCTGGTAGAAGAGGAGACAGAGAGCGTCAGTACTGATCCTGTAAGAACGAGTCGAGACGCATACGTGTCACCACGCACTCGGCAAGCTGGGCACCTCAGGGATCTGGCTCCTGTCCGAGAGCCCGACCGGCAGTGACTCGTCATCCTTGACCTCCTCTGGCTCAGCCGCAACGACAGGAGCGACATCGGGAAGAACCGAGGTGTGCGACTTTGTAGGATCGACTAGGCGTGCACAGAACGAGGGAGAGAGAGGGTAGGCAGACGGGGCTTTCAGAACCCCCGCTTCACTTTGATGAGGAGGAAAGAGGAGGCGAACTCACTGGATGCGATGCTCTCGTGCAGCATGTCTGACAGTGCGTCCGACTTTGCCTTTCCCTCTGCCGACTGGGAGGGTGAACGCTCGGACGGGTGAGGGAGCGACTTTGTCCTCTCCGGCTCGTGGACTCCTCCGGCGTGGGCGACGGCTGTCACGCGACCAACAACAGGTTGATCAGCATAGCAGACGACCAGTTGAGATCATTCTGGTTGTATGACTCACAGAGGGGCTGCTGGTCGTGATCCTTTGCTGTTGGGCTCGTCGGTGATGTCGGAGAGTGCTGGTCCCACTTTACGAGGTCCGGGCTCTCATTCCTCTCTGGGCCGGCGTTCAGGATCCGACTCCCAGCAGGAGTCTCGGGAAGAGCAACCTCCTTGGGAAGAGTGGGAGAAGTAGGCTTGGTGGATTGGGACTCGGACATTGGCTGTCGAGCGAGAGATTGCAGGGCAGAGAGGTCGGGACATACAGCAAGAGGAGGGACAAACTGGTGAGCTCGGTCGTTGACACTTCTAGCTCATTCGCCGCCGCAGAAACCCCCCTGATTCTCCCAGACATGGACATCTACGCTCTATGAGCCATCTGCGACGCCTCCATCGGCTTGCTACCCAGCACAATGTCTGGGAAGCCGGTCGCGAGCTACGGCCGCAACGCTGACGTTTGAGCTCCGACCGTTTCTTCCCTCCGTCGAGCTCACCAGCGCGAACTCGCTCGAACTGACAGCTGCAGGACTCACGATGGATGCTATGTACGGGAACTGGGTATAGAATGGGGATGTGTGTGCGATGGCGTTGGTCTCGTGAGAGATGGTGGTGGGTGAGGGGCAAAGCTCAGAGGAGAGAGAGGAGGTCAAAGAAAGTCACCCTGAACTGCGACCGAGAGACGGAGTTGGAAACCAGGGGGGTCAGACACTCGGCATCGATGCTTTGGTCAAGAGCATGGTAGGAAGAAAGAATTATGAACTACAGAGTAGCTAGAGAGAAAGCAAATTGATGGAAAGAATGCAGGAGGATGAGAGACAAGGGGAAGAGGGGAGCCGAAGAACGGATGACGCGTGGGAAAGAGCAAGAGGTGACTAAGTAACCTAGCAAAAGACGACAGTCCGCAAAAAGAACACAAGGCGAAGGAAGGGACGAAGAACGATTCCGGGTTTGGAGAGTTCGACTGATGCTTAGAGCGCAGCGTGGACGAGGAAGCCCATGAGCGCGGTAAGCAGAACGGCTCCTCCCGAGGAGACGGTCGAGAAACCAGCGCTGAACAAAGAGACAAAAGCTTGCGTCAGCCGGCAGCCTCCACTGGAAAGGCTAGGGAAGGGTCCGACTCACCCCGTAGGCTGGGTCTGCGAGGCTGAGGCGACGGGCGCGGATGCGCTACCTCCGCCCCCGGTCGTAGACGCCCTGGTCGTGGCCGAGACGGATGCAGAGTTGCCACCAGCGGGAGCGCTTCCGGTCGCGGTCGTTGCGGGGGTGGACGCACTGAAGTAGATGATGCAAAAGCATAAAGGTCAGACCAGCTTAACGGCATCGCCCGAAAAGGGTGGACTCACGAAACGGTGTTGTTTGGAGTCGCAGCGCTGCAAAAGGTTGTACACGTTAGCGTCGGCAAAAGCGCTCCAGACGTCGCCTGCACCAGATACGCACCCGCAAGTAGTGACTCCAGATGGGTTGGCGGCGACCGTGGCGATTCCGCTGAAGTTCTCGAGTCCGGTTGAGTCTTTGACGGCGAGAGTACTGGACAGGGCACAGAGCAGACGATCAGTCAAAGTTTCCGAACCTGACAGACTCGATGACTTACATTTGCGTATTGGCGGGAAGTGAGGTTGTCCAGGTAAACTGCGTCGCAGTTGTGTCCGAGAGGAGGGTGATCAAGGTGTTGGTGGTCGATCCTCCTTGGTTGATCTTCACAAAGTACCTGGAGGCGCACAGGGAGCGGTCAGCGTGGTCAGCACGACGCAAGTCGTCCAGAGACGCAGATAGGTCCGAAGATGTACGCACGGGGCAGTCCCCCCGCTCCACGAGAGCAGAGTCGGCTGGCAAAAGACGACGCCGTTCTACGTTGCACGCAGGCCAAAGAGGGAGAGCGAGGGTCAGTTTCAGGTCGGTCACCCTAGACTCGGGATGAGCTCGTCCGCTGTCCGCCGGCCTCATCCGCCTGCCCAGATCATCGCCAAGTCCCACTCGACCCATGAGCAGGCAGCCTTGCTAGACAGGTGGTCCGTGCATCCTTTCGCGCCCGAGCCGCTTCGACCCTGGGATAGTGTGTTGTGCTCGGCGGAAGGTTGGCATCGCCTCCCCCCTGCCGAGCCCCAAGCCCAACCCTCCACCCACCCGTCTTCCTCGGGCCCTGTAGCAACAGACAAAGAAGGAGGGCGACTTACGGGCGTGTTGGGAGTCAGAGCACCTCCTTGAGCTGCAGAGGTCGCATACGAGGTGAGGACAGGTCAGTAGTCTGGTCGCCGGTCAGAGAACGAGGGACGGCGGATGGGACGGCGGAGCTCATCCCGCCGCCCGTTCGACGACGAGGGAAGGTCGCTCGGACGCACCTTGGACGACGCTGGCGAGGCCAGCGAAGAGAGGGACCAGCACAGAAGAGAAGAGCATCGCGTGAAGAGAACGAGTGGGTGGATGGGATGGAAGTGAGGAGGCTGTCAAAGAGAAGATGAGCGTCAGACGCAAGACCGCTCAGGGCAAAGAAGAGCGAAGCACTCGGATCGGCAGCAGTCTCGTCAACCGCAGCAGGATGCTTGTTTCCAAGAGGCTTCTGCTCGTCTCACTTCGAAAGCTTGCAGATACGCGAGAACTGGAAGTTGAGGTGAGAGAGATCATGCAGATGCAAGTCTAATTCTGAGGTAGTCTAGATCGGCAGAGCAGATAAGAACACTGAGAGAACCCGGCAGAAAGGAGAAAAGCTAGAGCGCCGAAGCAGGTACAAGAGGATCGAGTCGTATGAAGTCGTGATAATGTGGGGAGAGAAACCAGGGAGAAAACCAGGGACAGAAAGAAAGAACCAAGCTAGAGAAATCTAGTACTCGACGTGAGCGAGCTCCGAGTCCTTCTCTCCGGCCTTCTCGTTCTCGTGCGACGCCGGCCTGTGGATGTTGACCTGTCCGTGCGAGAGCCGCTCGGCCTCGACTCGGAGCTCGGCAGCGCGGGTGAACTTTCGTCCCTTGTTGATCCAGCACCAGGCGGCGAACCCGGAGACGTAGATGAAGGGGATGAACGAGACCCACATCGACTTTCGGGTTCCGTTGCCGGCGATTCCGACTCCGTCGGCGATGGCTCCCTGGATGGGGGGGAAGACGGCTCCTCCAGAGACTCCCATGACAAGGAGAGCGGCAGCTCGTCGGGTGTGTCGGCCGAGGTTCTCAGTCGAGATGACGAAGATGACGGGGTACTGCATGGCCATGGCGGCGTAGAGAACGATCATGGCGATGACTCCTCCGGTTCCCTGGATGGATCCGATGATGGCGATCAGGAGAGCGGAGACGGCGGCGGCGACGGCGAGGAGGAAGGGGGCCGAGAAGACGGTGAGGAGGGCGGTCGCGACGAATCGGAAGACGGTGAAGGTGATGAGAGCGTAGGAGAGCAGGTTGGACGACTGCGAGTCGGTGAGGCCCGCAGACTCGTGCGCGTAGTTGATGAAGAAGGTTCCGACGGTGACCTGGGCTCCGACGTACATGAACTGGGCGACGAATCCGAGGATGGGTCGGTACTGCTTGTAGAACGGCTTCTCGAGCTGTCCGTCGACGTCCGCAAGTCCGGCCATCTCAGCCTCAGCGTCGGCCTGCTCCTGGAGCTCAGCCTCGGTGACCTCGGGCAGCTTGGTGAAGACAAAGGCGAGGGCGAGCGCGACTCCGAGTCCGGCGACGGCCATGTAGACGAACTGGACGTTGGTCAGGTTGTTTGAGTTTCCCTCCGAGAAGAAGTACTTTGACGCGATCAGGGGACCCGAGAACGAGGCGACTCCGTTGAACGCCTGCGAGAACTGGAGTCGGAACGCGGCGGGTCCGGCAGGTCGCATGACGGTCACGTACGAGTTTGCGGTGACCTCGAGGGTAGCGAGTCCACAGGCGGTGACGGCGGTGCACATGACGAAGCCGGCAAAGATCGCCTGCGGGTTCTTTGTGTTGACCGAGAACTTTGCGACGGGCCAGAAGAGGATCGCTCCGGTAGAGTACAGGGCGAGTCCCATGATGATGGCCTTCTTGTAGCCGAATCGTCGGAGGACCTCTCCAGCGACGGGCGAGAACGCAAAGTATCCGATACCGAAGTAGGCGACCTGGAGTCCGGTCGACTGGAGCTTGGTGATGCCGAGCACGTTCTGGAAGTGCTTGTTGAGCACATCGAGCAGTCCGTACGCGAAACCCTGAGTGGGAGGAGAAGGAGGTAGGAGAGATGGTCAGCTCGCGCGTCGGAGGGAGGAGGGAAGCCTGGCCCCATCGGGCTGATCGCCCTGTCGCGTCGCAGATCGGAAAGTGAGACTCACCCAGGCGAAGAAGAGCGAAGTCACGAGAGCGTAGGGAAGGTAGTACTCCTTCTCCATCAGCTTCTGCTTGAACATGCCTCCAGCGGGAGGAGGGGGAGCAGCGCCGCCGGCCATTGTTGTCGAGTGAGAGGAGGGGTGGGGGTAGGGTGAGGGTGGGAGAAGAGGAAGGGAAGAGAGGTGGGCTGAGAAGGGCGAGAGCGGGCGAGGAGTGAGGGGCAGTTGTTGGTGGTTAATGGAGAGATGAGGAGCAGCCGTGGGGGCACGCTTTTCAAGGCGATCTTTTGGGTGGGGCGGGTTCAAGAAGAGGGAGGGGCCAGCCCAGAGAGCCCGAGCCTCGCCCTCTGCCGCAAAACAAGTCTTGTCGTGTTTGGCAACCAGCTCGGTCCTTTCTTGGGTGAGGTCGGCGGCAACTTGGGTCCAGACGACGCCGTTGCCGACGCACCCTGTGACCGCCGTCCTGCAGAGAAAAAGAGAGAACAAAACAGCGCATCAGCAAGCTGTCGACGAGTGCTCCTCAGCTGGCTAGTTTGTCCCGCTTACCGAGCTGTGTGAGAGGCGAAGGCGACCAAGGAAGGCAAGGAAGGGCGAGCGTACTGATGCCGGCGGCGCTCTTCCCTTTTGCACTAGCCGCGGCAGCCTGCGGGCCCCACAGTTTCTGGGTCCAACTTCCCGCAAAGCTCGGACGCGGTCCAGAACCGATCAGAGACCACGTTTTTCTGGAGCCCAGCTCAGGTCCAGACCGATGGAGCCGACCAGACCAGAGAAAGAGCGGGCCTGAGGGAGAGGGAGAAGACGTCGACCCAGCTCGCTCGAGCAAATCACGCGTCGAGGCGTCGAGTCCTTGTGACGCTGCGATCAACGAGCGGTCGTCTTTGTGTTGTTTCGAGCTTCTTGAGGGTCACAGGACCTGCTTTTCCTGTCGTCGGCGCGCCGGATCGGATCCGAGGGTCGATCCGAGTCTCATCGAGAGGCCCGCGTGGTGGCGTTCGACCCGTTCCCGCCTCGAGAGTTCTCGACTTTTTGGGTCGAAGCCGCCATCCTCCAGCGCCGGGTCAACGCTTGGCTCGAGCTCGGGCTTTGCTTGGTCGGCGGCAGTCGACTCGAAAATGTCCTCGCTGATGGCCGCAAGAAGGAAGCCAGAGCCGACTTCATCGAGCCTCGATTGCGCGGTCGTCAATGTTCCGTCTCGCTCGCCCCATCGCCCCGCGTCGAAGGAGAAGCGGGCTCGAGCGCGCGTCGGACTGAGTTTTGACGACAGACTGACGCGGTTTTGGTTGAGTCGTTGGACGAGGTTTGCATCCGTCGAAGCAGGACCGGAGAAAGCGACGACCAGGAACGGTGTCGAAGGTGCGTCCTGTCGTCGGAACATGGACCGATTGACCTCGCGCCCGCTCTCTGTCTGATTGGGTCGACGATCTCGACGCGACGAGCAACGTCCAGGGGTCATGCAAGGACATGACATCTCGAGGCACGTTCGTGTTTAGTCGGTCCCGCCTTTGACGACGACGTTGCACACCGACCTGCGAGCACAAGAGAAACGGGACCATCCGAAAAGAAAGGAACAATCAGCATCCGTTCTTGGAAAGGCCCCGAGCATGGATACGCCTCCGCTCGCGTGGGAGAGCTCCCAGAATAATCTCCGACTCGTCCGAAGGGTGACGACTCACTTGAGATTGATGGCGAACCCCTCCCCGACGCCAGAGACGGTCAACGTCTCCACCTCCCAGACTCCCTCCTCGAGCGCCACAAACCGCATCCGCACAGACTGACTCGTCCGAGGGAGCAGAGGGCCGACCCGGATGTGGTTCTCGAGCGGGATCAACGGCGTCGACGACGCGAGGTGCTCAACGAGATGGGCATGCAGGCCTAAAGAGATGGCCGCGAAGGTGGTCAGCTTGACGGAAAACAGACAATCTCGAGGGGCACATTGATCAAACTCACGAGCTTCTCCCATACCCAGGTCCTCCGTGTTGGTCGAGTTGCGGTTCGCAGCGAGCAGAGGATCTCTTCGTCGACGCTTCTCTGGTACACCGATCGAGAAGCGGCGTGTTCTGCTCAGATTAGAGCGAAGGATGCGAGGTCAGCCTTTGAATCTGCTTCAGACGTTGTCTTTGTTCGAACCGGCGTACCTTGTGCTCTTGTTGAAGACGAAGACCTCGAGTGAGAACGGCTCGAGGACCCTGATCGGCCTCTTCCCGCCTTCAGGGGTGAGCAGCGAGATCGAGATGAGCACCCCGTCAGACTCCTGCGAGGCAGTCGTCATCGAGACCTGACCCTGATCCCAGCCCGTCCCAGCTCCCGACAGAGGTCGGCCAGGGGCGGGTGTCGGCGGCGGATGAGAACCCATCGGCCCTTGGGTCGTCCTCCGGCGGGCGTCCATGGCGCTCGTCGGTCTCGACGGATGGGACGAGTTGGCGAAGGCCAGTTGGGACGGAGGTAGTACCGGCGGCTGACCCTGGTAGGACGGGAACGCAGGTGTCGGAGGAGGGTTGGGACCGTACGACGATGAGGACGTCGACGCTTGCGGCACTGGAGGCAGGAGACCGTTCATCTGCGGGTGCGACGCGGACGCTAACTGGGGCGAATTATGTGACATGGCTGCCAGGCTGGCTGCGCTGAACCGCTTGTTGCCAGCAATCATGCTCTGCGGCCGAGAAGCGGACCCGGACGAGCCGCTCGACACGACGCCGGCAACGGTCGGGAGCGAGATCCGCTTGTCCGATGTCGCCTGGAGGTGCGACAGGTCAAGCGTGCAGTTCCATCGCGAGACAAAGGACGCCGTCGGGTACTCCTTGATGCCGTCGATGTTGACGAACGGACGGCCGACGACCGAGATGGAGACTGGGCGGATCGAGTCAGACGGTCCAGAGGAAGGGGGAGGGTGCTGTTGCGAAACGAATCGGCCTTGAGGCTGTTGCTGGACCGTCGAGGGATGTGAGCCGCTCGAGATGGTCGACATGGGCGTCGGAGGAGGGAGTGGATTGGCTGATGGGTTGTAGTGGGCGGAGACCGAGGACGAGACCGAGTACAGCAGGTTGTACTGGTCCAGCGAATGGAGCGAGAGAGGGAAGCCGCCCGTTGAGCCGTCTCCTTGCTCGCTCGGACGAGGCGGCTCGAGCAATTCCGCTTGCGCTCCTGTCGCTGCCCCGCCGACTTTGACCTCAACCGACTCAATCTCAAAGCCGAGCCTCTCGCCGCTCATCCCGTCCGCGCCCCCTCCGGTTGCCTCGACCTCGACCGACATGACGACCTTCCTGTCCTCATCATCGTCGTCTAGACTGTCATCTTCGTCTGCGCGAGGCCCACCCTTGAGCTGGTCGATGAGCAACTGAGGCAGAAAGACGGTCCGCATCCGGAGATGCAGTCCCGACGCGACCGACAAGATCGACCTGTACGACTTGCGCAGCGTAGGCAGCCCGATCAGATCCACGGGCGGGTTGATCCTCGGCCCAAGGCTCATCGGGCTCGCCGACGTCGGCGACGCGTTCAGCACAGGACGCAAACGAGAGAACGGGAACGACAGGTCGGTCCCTGGATGATGATACAAGTTGTCAGCTTGGAGTGTTCCTCAAAGAAGCTCAGGACGGACGTACCAAAGTCATCGAGCAGGTTGACGTCCTCGAGGTCGGACGCGCTGACGTGATCTCGGTTGGCCTTTGGCGTGGCAGGCACCGCTGCTCGTTCGACGGGCAGCTCGTAACCTGCAATGATGCCTCGAGCCGGCTTGTCCCTCAACGTCATCGAGACCGTCAAGCACAAAAGGGGATTGTCGATCCGGGTTCGCAGGAAGGCTGGACCGAGGGCAAGATGGATAGAGTCAGCATCAGCACGGACGTCGACATCCTCCACACGTCCTTTACTTACCTACTGGCGCTTCTAGCTCCCACATTGCTACCCATCCTGGCTTGTCGCCCGACACCTTTGCGAGGATGACCTCCTTTCTCTTCTTTGGCGTACTCCCCCAGGTGGCACTCCAGACGGGAACCCCCTCAGCTCGAGCGTATCGCCTCTCGTCCGTCGATCCGACCTGCGGAGTAGGAAACGGTGTCGAGGGCGGGAAGTTGCGCGTCGACGGAGACGGACCTGGCGAGAGGCGGCCACCTCCTGAGCGATCGTTGGCGGAGGGCGAGGGCGAGCTTGTCCGGATTCGAGGAGGCGAGAGCGCGTTGCCGGTCGGAGTCGAAGGGACCAGGCCTGGCGTGGGTGGGAAGGGGAAGGTTGCAGTTTGTTGCGGAGAAGGGGAGGGAGGGAGGGCCGAGATGTAGGTCGACTCGAGCGTGATCTGACAAGGCGGCGGAGCGCGGTGAGCTCAGCATGGGTTGGCTCAGGCGCGGCGAACAGGAGAACGAGCTCACTTGAAGGTGGGAGAGGAATGAGATGACCTCCTCTGAGGGTTGGTCGTCGTTGATGGACGCATCCGACAGTCTGACGGACGCGTACAGGCCGAGCTGCTCGTCTGAACGTGTCAGAGGTCACCGCAGGACGAAGCCGAACGCCGTCAGCTCGAAAGTCAGAAGAGCGAGAAGGCAGGAAAGGAGCGCACCATAGAAGGCGAGCTTCCTACTCGGTAGACCGAGAACGTTGGCGACCCAGCTGGTCCGTGCGTCTGGCGAGGCGTCTGCGTCTGGCGGGGAGATGGGCTCGGGAGGGACGTGGATCCGAAGCGACGACGAGTGGAACAGCGACGACAGGCTCATCGCACAGAGACCAGGGAGAGATGGCGAACGAGTTGACTGAGAGTAAGCCGAGTCCAGCACCGGGCTAAAGGCGTGTAGTAGTTGCCGGGTTTGGAGGTGGTCCTGATCGTTGAGGTGAGCTCAAACGGTCCGAGCTCACCTCGTCTCCTCTCCCTCTCGACAGTCACAGCACTACTTCTCACCTCAGCTCACACCCTCTGACTATCACCATGGACGAAGCCTCACTCAACAAGCTCAAGATTCCGGAGCTCAAGGAGAAATGCAAGCAGGTACGTCCGCTCTGAAGACGGGGACTGGCAGCTCATCCGTCCTGACTCTCCCTCACTCGCTTGCTTTGTGTCCTCAGCTCGGCATCACCGGGACGTCCAAGCTCACAAAGCCAGCTCTGATAGCCAAGCTGGTGGCCTCACAGTCTTTGGCCTCGAACTCGAGAGCGGCGCCTCCCACGACCAGAGCAGCCTCGGTCACCTCTGCACCGAACGAGACCGCCTCCGCCGCCACACATCGCCCCACAGTCGACAAGGTCCCGGTCGCTTCCGCTTCGCCGCCGCGTGCCTCTATCAAGGTACTCGGCTCCGCTGCTAGTCCAGCTTCGCCTCGCGTCCCAGACAAGCCGACTTCGAAGCGACCACACATCGACACGGAGGCTCCATCGACGTTGCCTGCCTACCCAACGAAGGCCAAAATCCAGAAGACGACGACCAGCGGCAGCACATTCGCATCGACCTTGGCTACGACCTCTTCTGCGAGGGCTGCACCTCGAGTCGCACCGGCCCATACATCGACGCCTTCTTCGTCGACCGCTCACACAACTGCCGCCACGCCCAGTATCACGTCCAATCAGTCATCGACATCTTCTTCCGTGCGACGCAAACCTGATTCATCTGTGTTAAGCGGCAAACGACCGTCGCACAAGTTCGTCCCTCCCATCGTCCGCCCAACCTCAGCTTCCAACCGCATCGCCCCGCTCGCTCCAATCGCTCGACCCCTTACTTCGCCTTCAGTCCCACGACAACCTCTCCCGCCCGCTTCTCATCTTCCTCCAACCCTGTCTGCAATCCAGTCCTCCTGGCTCGCCCGAACGTACCGCACCCTCCATCTTTCTCACCCATCTTCTCCGCCCGACACGTTCGCCTTCGACGCGATCGCCAAAGATCTCTACGAATGCGACCGAGAAGCGCTCGAGGTAGCGATGAGGTTTGTTGTATCGAGGCTTGGACGAGAGTTGATGCTTGCTGGCATGACGAATGAGACGGGCGAGCCCAGTGGGGTGGAGGGCGGGAGGGATGGAGGGTGGGGGCAGGTTACGAGGGCGGAGAGGGTCGGAGGAGAGATTTGGGAGGTGGAGGTGGCGAAGTGGTCGAAGGCTTCTGCGATGGATAAGAAGGGGGAGAGCGAGAGCTGGACGGTGCTCGGGACGGTGAGCTGTCACGCATGTACGCGCCGTCCCTTCTCGCGATCCGCCTCTGACCCGTCCGCTTCTGTCTGCCCTTGCCACCTTAGACAGGCGAGCCTCTCGGTCTCTCCCCAATACCATCGTCCTCGTCCGACTCTCCAGCCTTCCTCTCAACCTCCGCGCGGTACACCTCCGCCACTCCACCCGCTCCCGCTCCATTGACGCTCCGCCCAGACTGGTCGACCTACATCGCCTCCCTCTCCTCCGCATCCCCCCCAACCCGTCTCTCCACCCTCATCCAAACCCCAAACTCAGCCGAGTATCCCTCTGGCATCCGCAAGGCATGGTGGGACTCGCCCACCGGCGGCGACAGCGGCAGGTCAGAGGAGGGGAAGGTGGCGGAGAGGTACGTGCTGGCGAGTTGTATCGTGCAAGGGTGAGTCCGGAGTCTCTCTCTCTTTCTCTTTCTCTTCTGACACGTTTTTGGTAGAACGCTAACCTGGACGTCTGTACACCGGTTTGGGTTTGACACACGAAAGGACCTCGGGAGAGTATCAATCCGCCCAACGCCAATGCGATCTCTTCAACGGTCTCGCTTCCAACACCTTCTCCGCACTCAACACCCATCCCACCAAACCCACGACAAACCCATCGTCGATCCAGCTGTTCCTCCCTCTGTTCGTCCCTCTCCCCGGCCACCCCCACAGCCTATCTCGCTCCTTTCTTCCATTTTCTGCGCCCCTCGTCCAGCCCGAAACTGAAGCCCAATTTGCTTCTACATCTCTTTCATCACAGATCATCCCATCTCTCCTCCCTCCACCTCCACACAACCCGCCTCGCCTCACCCACTTCCCCGCTCATCCCCTTACACCCCTCCCTCGCCCTCGTGATCAAGGAGGAATCCCCCGATGCGGTCGAGTACGTCCTGAGGGAGACGGGGCAGATCGTTGGTGCCGGAGAGGAGGGAGTGGGAGAGGTGTGGAGGGAGGTGCTGGGGTGTGGGGAGAGGGGGGTCGCGACACTGACAGGATGAGGTTGAGTTGGAAGGAGGGGGTCTTGTCGAGTCGAGCGGAGGACTCGGGTCTGCTTGCTTGTAGTGGGGACGGTCGAACGGGTTCATCTCGATCGAACATGTACTCTTCGAACTAGTGCGCACACGAGAGAGAGAGAGAGAGAGAGGACGTCCCCTCCCTCGAGGTATCGGAGGGAGGTGGGGAAGGGGGGTGCCGAAGCCGAAGAGGAAGAAACCAAAAGGAGAAGGCAAAGGCCGAACCGAGACCTAAGCTGAAGTATGTGAAAGATGATTAAAGGGTGCTGCACTCTGAACTAAGGCGCAGGAGGGAGGGAGGGTCAAGGATATACGACGGAGGAACCAAAGTCCGGATGAAAGAGGAAGAACCAAGAACGACGGCTGAGAGAAAGGGTGAGGGGGCACTAGATGCGTATCTAGAGCAGGAAGTGCATGACCGGGAGGGCGACGAGGAGCAGGAGGCCGACGGGTCGGGCGAGGGACGAAGCTGTAGGGCCGAGGGAGCAAGGGCAGGTCAGTCGCTAGTCGTGCGAAGAGAAGAGAGGAGACAACGAAACGACGTACCACCCGAGTTGAGCGCCTCGGCGGTTCCAGCAGCTCCAGTGGCGACGGATCCAGCAGCGACGGCAGTTCCGGTGGCCTCGGCGCCGGCTCCGACGGAGACGGTGGCGGGAGGGCCGGCTGTCGCAGCCTGAATGGTCGCGTTGAGTCGGGGAGGCGAGACCATGGTGTCGAGCGAGGGCTCGTCGCCGGCCAGCATTCCGAGGTTTGCCTTGAGTACTGATGATCAGAATATAGAAAGCAGAGAGACGAGGGGTCAGCGGAAGAAGCGAACCGGAGTGAAGGTCGACTCCTTCGGCCAAACTCCGCAGCGAGACAAGTAGATCGGTCCAGAGTCGCACTCACCCATTCGCTGAGTCAATACGTTCTCCATGAAGACGGGGACGGCCCAGTCCTCCATGCCGGCCATGTCGAAGCTGAGATACGAGGAGAGTAGGGAGGGGGACTGGGAGTCAGTTCCAGGTTCCTGAGATGTCTTCTTCTTCAGAGCAAACTTCTAACTGCTCACGTGGCACCCCAACTCCATGCGGCCGTGTTGTTTCCGACGTAGGCCTTGGCCTCGGTCATCATGGACATGACCTTCGCGTCCTTGCCGGCGAGGGTGGTCATCGCGGCCTCAAACGCGCCGGTAGCGTTCTGCGCCGAGGGGGTGACCTTCTTGATGTTGACTCCGGCAAACATACCCTTCTGGCAGTGAGTCGGCACTCCACAGAAGACCCAGAGCGGGTTGGTGTCGTTGACGGTCTTCTTGAACTCGAACGTGTTGTTCTGTCGACCCGAGGTGAAGCCCTCGGCCTTGGACGCGTTGCAGAGCGCTCCTCCGGATCCCTTGGTGACGGTGTGGACGTTGGCTCCCCACTTGTACACAATCTCGTCTCCGACGGCGGCGTCGAGGGCGAAGGGGACAAACTTGAGGACACCCTGGGTCGGGGCGACGATGACGGTGTGCGTCTTGGTTCCCTTGCCGGCCTCGGCGCCTCCAGTCTTCTCGGGAGGAGGAGGAGGAGTGCCGGGAGCTCCCATGCCGAACTGGGCCTGGCACTGCTGGATGCAGGCATTGTAGCCGTCGTTCTTCATCGAGCCGGAGCCGTACATGGCGGGGGCGGCGGTCATGGCCGCAGGCGGGACGTAGACAGCGGTGGCGGTGGCAGCGGCCTCGTGCATCATCGTCGTCGTCGTCTCGTGAGCCATCATGGCGGCCTCGGTCGTCTGCAAGCAGAAGAAGAAGGTCGGTCAGCGCTCGTCGCGGAGAAGTGAGGATGCGAATTTAAGAGGCGACTCACCTTGGCTCCCTCGTGTGCCATCATGGTCGTCTTTGCGGGCTCCTCCATCGCCATCTTCTCCTTTGTCGCCTCGGCAGCCATCGTCGTCTTCTCCTCGGGCATCATAGCCTTAGCGGCGGTCTCCATCGCCATCGGGGCAGCCGTCGTCGTAGCCTCGGCCATCATGTTGCGCTCGGCGACCATGCGCAGAGGAAGAGTTCGGGCTGCAAGGACAAGCAGACGAGGTGTCAGCTCTCCGTCTTGCACCTGGTCCGGAGGATCTTCATGTCGCCTCGACGCTCGCGCGAGCCCGCGGAGGCCGAGCTGTAGCTTTGCTCTCTTCGGGCTCTGTGCCTCTCTTGGCGAGCTTGGACCCTTCCGACCGAGCGACCAAACGATTCATGTACTCACCCGAGACGAGCGAGAGCGACGAGAGGGCGAGGAGGGGAAGGAGAGAGGCGAGCATCTTGTGAAGGGGTGGGTCGGGTAGAGATGAGGTGGGGTTGGTGTGGGGAAGTGTTCGGAGCCTGTCCGGACGAGATGAGGGGAGGAGGAGGAAGAGGGAATGTGGGATAGGAGCTAGCTCTGGTGAGGAGAAGTGGCGAGGCAACGAGGTCGATCCGTGGGAGGATGAGTGGAAGAGAAGCGAAGTCAGCCATGAGCAGAGACGCAAGCGAGGGCTGGACAGAAGAGGACGAGGGACCGACCTCAATTAGATGGGTGAAGGTTCAACGAGGTGATCCGTCTAGCGGTATGACAACGACGAGGAGATGGAAGGGGAGAAGGGGAAGAAGGGAAGAGAAGAGGAAAGAGAGAAGAGAGGGAAGATGATGGTTGGAGGGCAAGGAAGAAGGGCGCAGAGGAAGAGACCAGATGCGACAACGAGGGGGAGAGGGGTCGGCGGAGGCAGTAGGCCCCCTTCGGAGAGGGGCGGCGAGCTGGTTGGAGGGTGACCACATTTCGGACAGCTTGCTCCTCCTTCCCGCAACAGCCATCTTCGTCGGTACCGAAACCCCTATCGCATCCCCGGATCGGCTCGACCCAGTTTGACGCTCAGCTTCGCCTATGTCCGCCTTGACTCGCAGACGGAGGAGGGACGAGGTGTGACGAAGGGTTGAGCTCGCTTCGTTTGGCGTCTCGCGTGAGCTCATATGGGATGGCTTCCTTCACTCTGCCCCTGACTGCAGTCCTGCAAGAAGCCGACCCCCTAACGAGAGCGAACAGTAAGCTCAATGACTCTCTTCTGTTCTCTTCTCGCCCTCAATCTCGCCCATGCCGCCCGCCCACCCCGTCCCGCCCGCGGGCGTACCGACGCCGCTCGAGTTTCTCGCCACGTACAAGGACGATCTCTGGGATCTGAACGGCGCAACGAAAGGCGACTTTGTCTCTCGACTGCTCGGGATCATGGCAACGGTCGACCGCAACTCTCGCGGAGGTGCGATCAGTCCCGCCCAGTACCGGGACGCGACTCTTCCGCCAGACGTACTCGCAGACGGCTATCGAGTCTTCGCAGAACTGGACGCTCATGTGCAAGCGAAGGCGGCCGCGTCGGATAGACTGAACGGCTACATGGCGTTGTGAGCTCTGTTCCGTCTCCTTCCTCGCTCCGATCCTCTCGTCGCGCAACGTGCGCATCAACCCGCCGTCTTCATTTTCTCTACCCAAGCGTTCCTCCTGCGTGGGATCCTACTGTAGACCTTCCTCCAAACCTGATGGGTGTGCAACTGTGGAAGAAATACCCTCCTCGCGACGACGATCGACCGGGTCCGAACAACTGGAACAACGTCGAGTGGCAGAAGCAGTGTCCGACAGCTCTGCATGGTCGCCACCAGACGTACTACGAGGCCTGGGGCATTCTCGTAGTGAGTTTGAATTTCGTTCTTCGCACTTTGACAGCAAGATGGGTCTAAGCAGGAGATCTAGCCGTGTCGCTCTTCGTCTCGGCTCATCTGAACTGACGCGCCAATTTGCTCTTCCGTCTCATAGACCGCCATCTTTGACATGACTCCGCAGTCGTTCGACTCGTCCGATGGCGCCCAGAAGATCGGACCCGATGGCCATCCAGGACAGCCGATCTTTGGGCGAAACTCCATCAAGTGGCCAGCCGACCTCGACCACGAGCTCTTCGCGCTGATGAGGGCTTTCTTCCTCTGGATCCTCCGCCACAACCCATCCGCCATTATCCTCTGCTCCGGACTCGGATGGAAGTTCTTCCTCGAGGAGCTGACTCGCGAGAACGGGATCCCGATGGAGACGGTCACCCTTCTCGTCTCTCGGCCGGACGACTACGCCTCCAGACTGCTCGAGCTTTACCTCTCGTACGAGGTGTCGATCATCGGACACAACTCGCAAATCGCCACGTTCTATCTCGCTCACGCGTCCTCGGTCACCCGCGGCAACCGAAACAACTGGGAGCCGTACCACCGAAACGGAGTCGCGCGCGACGTCGTCGGAACGCCCATCGCAGCGCTCAACGGCATCCAGGTCAAGGCACAAAGTCATCGACATTTTTTCAAAGTCACTTGCGGATCGACCAACGGAATCGCCCACAACGGACCAGCCCTCGATCTCTACGGAGCCGGAAAGAGGATCAAGTTCAAGGGAGGGTCGGACGAGATCGAGTACCGCGCGATGACTCGCGGACAGCAGATCGAGCGAGAGCAGCAGTATCTGGACGAGCGAGGAGTGGCCCAGCTCACTCGGGAGCAGCTCGTGCAGATGGCGGCGGAGGCAGATGGCGCGGAGGAGAGGAAGAGGGCAGAGAAGGAGGAAAGGGCGAGGGTTCGGGCAGAGAAGGAGGAGAGGGAGAGGGTGGTGAAGGAGGAGAGAGAGAGGGAGTGGGAGAGGCTGAGTCGAGAGTGGGACGAGGGAGCAGAGGAGAGGGAGGAGAAGGAGAGGGAGAGATTGGAGAGGGAGGAGAAGAAGAGGGAGAAGAAGGAGAGGGAGAGATTGGAGAGGGAGGAGAAGAAGAGGGAGGAGAAGGAGAGGAGGGAGAGGGAGCGAGAGGCAAGGGAGAGGAAGCCGATTACGAGAGGGCCGAGGAGGACGGGCTCAGAGGTGCAGAGGGCGGAGGACGAGAAAAGGATGAGGGTGATGAGGAGGAGGAGGGAGAAGGACGATAAGGAGACGACCTTGCAGAGAATGCGACGGGATGCCGAGTTGGAGCAAGCGGCGGACGAGTACGAGAGCATGTGGGGCGACGACCAGAGTTGGCGGGAGGAGGTGATGCGGGGCAGGTACTTTTGGAACGGCGGGCAGGAGGTCGACTAGCGTTTGTAGTCTCCCTAGTCAGGTTATCGCGTCAGCTCATGGCCCATGTCCTTGTACTTTGCGGTTTGGTTGGCTGGTGGTTTGACGGCAGACTCGCGTTGAGCGTGCGAGGTTCGAGCCGGTTCGTCCGAGCTCGCCCTTTCCCTCTCACCTCCTTCCTCCTTCGTTCTCCTCCACGCTCGGCCGTTCACTTTTCCGTCATGCTCGTCCCTTCCTCCCTCCTCGCACTCGTCTCGGTCGCGCTCTCTCCTTTGGGTACGTCCCGGCCGGCCCAACAGTCGTGCTCATGACAGGGACTCCCTAACGTGACCCCGCCCACTTGTGCTGATGCCTTTCCCTTTCCTTCCCAGCGCTCGCCCGGCCGAATGCTCTGACAATGTTCAAGCGCCAGACCGACGCGGGTGCGGTTCCTTCCCAGTGCACGTTCACGTGTCGGCCTGTGCAGGAGGCTCTCGCTGTATGTGTCTTTCCTCATTCTGTGACGTGCCGTCCGTCGTTGAGCTCAACCCGGTCCTGACCTTCCGTCCTCCCTTCGCTGCCCCATCTGAACCACAGTCCTGCCTGGTCGCGACCTGCCTCTGTAACTCGGACGTCCTCGCAGCCTGTACGTACTCGTCTCCCTCTCTCTCTCGGGCCGCCGTGTCGCGACGGGCAAGGACGACGTCCCCCCTCTTGCCCGCAGTGGCCCCCCTCCTCCTGAAGGCAGTCACCCAGCTCGAGCTGACCCTCCTTCCTTGGCCGGTCTCCCTGTCTGCAGTCGTCGACTGCTCAGAGTGCACTCTCCACGCGACCAACCCGTCCAACCTGAACGAGTCCATCGCGTCCTATCAGGCGTCCATCGACGGTCAGTCCGCGTCTCTTCTCGCTCACCCGCTCAGCCGACTGGACGTCCGAGCTCATCTTCCGTCCGACCCTTCCTCTTTCTTCTCGCTACTCGCTTGCCTCCCATCTGTAGCCTACCGTCAAACCTGCGCCAGCTCGCCCACCCCCGTCTCCCTCCCCAACGTGACGATCACCTCCCCTCCGGCAAACGCGACCTACGCGTCTGCCTCGTCCAACTCGACCTCCTCCACAATCTCAAACTCGTCCGCCTCGGCCTCAGCCACCTCCACCATCTCCTCGCGCGCATCGTCTGCCTCGGCGAGCGTGTCGGCCGCCAGCACGTCCGCTGCCGCGGGTTCGAGCTCGACGGGTGTCGGAGCCGGAGCGAGCGCGTCCGCGAGGGCGAGCGGGACGAGCGGAGCCGAGAGGAGCGTCGTTCTCGCTGGAGGGGTCGGAGCTGTCGTCATGGGTCTCATGGGACTGGCAGTGCTTGTCTAAGCGCGTGTCTTGAGGCTACAGGGTTGGCAAGGTCGCCTATCACCTGCCCTTCTCGTTCTACGCTCGTGCTCTCCGCCCCGTCTGGCTTTCTTCTTTCAACTGTCTCTTCCGCTAGACCCCTTACGTTACTATCTCGCGCCTAATCGCTCCTCCTCTCGACCTCACACGGACCATACTCTCGCTCGTTGCTTGCTGTCTCACCTACGCGTCTCTATCTCTTCGCACAACCTTCGTCAACTGTATCTCGAACAAGCTTGCACACTCCGTTCCGTCCATCTGGTCGCAATGCAGACTCTTCCATCTGGTCGCAATGCAGACTCTTCCATCTGATCTGACTCTACTGAAGACGACTCTCTGCACGATCGCGTTCCGTCCATTGGCGCGCACCCTAGAAGAGAAGTCGGAAGGGGTAGGCTGACGGGGACGAGAACAGACGAGAAGGGCGTCAGTCGTTGCGAGACACGGGCAAGGGCATGAAAAGCCGACTCACATCCGTTCTTGACCTTGAAGATGTTCATCAGGATGCTGAACACGAGCAGCAGCACACCCGACCAGAGGATCACCCCGACCTTCTGCTTCGCCGGGTCCCTCAACTTCGGCACCAAGTTCGACAGGGCGACGAAGCAGAACGCCAGCACACCGTCTTGCAAACACCACACAAACACCAAATCGATCGCGTCAGCAATCCACCTCCTCTCCCAATCCAAAGATCCCTCGCGTCTGACTCACAAATCACCCCTACGACCTGGCTCTCCGCCCCATACTGGTTCTGGAACCCTCCAGCCATCCACTGACTCCTCCCCTCCCGATCGACCACCATGTACGGCGCCTCCTTGATCTTGTTCCACATGTAGCCCGAGGTGAACGTGAGCACGATCAGGAGGGTGGCGGCCGTCCAGAGGTGCTTGGAGGTGGCGATGGGCAGGAGGTACGAGCGCGATTGGAAGAGGAGGTAGAGGGCCCCGAAGGCGCTGGGGGAGGAGGAAGTAGTAAGGGGATGGAAGGGTGAGTAAGGTAGGGTGGGGAGGTGTGAGGGGAAAGGGGAGGGGATGGGGGACGAACATGAAGGGGGCGGTGATGATCTTTCCCCATGGTCGAGGGCGGTAGAGCTCGAAGGGGGTGGCGACCTTGGGGCGGATGAAGTTGAAGAGAGCTTCCGAGGCGAATCCGCTGCGAGGAGAGGGAAGACGAAAGGTCAAGTCCGTCAGCGCATGCTCGGCGCTTCGTTCGCGTAAGGTAGAGGTCGTGACTCACTTTGCGTTGATGTCGTATCCGATAGCGCTGGTCTTCTCTCCTGCGCTTGTTGGCGCAAAGAAAAGCAGTGTCGGGGCGGTGCTCAGGCCGAGCTGTATGGGACGACGGAGGAGGTGATGGTGAGCTCGCGCGTTGCCAGCGGACCCGGGGAGATGATGAGCTCGAGCAACTTGGACTGACCGACTTGTAGACTGCCTGACCGTCCTCAAAGTCGAGCGAGGCAAAGATTGTGTTTGACCGTTGGTCTTTTGGGAGTCTGTTCCATGAGCCTGCCACGTCACGGAACGAGGGGTCGAACTGCCTGAAGGGAGAGGAGAGCAGAGGAGAGGGAAGGTCAGCTCCGTTGCTGTCTCTCGGGCCACTCGATCACTTGCCAGGCTCGGACACCCGCGCAGAAGATGAGCTGACTTACTTGCAAGGTCCGCACTGAGATGAGAGCCGTCGAGAGGGAGAAGGACGAGCAGGTCAGCTTGATCATCTCGAAGCGTTGAGCTCACGTCGGCACCATCTCCTCCGCCTACCAGCAACGCATCACTGACTCCACTATGGCCATCGCAGACTGATCCGAGCAGAGACAGGACGCACCTTGAAGCTTGGGTCCATGGCTGTGAGGACGACTGCGACCGAGTAGTCCCTGTCTGGCTGTCCAACGAGGTCATCGTACGAAGCAGAGTCGAGCTTGACCACCCCGTCACGCGAGGAAGCAGCCTTGGCAGCGTACTTTTGCCCCTTGATCGACAGAGCGGATACGAAGGAGGGGACTAGGAGGAGGAGAGGGAGGAGGGGAGTCGGGAGATGCATGCTGGGCCGGAGGCGGATTGTGACGGTTTGGAGGGCAGTCGGAGGAGGGGCATTCGTGGTGAGCTCGACCTCGTCCTTTCCCTTCGAACCACGTCGACCGGTCGAGCAAGACTCTCCACAAGAACCATGGCCACACCTACCTCCACCTCCACCAACGCTGCTCTCCTCTTCGTTGCCGAACGGGACGCGGACGTAGTCCTCATCAGCTCGGACGAGATCTCGTTCCCGGTGAGGAAGGCGTCGCTTCTGGCCAACTGCGAGATCTTCGACGACATGTTCTCCGCTCCCTCGGACGTGCTCTCCATGGAGAATGGACAGGAAGGGCTACCGAATATCAAGCTTGACGACAAGGGAGCCGACCTCGATCTCTTCCTGCGGTTCATCGTCCGAGAACAGAAGCGGCGACAGAACGACGGCCAGCCCATCTCAGTGGACGAGACCAAAACGTGAGTGACGAGCAACAGCACCGTCTCTGACCGCTTGCCGCTGATCACGGACATAATCTCTCTTAGCTTGGTGCATCTGGCCGACAAATACGGCGCAAAACTTCTGATCGACACCATTGATCTCTCTTCGTTGCGCGCGGCGGTTGCGGCCGACCCGCCCGGCCTGTTCGGATTCGCTATGTCCCACGGCCTATTCGAGATGGCAAGAGACGCGTTGGCCCTCTTCCAGAAGGACTATGTCTGCACGCGCAACTCGTACAACCCCGCCGGGAAATGGGACCCCCATACCCAACCAGTCCCCTATCGCGGCGCCATCTCCGGGGGAGCGCCATACCTGATGTCCGACGTTCCGATGGAGGACCTAGCTCGAGTGCCCTTCAAGACGATGCTCGATCTCCAGAACGCCCAGGAGCGAGTGCTTGTATATGGTCACAAGTGGGCAGACGAGGCGAAGAAGATCAAGGTCCGTCCCGCTTCGCCGGTCACTACCTGAACCGTCTTCCACGCTGACGTGATGTCGAGCGCTCTCTCTGCGGCAGTTGGCCTGATTCACCTCAACAGAGCTTCCTTCCTCTCTTCAAACATACTCTCCTCCACCAACTCCCTATCTCGACTCTCGCTTTCGTCTCGATGATGACTCTTCACGCCCTCTCCCGACCCGCTCGGCCGCAGCCGCAAGACTGAGAGATCAGCTGACCTGTCTTCACGCGGAAGAAGCTGACCTCACTCTTTTTCCGCTTTGACCTCGAACCACCACCACCTCATGTCCCTCAATCCCCTCCCCCGACGTCGCCCCAAAGGCAAGTTCGGCTCACCCATCCGCGTCCTGCCCATGCCTCCCACCAACACCGCCACGCCTGTCCTCGCCTACGTCGCCGACCCCAAAGCGGACCTCGTCCTCAAGAGCTCGGACGGAACTTCATTCCCAGTGCGACGAGTGTTCCTCCAGACCAGCTCCGAGGTCTTTGAGGACATGTTCGCCTCGTTTTCCGACGATGAGACCAAAAAGGACGACTCGAGCGGCTTGCCCGTCGTCAAGCTCGAGGAGACCGGAGCGGATCTCGACCTGTTCCTCCGCTTTGTCGTCCGAAATCAGGACCGAAGCGGAGCAGATGGAGGGCCAATCTTACTGGAGCAAATCAAGTCGTGAGTCTTTCCGTCCGCTATCTGTCTTCTTGATCTTACTCGACGTGACTGATATACCTTCCCTGGTCCTCTCAGACTGATCCATATCTCCGATAAGTACGGCGCCAAGGCGCTCGTCGACCAGCAAGACGTCCTCCTCCGACTCGCCGTGGCGAAGGATCCTCCCGGTCTCTTCGGATTCGCCATGTCCCACGGGCTCATCGAGACAGCGAGAGCCGCGCTCTCTCTTTTCCAAAAGACCTACGAGATCTCATCCAAAGAAGTGTACGGTCATCAAGGCCACTATTACGGTGCTCATCGTGTGGTGACGAGGGACAAACCCTTCCTCCTCATGGACGCGGACCGATCCGACCTCGCTCGCATCCCGTTCGAGATCATGTTCGAACTGCAGCGAGCCCAGGAACGCGTTCTCCTAGGACAGAGTTATTGGGCTCAAGAGGCCCAGACAATCAAGGTCGGTGTGCACTTTGCCTTCACCCAACCACAGGACGACTGACGGCTGTTCTACCATCTCATGCAACCTCAGCTCACTTGAGAGGCCTCGTTTGATTCAATCACCGTTGCCCGAGCGCTGTCCTCCCATGGTCGCGCGCGCATCCGCCCACATCTTCACGACCTATGCACATGTATCAAACTTGACCAAGAGTCTTCGAGAGACAGCGAACGAAAGCGGCAACCGGTGATCTTGTCTTGAGAGTGGATATGTGACTAGGTGAATGGCAGCGAGACGAGACGAAAGTACAACGAGAGACGAGGGTGGGAGATGCACAGAAGGGACAGCGGGACGGGACGGGGGGTATGTACAAGATGGGTCGGGGTACAACGAAGGAGCGGCCGGGGCGGGCGTGTATGAACTGGGTAAAGAGGCGAGGGGAGAGGAGGTGACGCGAGGGTGGGCAGGGAAGGATAAGGAAGGGTAGGGAAGGAGGAAGTGGAAAGGATAGAGTGGAAAAGAAAGAACGAACGAAAGAACGAAAGCAAATGAACAAGCAGGACAGGCAGGCACGAAAGAGCAAGCAATGGACAACGAGAAGGCCAGCAAAGGATGGAACGGTGAAGCAAGCGAAGTAAGCAAGAGGTTCACGACAGGTGTAAAGATGCAGCAGACTGCTACATCTCCATGTCCATCGTGTTCCAATCGCCCTCCTCCTCGCTGCCCTCCTTCGCCCCCCTACTCCTCTCCCTCTCGCTCATCTCCTCGTCGTCTTCCTCCTGCTCGTCAACTGCCCCACCTCTCAGCGAGCTGCTTGGCATCGGCAGATGCGGGCTCGTTCCAAGCGGCGTGCCGTGATGGTACACCCCGGCGTTCCCATTCGGGCTCGTCGAGTAGTTGATCACCGGCCCGCCCGCCGAGAGCGAGGACGCCCCGTATCTCGGCGAGGTCGAAGCGAGCGAGGCAAGCGAGTTGTCCACTCCTGCGACGGGCGAGCGGAGAGGGAGCGAGCCGAGTCCCATGCGGCCCATGAGGGCGGTGGTGGTTCCGAACGAGGTGCGACGCTCGCCCATCGACGGAGGAGGGACGGGCACAGACGCAGAGGTGTGCTCCTGCTTGACAGGAAAGGATCGACCGTACCCGGAGTCGGCTGTCTCCTGCTCGTCATCGTCGTCGAGGATGTCGTCGTCGTCAGAGTCCTGGCCGTCCTCGGCGGATGAGTCGGGCGAGGAAGCGGAGGACATGACCTCCTCGGACGAGCGCGACGAGGCGGTGGTGCGTCCTCCGGTCTCGGTCGTCGGGACGGGCGTGGACGACTGGACAGACTGCTGTCGGAGCAGGTTGGAAGCGTGCGTCGAGGTCGCCTTGGACCGCTGGCGAGAGTCCATGAACGAGATCGACGGCATCGGGTGGGACGAAGGCGAGACGGCAGCAGGCCAAAGAGACTGCAACGAGGCGATATCAGAGTGTCAGACACCTCGGAAGGGCGGGCAAACGAGAGAAGAACCGACTGACCTTGTCCTCCGGCAACGAGTTCGGCGCGAGATGGACCAAGATCGTCGCAGCCTATCACCGACCGAGCACCGACAAAGGGAAGATGAGGAAGCAGAGATCATCAGCAAACGGCATCAGCCAAGACACCGACACATCGGCCCCTTGGTCCAGAACAGAAAGGCCGAGATATGTGGAGGGAGGGAGGGAGAGAAAGCCGGGACGCACCTCAAGGACCTGGACCTGCTGGTGCTTGCTCAGGAGCAACTTTGAGCTCTGCTCCCAGTGAGGCGAGTGCTGCCATCGATGCTTGACCAAGCACGACGGGTGTCGGTAGATCTGTCGAAGCAAACCCACACCCAAAACAGTCGATCAGCAATCTGCGAGTCGCGTCGATCCTCCCTCGGCGCGCCAACCAAACGAGCACTTTCGCGCCTTCCACCTCCGGATGGGCTTTCTGAAGGTGGATCTATGCGTACCTTTGAGCAACTTTCGCATCGGAACACCGAGGCGGATCTCCTCTTTCCGCCCTTTCCGTTCTTGAGGTCCTTCATCTCGTCCTCGAGGATCTCTCCGTCGTCCTCTGGGTTGCCCGACGCGAGGATGCTCACGTGCGCCGGCAGCGACTGAGGGCTCAGCAGCGAGGACGCAGGCGTGGCAGGCGAGGACGAGAACGAAAACGGCGGCGGGGTCGACGAGTCGGAGTTTGTGCGGTGGTCGAACAGCTTAGGGGGGACCGAGCTATGAGACACAGGAGAGGAAGCCAGGGGGGGAGGGCAAGGAAGGAGCATACAAAGGTCAGCATGCCGTCACACCCACCAAACGATGACCCGGCCGTTCACCCAAAACGAGGCTAGGAACACAAAGAAGGCTAGACTGTGCGTTTGACTCACGTTCTCGAGGAAGTCCTTGTTCCGAGGGTCTCCCTCTTCAAGGACGCGCCTCCGCCTCCAGACTTCTTCTTGTCCATCCCGCTGAGGCTGCTCGCCAAGCTCCCACTCGTACCGACAGACCCACCCGCACCAGCCTCGGACCCTCGTCGTCCAGACTTGCGCGTGGGGATCGCGACAGGGCGCGAGGCAGGCGCTCGAGAAGTCGGGACCGGCAGAGGGGACGTGGTCGGGATCGGGGAGAAGCTCAGGCCGAGGAGACCTGCACACATGAGCCGTCAAGATGAGAAAGTCATCAGGTCAGCCATATGAGTACGACAGAAGATGCCGCTTCGGCGTTGAGCGATGAGGCCACTTTTCCGGGGGAAGGTCACCGGGCTCGCGCGGTGTGTCCTCCACTTTTGTGGACGAGGGCGACCCCCCGCGGTCCGGGCCCAACAAAGGGACAGCCTCCTCCCTCCCTCAGCTCACTAGAGAGACAGGTCACTCACCTGATACTGTAGCGTTGAGCTGGTCTACTTCGTTCTTGGCCGAGGGCAACGAGGCCGTCTGCATCGCGTCGAGAAAGAAGGTGGGGCGCGGGCGGGCGGCGGCGGAGGGGGTTGTTGGGTTGTGTGGGGGGACGGTGGGGGTTGACACGGAGCGCGTGCCACGACGGGGTCGGTCGAGATTTGGGCAGAGATAAGAGAGGGGGCGAAGGGAAAGAAAGTGGGAGAGTCAGTCGGGAGGGTCTGGTGGTGCGTGCTAGGGCGTATGCTTGAGCTGGAAGGAAGCGAGGAGGAGTGTGTTGGGTGGAACCAACGACGGACGACCGGATTTCGATTGCTCATCCCCCCCTCTTTGGGGGGACCACCTGCCCAGCGACTCCCCATCCTCACACACAGCCAAACCAGTCATCTCAGACGCGTCTCTATCGCTCATGTCCGCCTGGACACCAGGTGGGAGGTCGAGAGCGGAGAAGGGAGACAGAGGGCAGCTCAGGCGAAGGGACGTACCTGGGACGTGCGCCGGCTGCTCTGACGAGCTGGCAGGCTCGACGGAGGAGGAGGAATCAGGCTCATGGCGTGACGTGCTCTCGTAGGAAGAAGAGGGTTGTGAGTGGGTGTGCGATGGGGTGTTGTTGGTCAAGATTGTTGGGAGGGTGTGTGTGATGGTTGATGAGTGCGATCTGACTTTTGGCTGGCTGTCTGTCTCTCGAGGCGAGCTCGGCGCAACCCTCCCGAGCGAGCGCCCAGGCCTCGCCTCGATCTCCTCCGTCGGATCCTTCGCCCTCGGCCTCGCTAAAAGAACGCCTCGGATCCTCAATTGCCCCGATTCCAGCTCGCGTAAATTCAGAGAGCAGAACCTAGTCGAGCATGTGCAGTGAACGGAGCATCCTAGACGGAGGACGAGGCACAGGAACTGGCCTTGTTGATGACCTCGTCCGTCCTCGCGAAGACGCGCGATTCGCCAGCAGCCCTGTCCTGTCTCGTGCTGACACCCGTCCGCCCGTCGGTCAGAACCGGGTCACCGTTCCGTCGCTTCCTTCCTTCTGTCTGCGATCTTCAATTCTAGAAGCCAAGCTCTATGTCTATTGGTCAAATATAGTCTAATCCCAGCCAGGTCCGTATGCTTCCGGGCTGCGACGAGAAGATGGTCGCCGACGCAGTCGAGTAGACGTCCTTGTGCTGGTACAGCTGCAGCACACCCCGGAAGTGAAACGCGATCGCAGCGAGGATACTGATGTGCCAGATCTGATGACTGGCGCCGAGGAGATCGAACATCTGAAGGTTATGGAGCAGGAGGGTCAGCGCAAGGCCAGGGATGTATGCGCGGTAAGAGGACTGAGACTGACTCCTGGGAAGCGGCTCTCGGGGTAGTGGTTTGCGTAGAACCAGAGTCCGAAGAAGTAGGAGCAGAGCGAGGGCAGCATCGGTCCGAGGAAGACGAGCGTCCGTTGCAGCGAGTTGAGGAGCGCCATGTGTGCGATGGGGGCAAGTGCGGAGAACCCCATCCCGAGGAAGAACAGGATCCGAAGGTGCTGCAAACCGGAGTTGAGAAGTCAGCATAGTCGGAAGATGACGTGGTCATGTGAGTCTACGCACCTTGTTATGCCGCCGGTTGAACCATTGCTGGAACGGAAGGATGGACCCGGCGACCTGAAGTTCAGAGGGCAACGCGAGGTCAGCCGACAAGATGACGAAATCAGAGTTCAGAGCACGGAAGACGCACTCCGACCATCAGGTTGAGAATCCCGTACACAGCCATAGCCTTCGGGTGGTGGTAGAAGCCAAAGTAGACGACCGAATTGACCGACGCCGCGATGAGCCCTGGATCGAAGGAAACAGCTGTCAGTCCTTTTTCACAGCGGTTGTAGGGAAGGCCGCTCACATGAGATGCCCAGATAGTCGACGCAGGCGAAGGTTAGGAAGTACCGCTTCGTCGCGCACCCAGCGAACAGGTGCCAGAGGGACGAGCAAAAGAGGCACTGCGATGGTCGGACACGCGACAAGTCAGCAGCGCCACCCACGCAGCGCAGAATCAAGCATGACTGACCTTGAAGGCAGCGAGCAAAAAGAACAGGAGGACGACGGTGTCGAATGTGGCGGGAGGAGTGTCGGAGGTAAAGGGCGTAGAGTAGACGAAGAACGGGATCGAAAACAGGACGAGGATCGACGAGAGCAGATGCGAGTGGATGTTGACTGTGGCGAAGGCATAGACAAAGAGTAAGCAACTTGCCCTCCCTCAAACGACACGCGGACGATGAAGACTGACCAGTCTCGTTGTGCACCGCAAACAGACTCCTGACGAGCTTCTGCCAGTCCTCGATCGGGATGAACCGATAGTGTTGAACGACAAACTCGTTGTTCTGCCATAGCCACGGCAGGTCCACAAACTTGATCAACCCTCCCTCGGCCTCCCTCGCCAACTTGATTGCACCCTCGACACTCGGTCCCTCGACGACCTCCTCAAGCACCTCGACCTCGGTCACCTGTCCATCCGGTCCGATCTTCTTCTCTCGCGAGATGACCCGCCTGAGCTTCCCGCCGCTGGAGTCCTTTCCTAAAAGGACGGCATCCTCGTCGGTCGTCTCGCCGTCGCCCGACCCGTCGGTCTTGGTGGTTGTGCGTTCGAAGGTCCGCGTGCGGCGGGTGTCGAACGACTTCCATCGCCTCGGTGTCCGATTCGGGAACACGGGGAACATCATGGCCTCGCCGTCCTCGTCCTCGTCGTCTCCGACAACGCTGCCTTCTCCTTCGCGAGGGAGGATCGCGTCGAGGAGGTCAAAGACCTGCTGGGCACCCATCCCGAGCGACGTGTTGGGCGCGAGAGAAAAGTCTGGCAGTTGAGGCAGCCGGCTCGACATCGAAAAGCCGGTCCGGGGGAGCGGGATCTTCTTGACGGACGAGTGCAGGTGGTCCAGTCGCGATGGTAGGGATGAGAGAAAGTCGAGCCGTGGCGGGAACGGCGAAGATGGCGTAGGGAGGTGGGACGAGAGCGCAGAAAGCGACGGCAGGTGAGGAAGGTAGGTGAGAACTTCAGTCCGGAGCAGCGATAGTTGCGAGAGGAGTGCGTCCGGTGTAAGCGACGACGTTGAGGTTGATCGGATCCGATTCCGGCGTGGGAAGTAGGACGTCCGTGGGGAGGGTGAGCTTGGGTCGTCCGAGTCGTCCTCGAGCCGGAGTCTGGCCTTTGTGAGAATATCGACCTCGTCCTCCTCGTCGTCGGCGTCGTCGTTGAGATCGACAACGTCTGCGTTTGTGCTGGGTTGCCAGTCTCCGTCGAACGCGTCTGCCTTTGCTGCGTCTCCGTAGTAGCTGAGAACCCTCCGCTCGAGCTCGGTGATATGGGACAGCAGACTCGACCGCAGGGACGTGTACGTCAAATGCGGAGGGAGCGTCGGAAGATCGAGATCGAGCGCCTGCAGAGACGAGAGCGCATAGCCGGTAGGCAGGTACGAGAGCAGGCCAGGCTGACGAGCGAGGCAAGGCAGGAGGGGGAGAATGTCAGCGGTGGTGACCCTGTTGAGCTCGGCCGTCCTTGTTCGCTGAGGTCCGAAGGCTCCTATGGTCGCATGGCACTCACTGCTGAACCTCCGTTGGCGATAGCTGGCATCGACAGTCCTCTCCGCCTGTTCTTGGGCCTCGTCGTCTGGGTCGCAGTGGTCGAGGCGGGTCCGACGTCGAGGTCGTCCAAGCTCACCGGGTCCGTTGGGGACACGGACACGTCCCCTGCTGCCAACGACGGCAGTCTGGAGCCAGACGCTACAGGCGACGGCCGATCATCGATGGCCATGAGAGATGGAAGTGTTACGCAGGTATCGGAGGGAAAGCAGGCAGGTCGACGTTGGCAGGTCCGGGGCAGGACGGAGCCACGAGAAAGAACGTGGGATTGGCTGACAGCCTCGGCCGCCTCAGCGTGAGTACCCGGACTCGTGCGAACCCCCTCTGATACATGGAAAACTTTAACCAGCAAACATATCCTCAATTGACTGGCATATTGAGTCTCCGACGTAAGCTTGTACGACAAGATAAATCAACCTGAACGTCTGACTTTGGCTTCCGATCTCTGGCTCGGCCGAGGTTGTCGGCCAGCAGTTCCTCTTCGCCTCAGCCGGGACGATGTTCCCTCCACTTGACCAGTCGCCGGCGAAGACTACCATGACTGCTTGCGCTGAGAGTTTGACCGGTAGTATTGGGAGAACGAATCGTGATTCCCATCATCGCGCCGTGTGCCAGCAGGCGAATCGAAATGGAACAACTATAACGCGAGCAACGATTTGGTCGAGAAGTACAACAGGGAGAACGCATGCGGGCCGCCTCGAGAATGATTGCAGGCGTAGAAAACTAACTCCGGAACAGCAAAGAGAACGTGGGCGAGGGAGGGGGAATGGGAGGGCTTAAACACAGGAGGATTGGGTGGGGTGGGGTGGGGAGATTACGGCAGATATACAGGTAGAAGGCGGAGGATCGAATGACGCTCGATGCGTTTAGAGGAGGGTCTCACCTGGAGTGATAAGAGCAAAGGGTAAAGGTGATCAGCGAGTGTTGGCGGAACTGATTTCACAAAACTGTCTGGCACGTACCGAGAGCGGCTCGAGCGAGCGAGCATCCGACGGCGACGGTCTGGGCGACCGAGACGGGGTCCTCGAGCGACGGGTTGACCTCCATGATGTCGAGGCTGGATCAGCGAAAAAGGAAGATCCGATCAGCCAGACGCTTACACAATCCGCAGCCGACGAGTCTGGACTCACGCGACGAGGAGACCGGTCTCGCAGATGGCCTCGGTGATGTAGTGGCCCTCTCGGAAGGTGAGTCCACCTCGGACGGGCGTTCCAGTCGAGGGAGCGACGGCCGGGTCGAGCGCGTCGACACTAAGAGGAGAGCACGCGCGCAGATCGAGAACGTGGGTCAGCAACGTCCCACTTCCTGCACTCGAACGTGTCACTCAGAGATATAACCAGAGAAGCTCTGTTTACTCACTCGTACGAGAGGTGGATGGGCCTGTTCCTGTCTGGGTTGACGTGGTCGAGGGCCATCTCGACCACCTTTCCGATCCCCCACTTGTCGACGTGGTGCATCGAGAAGGCCTTGATGTTGTTGTCCTTGAGGATCTTTCGCTCTCCGGCGTCAATGTCTCGGAGTCCGATGTAGACGATCCTGGACGGGTCGAGGCAGGGCTTGACCCACTCGTTGAACGGCGCAACGTCGGTCCCCTCGAGGCCCATCAGGAACGAGACAGGGCACCCGTGCAGGTTGCCAGAGTCGGTCGTCAGCGGGGTGTTGATGTCGGCATGGGCGTCGATCCAGATCAGACACGCGTCAGGGTACTTGGACAGAGTTCCCTGTGGCCGGCAAGCGAGAACAACGGAACGATCAGAGAGGGTGTGGACTATCAGTACGGTCGCTAGAGAGTAGATTGCAAAGCTGGTGAGTGTACGTACAGAGACGGTTCCCATAGCGAGCGAGTGGTCCCCTCCGAGGGTGAGGGGCAGCTGACCGGCGTGGCAGGCGTCGCCGACGAGTCGTCCGACCTCCTTGCAGACCTTTGAGACCGATCGCGGGTTGATCATCTTTCCGATGTTCTGGTCCTCGTCGGCGGGGATGCTGGACGGGGGGAGGAGTAGCCGGACCAAGGAAGACGCCAGGACAAATGGTGAGCTTGGTTGTCTCGTGGCCCGAGCTCACCGGTCTCTGGCGGTGGGCACGGAGCCCTCGCTCGACCATGCGGTCCACCCTGCCAGCGCATACAGGAACAGTAAGAAGGGATGTGACTCACGAGAGGAACGAGCTCTGGAGGGGCTCGTCGAAGGAGACCTTCCAGTCGAGCTCCTCGAGCTGCTTGATGAGCCCAGCCGCAAGCAGCGCGATAGGAGCAGTGTCGACTCCACCCTTCTTCTGCTCAACGCGAATTCAACAGGGATCGGACGATCGCAGTCAGCTATCGTCGCAGACTTGAGAACACTGTCTGTGAGGGATGACGGACCTGTCCACCGCTGTAGATGAGCGATAAGAGCGGAAGGAGCAGAAGACGGTGAGCTCGCTCAGTTTTCGATACAGGGGCTGACGAGAGGGCTGAGCGACTCACCTGAACGGGCACGCAATGACCTTGATCGTAGGAGGAGAAGAGAGAAGCTTGGAAGCAGAGGAGGCCATCGTAAAGGGAAGGAAAGAGAAGGGAAGGAGGAGAGGGAAGGAGATGTGGTTAGAGAGAGAGAGGGAGCGACCGAGGTTGGCCCCTTGCCGAGGCTCGTCCATCATTCCAAATCAATCGCTTCGACAGGCAGGCTACCCGACTTTGGTCGGCGTCGATGATACGACATGATCGTCTGCAGTGATACCGACAAAGCTGGTGCTCTATCCAAGTTGACAGAGTCTGAGCAAACCTTCCTATGTAACGTTTGCCGTCGGAGATGGGTTGCCTGGACCATCGCGAGACCACTCCGTCGCTCGAGCCAGGATCAGGTGTAGATATCTTGGCAGAAGTTCCGAGCTCATCCGCTGACATTGGACAAACGGTACCGACTCGTAGATACAAGCATTCGGGCCAAGACTCGTCGACCGCTGTCGCGCGAGCACGTGTCGCGGCCGACTCGGTCAAGTTACAGATATACTCGGAGCTGAAAAATATCTCGCCAGCTTCAGTATCTGTGCGGATATCCTTCTCTGCCCGGATCTGATGTTTCGTATGCATGGTGGTGCTGATGTTGATCGCTGCGGACCTCTGTGGCGAGGGGACCCCTCGGCGAGAAGTTCTCGGTGAAGCTCAACGCCCATCCTCCTTCCTGCCCAACCTTCGCCCTTGCCCAGGATGCCTGCCAACCGCCCCTCCAACTCCCAGATCCTCACTCAGGGCAAGCACTACGCGGACCGTCGTAAACTCGCCGCGAAGGATGCTGTCGAGAAGGTTGTGTTCGACGATGACGCTCGAGCGTGAGTCGTCGGCCGTCTCCACCCTCTCGCCCATGAGCTCGGCTCGCTCGCTTGCATCAACAGCGAGCCGGAGCTGATCATCTGGACGCTCAATATCATCGAGGCTGACCCTTTGATGTTTCTCTGCTATCTCTGGGCTCATGCAGCGAGTTCCTGACTGGGTTCAGCAAGCGGAAGCAGGCCAAGCTGACCGAGAAGCGAGAGAAGGCAAAGGAGAGGGACAGACTCGAACAGGCAAAGGAGAAGAGAGAGGTAAGCACGCAGTTCTACTATCTGGTCCAGTCCTGCCCCCGTAGCGCGCGATGACAACGAGCGCGGGAGCGTCGTCGCAAGGAAGGGAAGGCGGGAGCCGATGGGCGGTCGAGCTCAACATGCCTGCTTCCGCTGCTTTGCCAAGGAGGCCCACTATCTTCAGACATGTCGCTGACCACCACGCTACCTCTCTATGTTTCTGTATAGTTCCGACAAGCCCGCAAGGAGCACGCGCAGAAGAACTTTGAGGCGGTCGAGCGAGCGTACGAGATCCCGTCGGCCTCGTCCTCGTCGTCGCACCTGTTCCCTCGCCTGCCGTCTGTCGAGCCGCTGGACGAAGAGGCGACCTACTCTGACGGAGAGGACCAGCACGCGACCGTGACGATCGTCGAGGACTTTGACATGGACACCTCGACCGCGCTCTCTTTCCTGCCAAAGACGGCCCCGTCCTCAAAGGAGCGAGGAGACGAGCAGGAGGAGGAGGAGCGCGAGGAGAGGAAGGAGGCCCCTCCGCTGGGACGGAAGCCAAAGATGATGAGCGGGTCCAAGAAGAACAAGAGCGGCAAGAAGACGCTGCTGAGGGGAACAAAGGACATCCTCCACAAGAAGCGCGTCGACAGGCAGAAGTACGGAGCAGACGACAGATCAGGCAGGTCAGACAAGAAGTCATCCTCGGGAGGAAGGGGAGGCAAGGGCAAGAAGTAGAGGGACGCATGCTGTGGCTGGTTGCGGGAGAGGTTTGGACAGACAGGATGGAGGGATGGGAGGAAGACGGGGCTGGGACCGACACGCTCTGCGGCTCGTCTGCGAGAGACGACCGCTATTCATGACCTTGATGACTACTCGACTGGTGCGTCCAGTCCAGCCTCGGGCTAGTACCGACGCCATCGACGGTGGCGGAAGATCGAGGGGAAGAGGTCGCGACGCGACAAGTAGCCGAAAAGAACACTGATGATTTGAGTCAATATGCTCGCAGAGGAGAGTAGAGAATCAGCATGACTGTCGTACGAAGACCATCTTCGAAAATCAGAGTCTTGAACGAGTGCATTTGCGCGTGATCTCGAGATCCGGCCGAACGCCCCTGTTGCCTTGCCAACCCCCTTCTTCCCGATCTACCCGGCAATGATCCTCTTCGCCACCAACGACCACCCTGGACCTCCCAGCCTGTCAGCAGGATGATCCCGATGACGAGCTCCCACCATCCGACCTCCTCTTCGCGTGCCCCTTCTCGTCCCGAGCGTGGTCCTCGTCCTCCGTCGTCAGCTCCGTCGTTGATCGCGTCCGGCCTGCCGCTCACCCTGGACGACCGCAACCTCGACCTGCTCTCGGTCGCAGGAGACGAGGACGACGGCGGACTCTCGTTCGAGTACGACGAGGACGAGAGCAGTGCCGCTGCCGACACGAGCATCGCGAGCTCTGTCGAGAGCGTGAGCTCGGCGACCAAGCAGGGCGGAGGACCTCACGGTGGACTCGAGTCCCTCCAGGAGGGAACAGCGTTCGTCCCACCCGCAATCGAGCCCCTGCAGGTCAGGAAGCGTAGAGTAGGAGGAACCAGGACTAGACAGGCCTCGGTGGGGGGACAGGGCGCCGAGGGCGAGGCGGATGGGACGAGCCTCGTTCAGGCCGCTCTCGACGGCGACCTCGACGCGGTCAGAGCCGCCCTCGTCAGAGGAGAGAAGGTCAGGGACCGAGACGTCGACGGCAGAGACGCCGTCCTGGCGGCAGTACTCGGATCCGATAAGGCTAGGTACGGTTGTCCATCTCGCGTTCTCAGTCCTCTCCTGGCTGACTCGAGCTTTTCCCGTTCTTGCAGACTGCTTACGCCCATCGCCTCGACAGCTCTGCCTCCCTCGGAACATCTTCGCATCCTTTCCTCCTTCCTGCTTCCCTCGCCGACTGTGACGCTGTACCCGCTCAACGTGCCTCAGCCGTCGATCCGAAGTGCAACCGTCCTCGGGTTGAGCTGCTACCTCGGCAAGACGACGTTCGTCGAGAGTCTGCTCGCAGAGGGAGGCTGGGTCGCCGAGGAAGTTAGCGACTACAAGAAGAGGTCCAAGGGAAACGCCAACGGGCTGGGTCGAGGGTGGGTCTTGGTCGATGGAAAGGATGGCAAGGATGGGACCGGCCTCATGTGTATGTCCTCGGGTGGCGGTCCAGATCTCACACCTCGTCTCTAGGCTGACTTCCTCCGCTCTGTATGATGCAGACGCTGCCAGAGACGGGCATCTCGAGATCGCGCAGCTTCTCGTAGGTGTCAGCCTTGCGCACTCCCAGACCCGATTCAGTCTGATCCTGACCTTCACCCTCGCTCACTTTCAGCTCGCCCACGGAGCCCGACCGGATGCGACCGAGAGCAACGGTCAGAGTGCGGTCCAGTATGCTCTCGGACGACCGCAGATGGTCTGGCTGTTTGAGGAGCAGCTACGAAACTGGAGGGCCGGAAAGGGAAAGGTCAGTCACCTCATCCATCTGACCGGTCCCAGCGACGAATCTTTACTCACGAACATTGCACCTCCACATACTACTCGCACGATCATGCTCCAGCCTTCCTCTGTCGATCACCCTTACCCCAACATCTCTGCTCTGACCGCCCTCTCGCACACGCTGAACCCATCGCTGCCCCCCCGACGACTCGCTCCGCCGCTGTCTGCGTTCCCTTCCTCGCTCTCGGACATCACTCCGACGACCCAAGGTCCGGTACCTCAGGGATTGGACGAACACACCAAGCTTGTCAACAAGGCGATCCGTCACGGCGAGGTCGACGTGCTCCGCTCGCTCCTGTTCCCCCCTGCCCCGTTCGGCGAGAGGGAGGTCGCCGACATGGACCGCGAGCCAGAGTCCCTGTTCGAGAGGATCTCGGACATCGATGCTGGAGACCAGGAGGACGTCGTCATCAGCAGGGCAGCGACCGGCCGCAAGGGAAAGCTCTCGCTCGTCAACACGGTCGACCACAACGGGCTCTCGCCGCTTCATCACGCGATGAGGGTCCAGCCAGCTCCATCTCTGGAGGCCGTGACTCTGCTGTACTTTGCGGGCGCGGACGTCAATCTGGCGTGTGGGATGGGAAGCTCGCCTCTGCATCAGGTGTGAGTCCTTTTGTGGTCGTCCTTTCACGCCTCGGAACTGACCACGACGCTCTCCTCCTTTACTTCTGCAGCGCTTGTCTTGGCGGTGGAGATCCTATCATTGCTCGTCGACGTGCCACGAGCGACGACGAGGAGGATCCGCAGCGGACCCGCAACTCGTCCGCCTCGAGTCAGACCCTCCGCCAGCACGATCCGCTCCCAATTGGTCGATCGATCCTCTCGCCCCTGTACGAGAACTCATCCGAGGGCTCGTCCCACTCGACCGACTCGTCGCAGTCCATCTCGGCCGGCTTTCTGTCTCGCCAGGGATCCCTTGCACGCAACGCACGGCCCGGCCAGCAGATCTTCCCCAGCTGGGAAGGCGCGACGCCCGCAAGTCTGGCTGCTTCGTCCTCGAACGACCGAGGTGGGATGGCGAGCGAGGAGACTGAGGCCAAGCTGGCTGAGCTGATCCGGGTGTTCGTCTGGGAATTGGGAGCGAACCCGGACCTCAAGGATTCGGCAGGCGCCGTCCCGCTTCACTTTGCGGCGCAGTTTGGGTGCTCGTGCGAAGTCGTCCGACTGCTCCTCCAGCACGATCTCGAGATGGAGGAGACAGCGATCGTCCAGGAGATGACCTCGCCCTCGTCGAGCTTCGAGCGCGTTTCTGCCCGAGAGCAGCGCAACTCTGCCGGACTTACTCCTGCCGAGGTCGCCCGACCAGAGTACTCGGATCTGTTCGCCTGGGCGGACGAGGACGCTGTCCGACGCAAGAAGGCTGTTGCCACGCTCAACAAGCAGGCGGGACGGACGCTCGAGCCGGGAGCAAAGTGGGCGAACGAGAACTCGCGAACGAGCCCGAAGCCATCGGGCCCGTCGAGGACTGGCTCAGCTGGCGGGTTCAACAGGCAGCGCGAGTCAATCCTCCAGCCTCTGCCGCCGCTCTCGAACCTGGAGGAGTCGGAGGCCATGATCTCACAAGTGGTCCTCAACCTGGGCTTTGTCGACGAGAGCCTCGTCAGTACATCCTCCCGCGCTCGGGATCCGTAATGTCATTTGAGCTGACCTATCGATCGGTTTTTCGGCTTGCACTCTCAGTCGAGCGGACTGATCGCGAGCATCAAGGACTCGCTCGCCCGCCAGAACTCGACGCATCCCGGCTGGCCGGAGCGAGAGCTGTTTCTCTCGTCTTCGGATGACGGCCGATCCGAGTCGATCAAGAGGCTGCGATACTCGTTTCAGCACAACCAAGGCTCGCCTCGCAACTCGTCAGGGAACCGATACCGAGCGTACAGCACCAGCACCGGCAGCAGCTGGTGGTCAGAGCCCAGGGACGTCTTCTCGCCGACCCAGGTGGACAGAGTGAGGAAGGATCTCGACCACAGCTTCCAGTGAGTCAGAATCTCATCCTCACCAAACTCGTCCGTTGACACCCTGCCTCCACTGCTCTTATCAGCATCTTCACGCACTCTGCCCAGATGGTCGCCCGTGTTCTCGACTTCTGTCAGTCTCGTCCTTGCATGCGTGTGTCATCACCCGTCGCTGATCTACGATCTTCTTTTGTAGACTCGTCTGCGCTCTCTGGCATCGAGGACACGCTCCGAAAGTACGAGGACGAGGTCGTCGCCGGTCGCAAGGTGGTCAGCCTGATTGACGCCCGGATCAAGTCGCTCAAGGGTCGCAAGCAGACGCTCCAGGAGGATCTCGAGCAGATTGCCTTTGTTCGGGAGCAGCGCACGTTTGACGGTCAGATCGAGGGTGTCATCTCGACCATCGTCAGCTCGTTCTCGAGCCAGATCACCCAGCTTCAGTCGTCCGACATCACCGGTCGAGCGCTCATCCAGGAGATCAGCCGAGCGACAGACGAGGCTCGCGACTCGTTCCTTTCGCTCAAGGGGGACCTCGAGGACTAGTGAGCCTTGCTGAGCTTCCTGGATCGACCTCGTCTCAGGAGCTGACCAAGTTACCGCTTCTGTATTTCCAGCCATCACCCACGAGAGGGCGACATTGGCCCGCTCACCGGCCGGATCAACGCTGCCTTCAGGACCGTCCAGGACGCAAAGACGCGACTCGTCGCTGCCGCTGTTGCCCCACCTCCCGCGAACTCTCGCACGATGACCGTGTCAAGACAGCTCAAGGGTGCCGATCGTCGACCGTCGATGCCGGAGGGTGGCGTACCCCATCTCCGCCAGCAGCGATCCATGTCGCTCTCAGCCGGGTCACTGCCTCCGTCCCCGTCGTCTCCTACGGCAAGGTTCCACCAGCATCACGCGTCGACCTCGACCTCCACATCAAGTCACTCGAGGAACTCGTCGTCCGGCTCGGATCAGGCCAGATCCGTCGACACCGTCGCAACAGAGGTCGAGACGACCACGCCGCCAACATGGGCGAACTGGCCGCGGAGGAAAGAGCACATTGCTGAGTATGCGGCCGCTCAGATGAACCTGCAGGAGATCGAGAACGACCTCCGCGACGTTGAGGAGAGGATCGAGGCGACACACGGTCCGTCGCTTTTGCTCCGCAAGTTCGAGGCCATATCCCTGGCATGCGACTAACTCTTGTATGTTCCTCGTCCGACTCTAGCGCACGAGCAAGAGCTGACTCAGTTCATGGCGTCCATGTCGGTCTCGACGCCGACTTCGTCGACCTCCAACTCGTCCACCGCATCCGCTAAGTGCCGGACCGAAGCCTTCCGCCTCATGTCGGTCGTCCTTCAGCGTCGCCTCACCCTGCAGAACCACCGACTCGAGCTCGAGAACGAGCACGCCGAGGTGAACGCGATCCTCGAAAAGTACGACGACATCGAGGACGAGTGGGACAACGAGACAAAGCTGGCCGCCTACCTGAGAGGACGGCTCGAGGAGTACTACCCGGTCGGATGCACAAAGAGGATCGACCCCGAGGTCTGCTGGGAGGAAGAGGCGCCGGCTGGAGTGAGCTATGGTGCGGGCGAGAGGGACGCGGTCGACGCGATCGAGGGCGGTCAGGGCTGGCAGGATCTCAAGGAGGAGGAGGAAGGCGTCTCGAGGGAGCTCGAGATCCTTGCTGACATGTTGGAGGGAAGTGAGGCGCTTGTCGAGAGGATCGACAAGGACTATGGCCTCATCCTCAAGGAGTCGGTCACAACGGTCGGTTTCGCGCTTTCGCCAATCACGCCGAGTGCTCCCGCTGACCCTGCCTCTCTCGACTGCTGCAGACGAGGAAGCGATGCAACGCAGCCTCACGAGAGCTCTCCAAGGCGAAGCAGAGTCTGTCGAACACTCTGCAGGTGCGTTGTCCATCTTGGTCGGGCCAATGCGCTCAACCGTCAGCTGACCCCCTCGCGCTTCCTTTGTCTTCAGGCTCGCCTCGACGAGCTGGTCACCCTCTGGGAGTACGTCTCCGCCGAAGCCAGCGAGTCCTCGGCCGCATCCACGACGTCTTCCTCGACGTTCTACCTCGACATCCGCTCCCAGATCGGTTTGCCACCCTCGCTCTTGACCGACCCTCTGCCGCACGCTAACACGCACGGCCGAACGCTTTCGGCCTCGACGGTCGCGTCCTCGCTCGGATCGCTCGCTCAGCACTTCCCTAGTCCGCCTCAGTCAGCCAAGTCAGGCAGCGGAAGCGGAGGCAGCTCGACCGCGTCAGCTAGTTCGGGAGATGACGGCGCAGTCGGAAAGGTCAAGGCGATGCTCAAGAGCAGGGTGCATGTCCCGCTCGAGGTCGGCAAGAGGGAGGTCGAGGAGGCTGGGCAGTGGATCCGAGTGGTCAAGACGGTAGTGGGCGAGCTGGAGGGGAGGCTCAAGGGATGAAGGTGCCGCCGGCCAAAGGCAGTCGCGTGTTTGGTGTTTGTGTCCCGGCCCGTTCGTGTTTGTTTTTTCTTTGCTCCTTTTTGGGTTCCTACTCTTCCTTCAGTTCCCAGTCTCCTCTCGTCTACTCACGTCTAATCAGTAGCATACTCTTTCTTGTCAGCGTCCGACCCACCTATGTTGTCTTCCTTTGACCTGTCCCGGCTCTGTCCTGGCGCTCTCCTTTCTACCAATTCCCCCTGGTCAGGCATTCCAGCCCATGTGGGGTTGGCTCCGAGGTCACGCTCTCGACGCTGCTTTTCAGTCACAGGGTCCAGATCTTGGGCGCGGAGTATGTACGAGTGGATACTCATCAGAGGCAGGCAGATTTTCATGTGTACATCTCGTTCAGGGGAGCCGACGGTGACGTTGTCCTCCGGAACGGAGCTGTCGGGTCGGACTGAGCCCGAAGACCGAGGAGACTGCCGAAGCGGGCCTCTTCCTCTCGCCTTTCAACGCCCACCCCGAGAACATACCAGGACCGACCTTCGATGGACATCGACCTCGCCGAGCTCTCTGCCCCTACCTTCCCTACCCCCATCATCTCGCCGTTGTGCGCGATCATCTACTCGCTCTCGTTACCTCTCGCGCCCGAGACCACGACCCTCGACCCCCGTCCACCTCCGTTCTCTGAAGTCGTCGCCCGGGAGCTCCTGCTCAACCTCGCTCTCGTCAACAAGGAGTTCTACCACACCGCTCGACCCTGGCTATGGCGAAGTCTGATCATTGCCCGTCCACGCGGATGGATCGGGATCGTGGAGAAGATTGGTGGCAAGGAGGCCGAGAGGGACTGGGCAGCTGAGCTCGCTCAGACCGGAGCTGGAGCTGGCTCACCCACAGGGTCAGGCTCACCAGACTATACGCCTCGCAGGTCTCGGTCCATCTCCCAGAACCGAAGAGAAGCGAGCGACCCTGGCTCGAGCGGGTTTGCTGGTGCGGTGGAGCAGTCGTTTGAAGGGTTGGGCCTCCAGGGAGGACGACGAAGCCAGAGCATCGAACGCTCGACCGTCTTTGTTGAAGCTCAGATGAGCGCACTAAAGAGGTCGACCTCGCTCGGATCTCAGCATACACCTAGTCACGAGGAGCAGGACGATCAGATCAGTGCGTTGGGGGAGATGCTGTTGACCCCGCCCGGGTCGAGGGAGACGAGTCCGACGAGGAGAATGTCGGGCATGGGGCCGGACGGAGGGCCGAGCGCAATGCGAGGTCGAAGCTCGGAGCGAGTAGGCAGGAGTAGGAGCAGGGTCAGACTTATGGGTGTCGGGATGAGGGACTCGAGCATACACTCGATCCTGGAGGGTGTCCGTGAGTTACGTCTGGCTTCATCCGACCTGGTGCGCCGAGCTGACGGTTCCGTTTCCTTGTTCCTTCTTGCCCTCCTACAGCGATCACAACTGCCCCTCACCCATCGACGATGACTCCTATGGCCATCTGCTACCCAACCTCGCTTCCTTCCTCACCGACCGGCTCGCCCACGCTGGGCACCGTCGAGCTCAGCTCTGTCGCGTCCAGCTCTGTGCGCTCGTCAATTCATGGTGGCGAGGAGGAAGAAGAGTTTGACGAGGCAGACTTCTACGAGGATCTGAACGAGGCAGGTTTGCCGACGCGGATGCTGTCGTTCTGCAACTTCAGGTGAGTCTGCTGGATCCGGCGTCGACGGATGGACTGGCCGCTGACGCCTGATCTATCGGTGCGCCTTGCAGAACGACCGGACTTCGACGATCTCTTGAGGAAGGCATCCATGGAAAGTACATCACGCCGGATCGCTTGGGACTTGTGCTCGGAGCGCTCGGAAACCTCAAGTACTTTGGCGCGACAGAGTGTGAGTCGCTCGCACGTTCCGCACCTCGCCACGACTCGATCTGACCTGTCTCTTTTTCCCTCTGCAGACATGGACTCTGCGCTCACCCTCCCCAACCTCATCTCCCTCTTCCTCCGTGGCTCGCCGACCCTGCCCTCCCTCCTCACTAAAAACACGACCGAGTGGAACCATCTCCCCAAGTTCCGACCCCTCGTCGCCCTCGACCTCTGCGGCGTAAACTCCCGCGCCTTCACCAAGGCCGTCTCCGACTTTGTCGTCACCTTCCTCAACCCGCACTCGCCCGATCGAGAGGGTGGAGAGCAGGACGTCAAGTTTGATGGGATGCGGCGGCTGGGACTGCACTTTTGCAAGATGCCGAGTGCGGATCTCGAGGTGCTGCTGGGCGCGTTCACGGGGTTGACGCATGTCGATCTGGGTTACACGAGGTTGACGGGTGGGGGGTTGAGGGTGATGACGGAGTGGAGGCTGGTCAGCTTGAGTCTGTCGAGGACAAAGGTCGAGGGGTCGGAGTTGACAGAGTGAGTCCCCTGCGACACGCCGTCATCATCACACGAGAGCTTACCGACCGCGTTCGTGTGTCTCATCGTACAGGTTCCTCCTTCACGAGGCGCGTTCCGAGTTGCGCGAGCTCAACCTGTACGGAAGTGAGTCGCCTGCTCTCTTGTCACCTCTCGGAACGCTCTCGGACACTGACGTCCGCCATCTTCATCCCTCTTTAGGTCGCTCCTTCCCCGTCTCAATCACCTCCGCCGAACTCACCACCATCCTCACAAAGTCGCCTGCCTTCACCTCGGGCAAGCTTCGCTACCTCGACATCTCCTCTGCCCCCCTCACGCCCGCCCACCTCGAGATCTTCCCCGAGCAGCCCGACCTCATCTCCCTCGGTCTCGCCCACATGCCTCTCCTCCCTCTCCGTCCACTCGCCACCTTCCTCGCCGAGCGTGCAGCCAACGTCGAGATCCTAGCGCTCACTTACTCGAGCCCAGAGATCGTTCGCGCGCAGAACCAGGCTAGCGCCATGGTTGCTCTTCACGTACGTCGCCAATGCTCCATGACTTTCCTGCTTCCCTTCCATGCGTGCTGACCTTCTCTCTGTCATTCATCTTCGCAGGCCCTGCTCATCAACCCCCTCTGCTCCTCCCCCCTCACGTTCGACCTCTCCCCACCCCTCCCACCCCGCACCCATCTCCGCGTCGTCGAACTCGGCGCCTCCCTCCTGCTCTCCCTCTCCAAGGGCCACAACACCACCTGGCGAGTCATCAAGTCTGCCGGCGCCCGAGGGTGGTACGTCGACGTCTCCTCCGGCTGGTCCACCACCCCTCGCTCCTCCCGCTCAGCCTTCACCGTCCAGCAACGCGCACCGCCCGCTCCGCTGTCTCGCTGGGGAGCGAGAGGAGGAGGGTGGGGTCCTGCGACGCCGACGAGTGAGTTCCCGCCGGTGCTGAAGGCGGAGGGGGAGAAGGAGGAGGATGATGGGGTGGTGTTTAGGAGGGGGGTTGGGGGGGAGGATAGGCAGAGGAGGCATTTGGAGTATCTGGCGGATAGTGCGGGGAAGGTGGGGAGTGGGGTTGGGTGGGGGAGTAGGAAGATGGAGATCTTGAGGGGGGAGGGGTTGTTGGGACGGGAGGAGGGACTGTATGGGGGGTTTTCGTTCTCGTTCGATGAGTAAGAGGGAGGGAGGGAGCTTTCCGTTGCATGCATCTATCGCTTAAGTTCTGTTTTGCTTGCTATTTCGACGAACATCTAATGAATCTAAAGCCACGCAAACCGGAAGGCAACCAGTGCTAACGTTGGTCGACCGCTCCTTCTTAGGTGTGGCAGATCAGACAAGACTTGGAGACATGGACATTGATCGGGACAGCGGAAAAGGAAGGAGGTGACTAGCGGAAGGTTGAAAGGGGATGTCGGCGGTCCGCGTGTGTGGTCCTCAAATCAGCTGTCGGAGAAAGGAAGATCGGACACGGTCAGTGTGACTTCAAGATGCGGCAGAAAGGCACGCCCAGACGGACCTTGATAGCTTTGGCTTCGTCGTCCCACTGAGTACCATGCAGCAAAACCCTGATCTGCGCCTGTTCAAGCTCGTACATGACCTTGAACGGGATCTGCGCGAGATCGGACAAAGGAACGTCCGTCAAGACATGAGGAGGCCCGCCGTTGAACGATCCGCTGGCCATGGTCACGCGAGTCCTCTCTCGTCCTTGCTCGTAGTAGTAGTCCTGATTGCTGGATACCTTGAACTTCTTCTGGAAGAGCGCCAGAGCGTCCCTCGCGGTCTCGATGAGGCCGTGCGACATGGCGAACCCGAAAAGTCCGGGAGGATCGGTCGCGACGGCGGATCGGATGGACGTGAGGTCGACGGCATCGATAAGAGCCTTGGCACCGTACTTGTCGGCAAGATGGATGAGACTGAGTGGATGAGACTGAGGAAGAGAGAGAGGCGAGAGGCGAGTCAGAACCAAGACAGTACGCTCCCAGTCGATGACAGGCGGAGATAGAGAGAGGCTAGAGAGCAGATAGACTCACGATTTGGTCTGTTCCAGAGAGAGGGTCTCGCCCGCCAGCGAGAGCCTGTTCTGATCTCGGTCGATGAACCTGAGGAAGATGTCGAGCTCGCTCGCCTTGTCCTGGACCTCGATGAGAGTTAGCCCCGTCTTTTCGTCCTTCTCGGTCATCTCGTCGGTGCCGGCGGAGAGCATGCCGTCAAAGACCTCACAGCTCGACTGGAGGTGGACCCGTCGAATGGCGAACGTGTAGTTGTCCGAGCTCTTGAGGATCAGGTCCGCTTTAGGGTCGGCGATGAAGAGGAGGGCGGCGGAGGACATGATGATGTAGAATCAGAAGCAGTGGGGATGGCTCGGATGTGGTTTGAGGGTGACTTGTTGGGGCACGCACACGGCGGATTTCAACCTATGCAGGCGGAGAGAGGCCGGGACGGAGTGTTGACTGAAGGAAAGGGGCGAGAAGAAGCAGGGACTCGGAGGCGGCCGATGCACCGGGTGGTTCTACGCGTTGCGATAGCTGCCGGAAGCCTAAGAGACAGTGCTGTTCATCTGTACAGCGGCTCAAACGGTGACAGAAGCCTCGAGGCATCGTCTTCCGGGATAGACTAGTACGGGAGTCGGTCGTCGAAGGTGGAGCTGACGTCGAGCAATCGAGCTCACCTTCGCTCTTCTTTCCCTCTGACTACATCTCACCCATCCCCCTCGCATCAAGATGGCCAACCCAAACACCCTCATCTCATCCTCGCCCACTTCGCTCTTCATCCCACACGAAATCCTCAGGGAGATCCTCTCGCACTGCGATATGCCGACGCTGGCGGCCGTCTCGAGGGCCAACCTCGCGTGCCTCGAGCTCGCGTCGCCGTTCCTCTACAAGGACATCGTCCTCGAGGACGTCAGCTCAGTCATGAAGCTGTTCAGACTCGAAGTGAGTACCGCTTCTTTGATTGCGTGCAAGACGCCTCGCTGAACGCGATTAGGTGTGAACGGGCGATGATCTTCCAGGGCTGACCTATCCTTGCGTTTACCGCCCTGCTTCAGCCTTCGCACGGCACCGCCCTCGTCAAGTCTCGCCGAGTCACACCGCACACGTCGCTGTCTCTCATCCGCTCCCTCACGTTCCATGCCAAGGAGAGCACCAACTTTGGGATTCTCACGTCCTTCCCCAGCCCCGTTCGAACAATGCTGTCGATCCTGCGCGTGTCCCTCGTCCCGAGACCGGATATCAAGGACTACAACCTCGTCACTCTGCTTGCCCTGGTCGACCCGTCGACATTCATCCTCGAAGGCCCAACGGGACCCGAGGAAGTGCATCCGTCCGACTTTGACTTGAACGCCCTCGGGATCCTCCACATGGGCCAGCCCGCCGAGGGCATCCCCGCCTGGTCTCGGCTCTCAAACCTAATCCTCAAGAACGTCCATATCAACATCGCGGACATCCATCTCATGTGCTTCAAAGACTGGTCCGTTCGCCTGACCAACGACAGAGCCATCACCAACCGCTTGCCGGTCCTCGTCATCGCCGACCTCCGGACGACGAGTTCGATGGCGAAGTAGCCGCGATGCTCAGGGTCAGACTCTGCTACACTACCTTGATGTTCACGAAACCCCAGATCCGCCTACAAGTGTGGGTCAGGACCGAGAAGGCGAAGGAGGCGGTCGAAAAGAAGATTAGGGACGAGTGCGAGGCAGTCGACAGAGCGGTGGGAGAGAAGAGCGACGAGTACCAATACCCTGGGCCGAACGTCTCTGTCGCAGCGCTAACGGGACGCCTACTTCATCTCAAGAACGCGATGAACCAAGACTCGTCAAGGATGTTGGATTGGTCTGCTTTGGAGGACATTTGACGGACCCGCCCTCCTACCCCGAACGTGCGATGATACATGCCTTCTTTCTATGATGTCGAAGTGAACAAGCAAGGGTAAAGCCATCGATGAAGGGTCTGTCTGCGCGAGCCGACCACTTCAGCCGTTCAAGCCCCACCACCCAGACGCGATCGCACACACCATCCCGCAGATCAGATTCACCTGGCGCACCAAACAGCTTGGTCAGTCTTTGGCACGACGATACGCAATGACGAGAAGAAAGCACACTCACCTGCGAATTGCTCAGCACGTCCCATCCCGCCACGACCTTCAACCCCTGCTCGTCCTTCTCCGGCTTGCTCGTCAAGATCTTCTTCTGCTTCTTCGAGTACCACGTCCTCTGCAGCGTCGCGCCTAGTAACGAGTCCAGCTGCGTATCAAAAAAGTGGCGGTCAGCTTAGCCACGATCGCCCTCGCTGTGCGGTGCGAAGAAGAAATGCGGCAAGAACTCACCAACGACCCTCCCAGACCCGCCACCCCACCCAGCACGAGAATCTCCACCTTCTGCTGCAGATTCACATACCCTCTGCAATTCTCGCTTTCGGCGAGGAGAGTGGCGAGAAGAGTGACGGACATGAGGAGTCCGCCGAGGAGGGAGAAGAGGAGGCCTTGTGGGGTGACGCCGCCGTTCGTGCCGGGTGGACAGGGGCGGAGGGTGGTGAGGAGGCGGGGTGCGGTGGTCTGCGAGACAAAGAGGACGGGGTGAGGTCAGAAGGAGGAAGGGATGAGAAAAGGTAACAGAAGGGGGACGCACGGCGAGGATACCGAGCTAGGGGAGGAACGGAAGGGAGGTGAGAACGCTAGAGACGAGTGAGAGATGGTCACAGAGGAAAGATGGTCGGTGCTGACCTCGGATGCAAGTGTGTCGCCCATGCAGCAGGCGTAGTGACTGATTGTGGCGCGAGTAAACCACAGACGCGTCAGTAGGCAGTTCCAAGAGGAGACGAGCAAGGACTTCAAAAGGCACTCACCCAAGCGCAGCAAAGACGAACGCTCGTCCCCAGCTACCTCTCGAGCCGCTATGGTGGAGGACAGAGCACCAGCCTCGCATGCTGTCCTGGTGACCGTGCGTGAGGTGAAGGGGCGTGGTCAGTACGATCATCGAGGTTGCTCAAGGAAGGCGGGACGTACCTCTCTTGTCATCCGGTATGCTACAGCGGCCATGACTCCGCTGAACGAGTTGCAGAGGACCTGGAACCAGTTCCGGTTGCCTGATGTCGTGGCGTCCGAATGCCCCGTCTCGAGGAGCGACTTGAGATGCGCTTTGTGCTTCGTGGCTGGAATCGTGAAGGAAGTCGCCGTGTCAGTAAGTTCAGAAGACGGTCTGATGGTATGGATTGACGCACCTCGAGATCCGATGAGGTAGAAGACCTGGCGGGCGGAACGGGGAGATGTGAGAGCAGGTTAGTACGATGTCAAGGGAGCCCAGCGGTCGCCAGGCTGGACGATGGCACGCACGATCATGATGACCCCAAACGCCTGCGAGGCGAGGGTGCAAGGGGAAAACAAGGTCAGCGGGACAGCAATGGGTGCACTCGGCTAGGGAGACTGATGGAAAGGCTGACCTTCTCATCGTTCGCCAGCGACACATCTGTGAGGAAAGCGAGGACAAGTAAGCATCTCTCGCAGCCATCTCAAAGCAGGGCATCAAGACTTACAGCCTGAGAAGAAGGCGACCGCGGCTGTCGACGAGTGACGAGGAGATCGATGAGCTTGCGAGCGCACATGTTGCGCGCCTTGAGTCGTTGGAGACTAGGAGTTGCACTGACCTCCTGAGCGAGAAAGGGATCCCTTCCTGAGGCCATGTGCTGAGAGTGCTGTTGCGAGGACCAAGGCAACAGGATGAAGTGCGAGCATGGTCGGTTGTACGAGCGAGATGGACGTCGGGAAGACAGCGAAGGTGAGCTCAAGTCGAGCTCGGTCACCTTCTCTCGTCCGACTTCCACGTCGATAGACAGACACACTCGCCCGTCATGACCCAATCAACCGAAGAGACAAGGGACTACCCCCTTCGGGTCACTCAAGGTGCGTGCACATAGTCAGTCGGCCGTTTGTGCCGTGCTGAGGTCGTCCAGCGGTGAGCTCATCCTCAGGCGCCCGTCCTGTCCCACCCTCTCTCTCTCGCTCAGATCCGGTCCATCTGCAATACATCAAGGCCTGCCTCGATCTCTCGCTTGAGTGCTTCGTCTCACCGACAGCCTTCTGCGTTGGATCGACCTTCGTCCTCCCTCTTCCTTCAGCATCACCTTCAGACCCATCGCCCTCCTCCGAGCACGCCGGCTTGCTCCTCTCGGGTGGCTACTCGCGCGAACCTCCTAACCCAACCTCGCACGCCGAGTCATCAGCACTCGCCAAGTTTCTCGCTCTCCCTCTGCCGACGCTGCACTCGCTGCTCGCCTCGCAAACGCCGCATCCCTGGTCCGGGAGCGAGAACTGGACGCACCAGGACGTGCTCGAGCGATGCGACGTGTATACTACCCTCGAGCCGTGCAGCGTCAGGACAAGCGGAGAGCCGGATTGCGCGAGACTGCTGGCGAGGCACAAGGTCAAGCGGGTGTTCGTGGTGAGTCTTCCATAGACAAAAGTGACGACGCGGTCCAAGTCGGCCGTGTCTTTCAATCTCTTCGGCCGCGCGACAACTATCCAGACATGCGCTGACGCGATAGACGAACTCTTTTGGTTCCTTCAGGGAGTCAACGAGCCTCCAGACTTTGTGCAATGCCTCGGCACGCGCGTACTCGAGGAGGCTGGGGTCGAGGTCTGGCGGGTCGAGGGAATGGAGAAGGAGTGTCTTGAGTTTGCCAGGAGGGGTCGAGAATGATTTTGTATGCTCATCGACTGCGAATCCTCTTAGGGAGCCGACGTTCACAGCGTTTAAGGACGCCTAGAGGGATCACGGTCCGGCGAGAGCCCACGAGCAAAGGATGAGAGCTCGACTCGCCTGATAGCGCACGAAGCCACCGACTGCTGCCCCAGCACGACATACGATGCCATATACAGCTCTAATACACCCGCTATCGCGCTTCGCCGCTTGCCAGAGTCTCGATCTACAAGGTCGGACGAAGGCTTGTCCAAACAGAGTCCGGCACCGGGCGAGTCTGCGACCGAAGATCCGGTCGTCCGGTCATGAGAGCTTTTACTGCTACGCAGGATACGTGCGAGTCCCTTGAGACGGGATGTCGACCGAGCAGATCTTCGCGCCGTCCATCCGAAGCCCATCTGCTGTTGCATCCGAGCAGCAGGGGCGGTTGGCCGAGACTGCGGAGGGGGGATTGAAACTCCGCGCGGGCTTCGGTTCGCTCAAAGATTCGGTTTGGGCAGAGAGCTTGTCTGAGGGGGAACTCCCATCCCACCGATCCAGACCTTCCTTTCCTTTTCTTACCCCATCTCACACCTCCATCATGCCCTCCACTACGTTCCTTGACCCGTCCGCTGCACTCGCTGAGCTCAAGAAGTACGAGCGAGGGGATGGCCTGTCCGCGTCCGAGCTCGTGAGTCCCTTCCTTGGATTGTCTCCTCGCGTGCAATGACTCGCCTGGCTGACCAACCGCCTTCCTTGCTCTCTTCGCCGCTCTCAGATGGACTCGCAGAAGAACGGAGGACTCACGTACAACGACATTCTGATGCTTCCCGGGCACATCAACTTCAACGTACGTCTCTGCGCCCGCTCTTGCTCGCGTCGGCCGACCGTCAGTCAGCTCGTCCGTCGCAGAGGCTGACCCTCGACCGTCGTTCGACTCCTCCTGTAGGCTTCTGAGGTCTCGCTCGACACCCAGTGAGTGCTCATCTCGCGTCTGTTGCGCATCTGAGCTCGAGCTGACCCACCCTTCCCGCCCTCACCTTTTCTCAGCGTGACCAAGCGGATCCAGCTCAAGACGCCGTTCGTGTCCTCGCCGATGGACACGGTGACCGAGACGCAGATGGCCATCTCGATCGGACTTCTCGGAGGACTTGGTATCATCCACCACAACAACACTGCCGAGGTGCAGGCTGCGATGGTCCGAAAGGTCAAGAAGTACGAGAACGGCTTCATCACCGACCCCGTCGTCCTCTCGTCAGAAGACACCGTCCAGTCCGTCCTCGACATCAAGGCAAAGCTCGGATTCTGCGGAGTACCCATCACAGGTTAGTCACACGTCTTTTATCCTGTGCAATGCTTTCCCAGTCTCGCTCGTCGTGCTGCATCCCCTCTCACTCGACACCTCGGAGACGCGACCTCGGTCGCTATCAGCTCCCTACTCTCTCTCTTTATGATGAGACTTCAAACTTTATAACCTTCGTTCTTCTGACCTGGGCTTCCTAGCGGGAAGTCCTCACCTTGAGGATAATCTATAATGACCACTGAACCTCCCACCGAACCCACATCCTTCTCGTGACCGAACCGCCCCTTTCGCCTCGATTCAACGTACTGACTTTCCCCTTTCTTTCTCTTTTCGACCTCGCGCCTCAGACTCTGGCAAGCTCGGTGGCAAGCTGCTCGGTATCGTGACTGGCCGAGATGTCCAGTTCCGGGAGCCGTCGACCTCGCTCTCTTCGATCATGACCAAGGATCTCGTCACCGCGCCTGTCGGCATCAAGCTCGACGAGGCCAACCGAATCCTCCGAGACTCCCGCAAGGGTAAGCTCCCGATCGTGGACTCTGACGGCAACCTCAAGTCGCTCCTCGCCCGATCGGATCTGCTCAAGAACCAGAACTACCCGCTCGCGTCCAAGAACGACAACAAGCAGCTCTACTGTGGAGCCGCCATCGGAACCCGACCGGCAGACCGGGAGAGACTCGCCCTCCTCGTCGAGGCTGGCCTCGATGTCGTCGTGCTCGACTCGTCGCAGGGAAACTCGGTCTACCAGATCGACATGATCAAGTGGATCAAGCAGACGTACCCGGACCTCGAGGTTGTCGGTGGAAACGTCGTCACCCGAGAGCAGGCCGCCATGCTCATCGCCGCCGGTGCGGACGCCCTGCGAATTGGAATGGGATCCGGATCGATCTGCATCACCCAGGAGGTCATGGCCGTCGGTCGACCCCAGGGAACCGCCGTCTACGCCGTCTCGCAGTTCGCCAAGAAGTTCGGTGTCCCCACCTGGGCCGACGGAGGAATCGGAAACATTGGGCACATCGCCAAGGCGCTCTCGCTCGGAGCGTCGGCCGTCATGATGGGAGGTCTGCTCGCCGGAACGACCGAGTCGCCCGGAGAGTACTTCTACCACGAGGGAAAGCGAGTCAAGGCCTACCGAGGAATGGGCTCCATCGAGGCCATGGAGCACACAAAGACGCCCGCCGTCAGCAAGGTTGCTGGCCAGGTCGCCGTCGTTGGAGACGAAAACGCCGCCACTTCGCGGTACTTCTCGGAGGCCGACTCTGTCAAGGTCGCCCAGGGAGTCAGCGGAGACGTCCAGGACAAGGGATCCGTCGAGAAGTTCCTTCCCTACCTGCACACTGGACTGCAGCACTCGCTCCAGGACTCTGGAGTCACCTCTATCACCGCCCTCAAGGAGGGTGTCACCGACGGATCCGTCCGATTCGAGCTCCGAACCGCTTCTGCTCAGGTCGAGGGAGGTGTCCACGGACTCAACTCGTACTCCAAGCGATTGTTTGCCTAGAAATCTATCTCCTTCCTTCTTCTCTGTTGAGCCTGCTCGACTTGCTTCCGTTGTACACCACCCATCTTCCCATCTGCACTTTCTGGACGGGCTCTGGCGCATCGCAACTCGCTTTACTACCCCCTTTTTCCTCCCTTACTACGTACCACTACCCTCATCTACTTGCTAGCATGTCTTGTTTCTTTCAATCTCTCACGATCTATATTACGTCAACTCATAGAGACACTCTCGCTTGTTGCAAGAAACGATGCGCGAAAAATCAAAGGCTTCCGCGACGTCTAGACAAACGCGAGCTAAATCTTGACACACGAGAGTTGGCGATCAGCTCTCGAGCCAGTGCAGCACTCAGGGCTGCCCTTTCCGTATGTAGGAGAAGGTCGGGCAGGAGGGAGGATCAGACTGTGCGCCAGCGGTTTCGTTCGAGCTCACACTCCGCCTTCCGTCCTTGGACGGCCATCATCAGCTCGAGCAACTCAGCCAGGCACTCCCACCCATACCTCGGCATCTTATCCATACCCTCTTCATCAAGACGTATACCCTGGGCATCCGCTCCTTACCTCTGAATCGATGGACGCTCTCGCCTCCTCCCTCGGCGTTCCCACAGGTCATCTCCTCCCTCTCGCCATCTTCGTCTCCTACTTTGCCCTCATCCTCTACCTCTTCTCAGTCGTCCTGCGGGCAATCAATGCTGCGGCTCGGTCGCCTCCGGCTCCGTCAAAGATCCACCCAGCTCAGTCAGCTCGTAAGCGGACAGCATGGGCGGCCGTCTTCGGCCTGGCAGCCGTCGCCAGTCTCACACACACCTGGTACCGTCCGTCCTTCAGTTTGTACTGCGCAAGACTCCGAGATTTAGCACTGACCAGCCATTGACATCTGCTCGCGTTCAGACATGATCCAATACATGATCTGGTCTCACTCTGCCGCCATCGCCGCCCTCGCACCCACCACCCGCCTGCCGTTGCTCCTCTCGATCACCACCTGGCTCGACAGGACCGCCCTGTTCGAGCAAGCTTGGTCGCTTGTCCTCCAGCCGGGAGTCGAGGAGTGGGTCTCGTCGCACATCACGTCTTACACGGTCAACTGGGTCCTCTTCCTCTGGATGGCCATCGAACCGGACACCGTCGCGGTACCAGAGACGGCGAGGGACGAGGAGTTCGTCATGTTCGTCCTGGCACGAGGAGAGGATGAAGACGTCGAGGTAGATGGCGACGTGAACGATAAGTCTGAGGTCACCGCGAAGGGCACTACCACCCCCGTGGCTCCAACGTCTTCCGTCAAGCGACAAGGGGACGCTCCAGGCATCAGTCGATACGAGGTCGCCTGCTTCCTTTTGCTCGGTCAAGTGGTGGCCATCAGCGTCGCGTCGTCGCTCTTCTTCGTCCTCCTCGTCCTGCGCAATCGGACCGGTCTCCCCGCTCGGTACCTCCGCAAGGCTGCCGTGCCCATCTCGGTCTGGCTTCCTCTTCTCGGAGCTGCAGGAAGTGCCAGCCTCGTCGGATCGACGGTCAACAGTGAGTACCATCTAGGCCTGACTTGTAGTTCTGCCTCGCCCGTGTCTCGTCTGACTCGTATCCCGTCTTTGGTCCGACGACTCCAGCGCCCTTCTTCCTCGCCAACCTCCTCGTCCTCCACTTTCTCCTCTTCCTACCCTTCATGCTCCCCACTCCAACACCGACACCCACCCAACCCTCCCTCCTCGTCGGATCGTACATCCTCTCCCTCCTCCTCCCTCTCCCAACCCTCTTCGCCCCACTCTTCTCCCCTCTTCTCGCATCACATCCGACTGCCTCCACGCCCGAAACGCTTCCACCTTTCACTCTCCCTACTCCTCAACTGGTCTGGACCGAGTACCGGACGTCGAACCACGCGTTTGGATCGATCGGGGCGGACGTGATGTGGTGCGGGGTGCTGGTCGTGCTGTGGGCGGCGTATACCGGGAGGTACTTTGGTGGGAGGTTGCAGAAGGAGGGAGATGGGTGGTTGTTGGAGGGGATGAGGAGGGTGCAGGAGGGGGTGGCGAGTGCGGGGTGGTATGTTGTTAGCGGGAGTCCGGGGCTGCTGTGAGGAGGAGGGAGATGTAGATGTGTCTCGCGGCTGGACTGGTTGCTAGACTATGACAGTTCACTGAAAATGCTGGCAGGAACAATGCGTGCAAATGAGGCGTGAGGAAATCGAAGGAGCTGCCTCGTCGGGAACGGACGAACTCGAGCTCGCGTTTGGGCTGAGGTTGGACTTCTGACGTCGACCCCGCTCTCGCCGAGATGTCGGAAGAGATGGACCCCTCGCTCGACTCGCTCTTCTCGAGCTGTCCCACAGGGACGCTGGACGGGCTACCTTCCTCGGCTGACCGAGCCGAGATGTCCCAAGCAGAGTGAGTGCACATGCCAACGGTCGGGTGCCCTTTCCTTCGTGAGCTCACCACTTTCCTCCCTTCGCCTTCTCGTCCGAGCAGCATCCAGACCATCCTCAACGCCGCACAGGTCTATCAAGACTTTACTACACCTTTCTTTGACCCGGACCCTTTCCCCATCGCGTCAACGTCGAGCTTGCAGCAGCCGTGCTACCCGAAGCGAGCGTTCCCCGGTGAGCTCGCGGACGACGAGGACGACGACCTCGACCTCGCAGACGACCCAGAGACACTCAAGAGGGAGGTCAAGAGACTCAGGAGGGAGCTCAGACAGGAGAGGAGACGAAACGACACCGCCTCGTCCGCTGGCTCGCTCGACCCGTCCACGCCAGGGTGGGGAGGGAGTGAGCTCGACTTTGGAGGCGGTGGTGGATCCAGCTGGAGCGGAGGGACTCCCTCGACATCGACGGGGTCACCCTTCCCGGGAGCAACCTACGAGCCAGAGGAACACCTCGAGAAGATGGACCCAGACAGGATGGGTGGGGCGTCAGGTCTCGAAGGGGTCGTCAAGCGGAAGGGGAGCGCAAAGGTCAATCTCGCGACAGGAAAGATCCAGGCTAGCGGGAGAAAGGTCGCTCTCAACGTATGTCCAGATCTCAGTCAGGTATGCTACCTGTGGTATCAAGGTCACTGACACGTCTTGGTGCTTGTGTGCTTCATAGAAAGCCATCCGTGACAAGATGCGCCAGCTGATGGGCATCACCAACAAGGACCTGCTCCCAAACCCAGACGAGCTCGCCTTTGACGCCAACGGCATCCCGCTCTCGAGACCAAAGTGGAAGGAGTCCGTCAGGAAGCCGTACAACAAAGCTGTCAGTCCCTCCCACCTCCACTCAGTCATCTTCGCAGCGCTGGACTGACTCCCTGTCCCGCTCTCTCGTTCGTGGTTGATGCAGTTCATCGAGCAAGTCGTCACATCGGTGATCAACGAAGCTTGGACGACTATCCGAGCTGCTCCTGAGCTCGAGCTGGCACCATGTCCGATCCCGGAGGAGGATCTGGACAAGGAGGTTGCGCTCAAGGCGGCGAAGACGAGTCTCACAAACTTTGGCAAGCGGTCAGTCCTGCTCCCAGTCACTCCGACCGATGCCCAAAAACTGAGTGTGCTGACATAGCTCTGTTATCCGTCTCGTTAGGTGGCACGCAGAGAACGACGCCGCAAAGGTGGGCGATCTGGACCGAGACACGAAGCGACGTAGACGATGGGCCAGGAAGGATCTGGTGAGTCGCTGCAACCCTCTCCCCGACCTGTCCTTCCCAGCTGACGGTCTCTTTCTCTCCTTCCTTCCTGTTCCGCACGGCTCAGAAACACAAACAACGCGCCAAAGCAGCGTCTGACCCGTCTTGCTCGCACTCCTCATCGCAAGACGTCCTCCGCATCGACTACATGTCATCCGAGTACTCGTCCGAGGGAGAGAAGGACGACTCGCCGTCCAAGCTGGCTCCTGGGATGTGGGACCTTGTCAGCGGGCGGTCATTTATGGGCGGGATCGAGGAGAAGGTGCTCGAGGTCAGGACGCCGAGGTGGCGGAGTCAACAGGTGAGTACAGTCTCCAGCCTTTTTGTTCTGACTTGCTTCCGTGCAGTGCTGAGTGGCTGTCTGAACTGATTTACAGCTCAACGACATCTACACCGACCTCGACACGATCGCGGCGCGTCAGACGGCAGCCGCTCAGGAGCGAGCGAAACAAAGTCAGTCGTCCATCTTCGCCTTCTCTTAGCTCCATTCCCTATCTCGTACTCGCCTCTGACATTGACCTCTATCTTCACCCCCGCAGAACCTCGTCCCTCCCACCGCCGCTTCCGCCTCAACCCCTTGCGTGACCTCCCACCACCCGAAGCCGCCGTCCGGCTATGGGAGTACGACCCTTTCTGGCTCGAAGCCGAAGGGTCTCTGAACGCCCAGGCGAGGATCAGAACCGGTCTGGTTGGAGCTGCTCGTACGGTGGCAGAGTATGCAGAGGCGGTGGCAGGTCCTGGTGACGGCAGAGGGGAGGGGTGGTTCGGCGAGGTTGTGGCATGGCCGCCTCCGCCACGCTTAGTATTGCAGGACAAGGGAGAAGAGCAGCTGGTTGAAGAGGAAGAGGAGGAAGATGAGGAGGAGAAGGAGGAGGAGGGAGACCTGTTCGGAGATGCAGAGGCCGGACTGGACGGGTCGTAGACCGACGGGGGCAGGGGGGTTTCTTGGGAGTGGCAGCCCACTCTTCTAACGACTATGACGACTTTCTTGGACCCGCTGAACGTCGGAAGGAGAGAGAGTCATAAATATCGTAAACACACACCAAAAGCACAGTGATAGTCTGCATGCTGTCGGCTTACTCGCCCCTCCATCTCGGCGCTCTCCTCCCACTTGTTGCGCGCCCGCTTTCGGGTGTGGATGTTGCGGTGGTCTCTGGTACGCTCACGGGAGCCTTCATAGCCAGAAGAAGAACCCCGTCAGTGTGGAGCTCTCCGGGTAAAGGGAGGAAGGGAGGGAACGGCGAGCTCACGGGTGCGACCGACGGAGCTGCCTCCTTCTTGACCTTCTTATCCTTGACGTCCTCCTCCTCGATCGGAACGGGCACGACGAGCGCAGGCTCGTAGTACTCGGGGGAGAGGTAGTCGACGTGATACATCTGGGCTGTTGCGTTCGGACGAAGCGAGCGCAGAAGAGAGATAGGTCAGCGATGTGTCTGATGTGAGCTCACCCTGTCCGTCCGTCCGTCCCTCCCTCCCTCACACACCCCAGCCAACCTTCCGCAACACAGCAGCAGAAGACAGAAGGAGGACGATACGCACTACTAGCATCCCACCTCGCCCCTCTCCCCTTCCTCGCCCAACACAACAACCCGTTCCACTCCCGACACCCCTTCATACTCTTCCCCTCGCTCAGCTCACCCACATGACCCCCCGGCCTCTTCACATCCCCACCCCCACCTTTCCCATGCGCGGTGTCGAGGTCCTTCCCGAACGGACCCATAGGCTCGAGGAGGAGCTGACCCCTGGAAGCTGCCATCTGACGGGCGAGGGCGAGGACGCGTTTGGTCGGTCGGAGGGGTTGGGAGGAGGGGGCGGAGGGGGAGGAAGGGGTGAGAGAGGTGGAGGTGGAAGAGGGGGAGGGGAGGAGGAGATGGAGGGTTCGGCGCGGGTGTTGAGGGCGGGTGGGAGGCATGGTTGTGGGGCAGGGAGGTGGTGGGTGGGTGGGTGGGTGATGGGTGTGAGAGAGAGAGAGAGAGGGGGGAGAGGGGACGGATCCGGTGAGCCGAAGTGCGTGGGTGAGCGAGGGTGAGGGATCTGATGTCGCTGTTGGTGAGTGTTTTTTTTCGTTGATACTTCCGTTTGGGAGACTCAAACTGAGCGTCATAGTAGGAGAAAGGATGTGCATAGATCGGGCTTGGGATTGTAGTGGAGAGACTGCTCGTCTGCGCGTACGGTTCAGACCCAGGTGAACTTGACGCCCTCCTCGACGAGTCGCTTCTCGAAGCGAGACATCCTGCAGAGAAGACGAGCCGAACAAATCGGCGAGGTCAGTAAGTACTGGTTAAGACAGCAGAGCCGACAATATCTGAGAGCTTACTTCTTCCAACAGGAGACGGCACTCTCCTCGTCGTTTGCAGCCAGCGAGTCCCAGACGACGTGCTGCAGAAGGGGCATGTGTGTTCTTCCAATCACTGCGAAGAAGCTGTCGACCCAGCCAGTTCGATCGTACTGCTCCTCGTCGAAGAGAACGACGAGCGTCCTCAGCCTTCCGAGGCATTCCTGCGCCACGCCTCCGTGTTGGAGCTCGAACGGCCGGACCGTGAGCCCTATAACGGCCGGCAGCGAGGTGAGATAGAGAATGAGAGCGTCCTCGTCCATGCTCACCGAACATCCAAAGTCTTCGATGTTGGCTCCATTCTTGAGCAGGAAGGAGGTCGGGTCTGGAAAGTCACCGTCTTCGGGCCCAAGACCTGACTCGATCCTGTACGAACGAAGCGCGGGGAACGACCATTGAGCGAAGAGCTGATGCGCACATTCGAGCCGGAAATTTGACGGGTCGTCTTCTGGCCGTCCGATTGGATTGTCAAGGATGATGGTGTGGATTTGAGGAAAGACGTAGCGAGGGACGAGATGGGTCGGAAAGCGAGAGGACTCCTCCGTCGAGGGCACGAGTCGAATCCACGCCAAAGTCGACCTTACGGACCCGAGTGCGAGAACGAAGGAGGTCGTATTGGTCGCAGTCATCCCGACCCCGTATAAAGAACGGAGGGGCAAGCTTGCGCTCGACGCCCGGAACACCACGGCCGAGAAGAAGTTGGGCGAGATGAGCGTGTGCGAGTTGCTTCCCAGAGATCGGAGTCCGGTGAGGTAGCTGAGCAGTTCCGGGAAGCCGACGGCGGGTAGGAGGACCTTGCCATCGGGTTCTGAACCGTCCGCCTTCGTGCCCCACAACTGGCGCTCGGGGAAGTCGAGGACGAGCGTCCTGACAAGACTGCCGAGTGGATACTGACCCTGAGCAGAAGAGCGGATCGTGCTCGAGAATTTCTCGTAGACCTTGAAGGATGTGAGCTCTGCGTAGTGAAAGAGAACTTGGGCGGACAAGATCTTGAAACAAGGATGCAGGCCGGTCAGCAATGCATCCAACGGCAGTGTCAAGAGAGGTCACTCACGGAATACCTCTTGGACAGGAGTCTGCAGGCGAAAAGACTCTTCAAGTGATCTGGCTCCGGGTCTCGCAAGCGCTCTTGGAGGCAAGTCTCGTACTGGTCGTCCACCGACTCTGGCGGCTGGAAGCACTGCAGAATGTTGATCCAGACATCCTCCGGGACTGAGTCGGCAAGACACTGGGCGGCGCAGACGGAAGAGTCCGCATCCGTGGCTGAGAGAAGAGCCAGAGCCCAAATAGGATGCAGGGGCAGGTGGTGAGCCTAGCTGACGCTGCAGAGGGGCAGTCCATAGCTCCAGTCCAAGGATGGGTTTGAGTCGATTTTGACTTACGAGGCGAATCGGGCGCTAAGACATCTGGCGTAGCTTGCTGCGACATGGTGCGAAGGAGAAGATGGGTGTCGGCGGTCAGGAAGCGTTCGAGGTCACCGGCGTCCCCCTTCTCGTTCCCAGCTCTCAAACCTCGACCCATCCTTAGCAACCGCACAACCTCTCAGGCTCTCGACTCTATCACTCGTACGTTTGCAGCACGTGTATAGTTGCTCTCCCGATCTGACACTGACGATACCGCTTGTCAGCCGTGTCCAGACGTCTCGGCCTCCCTCCCGTTGAGCTCGTCCACCTGCCTACCACCTGATCTTTTCTCCGCCTCCAGCCATCGCCGCGATTCCCCTCGGTCCACCATGAACCAAGCCTCCTCCTCCAACTCTGCACCTCCGAACTCTCGACCTATGGGCCAGCCTCCACAACGCTCTGGGTCCGGCTCGGCTCCGTCGACGCCGACAGCGTACGCGGCCAACCAGGAGGAGATCGAGACAAAGCGGGCCCAGCAGGTCGAGACGAGGGACAAGACGCTCGCAGAGTTCATGCTCATGCTAGACGACTACGAACCTTTGGTGAGTCGACCGTTCATCTTCTTGTCTCGTGGTGAGCTCGAGCGCGACAATCGAGGCGAGGTACCCAGCTCGTCCGGGGACCGAATGAGCTCTCAGCGTGAGCCGCGCCTCGAGTGTGGGTGCGGACAGCTTGTAGGATGGCACTCGCTGCTCTGCGGAGGCGCAAGAGGGAGGGCAGGATGGGAAGCAGGAAGGAGCTGTTGGTGAGCTCGGTGCGGAGCCGCCTCCGACTGTACCTCGCCGACGTCTGCTCGTCCGAGATCCGCGCAGCCCAGCGAGGCCGCGTAGAGCTCTGGCTCAAGTCGCATTCTGCTACGCGAAGCGAGTCTTGAGCTCACGGGTCATCCTCGCGTCGTCGTTCCTCCCTGCAGCCGATCTTGCGTCCCTCATCCTGCCACCATGCTAACCTCCCTTCCTTTCTCGTCTGTACCCTTTCAGATCCCGGATGAGGTCACCGAATACTTCCTCCAAAAGTCTGGCTTCGAAACATCGGACCCTCGTCTGTGCGTACTTCGTTCTTTCGCCGACCTCACCTCCAACCCCACGATGGTCACTGACCGCTGCGTCCTGCCTCCCGTCATTCTGGTCTACTCAGAAAGCGTCTCCTCTCTCTCGCCGCCCAAAAGTTTGTCTCCGATATCGCGACCGACGCCTTCCACTACGCCCGCATCCGAACGAACGCCACGCCCGCCACGAGAGGACGTCCACCGACGACTGGGGCAGCAGCGACGGGTGGGAAGGTACGCACCTATCCTACCTCCTTTTCCACTTTTGCGTTGGTGAGAGCTGACTTTGTTGTTTTTGTGCGTTCTAGGATAAGGGCCGCACGATTCTGACGATGGACGACCTCAGTGCCAGTCTGGCAGAGAGAGGAGTCAAGTACGTCTGCGTCTTTTTCTTCCCTCCTCGCCATATTGTTACTCGCACTGAGACGTTATCTCACTCGTCACAGCTTGAAGAAGCCAGAGTACTACCAGTAGACGCTACTCCCATCGCGTCGCGAGCGAGAGATGATCATGACCCCCTTTCACGCTTTGCCACTCGTCTCGTCGCAAGGCCAAAGGCATGGCAGAGATACAGCTGATGGGGATTCCGAAGTCTATCCTAGTCTATGGTTCTAATGTAAGTGCTCCCTCCTCGTCAGGTGTGCGCGACCGCATTGAGCCGCTCCTTTTGGGTCTTTGGGTCGTCCCGTTCGTCCCGGTTCGTTCCTTTCGACGTTGCGGGTCCGACGCTCGTCCAGTTGCCCTTTTGAGATCCACCCGCGTCGTCCGTTCGCTCGTTGCTCCTCTTGAGTTCCGTTTCTCTCTTCCTCTGACGTAAAACCTCCGCCCTCCCCGTCTCAGTCGCGTCCCCCCTATCCTTATCCGACCGTCGACGTCTCGATGCTCCGACCCGGAGCGATTTTGGCCCTTCCTCCCTGCTCGTCGTGCGTCTGGGTGCGTGGTATGCTATTCGGGTGAGGGTGGTGGAGAGTCTGGACGTTGGTCTGGAGGGTAGTACCATCCTTGGCTGTACTCGTCCGGCGAGCAGGGACGCGATTGGGGAGGAGTTCTGTAAAGGAGGTGAGGTCAGTGAAGGCGATAGGAGGGTGGGAGAGAGGAGGGAAGAGACGTACTCGTAGTCTGCGTCCATCAAGAATGGTACGGAGAGAGGAGGCGCGAGAAAGGATGAGAAGAGGGCGGGTTCAAGGTGAGGTAGGTTGCGCCTGATCGCGTCAGTGGGCGAAGGAAGTCTTTCGACCCTGGACGGAAGAGAAGGAAGGGCAGACTTCCTCCCCTGTCTCAGTTGAGCTAGCTGAACAGAGTTGGTCAGGAGAAGGAAGGGTGTGCGGACCGTCTGGTGTGTCGCTCGGAACTTGCGAAAGAGAGACGCGCGAGGGGTTGCTCGGTCGGTCGGTGGTTTGGTTGCGAGATGCCCCTGTCGGATTCCGATGTTTCGGCGCACAAAGTGGCCTGGAGGTCGTGAAACAGACTCAAAAGATACCGGTGGAGACCTACTCAGTCTCGTAGACGAGTCACAGCTGAACTCGTTTGACAGGCCTCTCCCGAAACGGCGACCCGGCGCGTCTTGGAGGCATCCGGTCGAATAGAGAGATCGAACGCGGCATCTGTACAACTCACGTACGCCCGCTACTGTCCGGCCGAGGTTCTCACGAGTGAGCTCCGCCGGATCCAAGGAAGGAAGGCGACCCCGAGAAGGGAAGCTCCAGCCGAGGGTGATCACGAGGAAGGGCGGAAAGCGCGAGGCCGTCCGTTCCGTGTGCCGTGCGATGCAACGGGAGCATCGAGATAGACTGATATCGAAGTGTGTCCAATGCAAAAGGCGGCCAGTCTAGAGAGGGATGCCATCGTACTCGCCGTAGCCGAGGGCCAGGTTGAGGTTCTGTCGGCAGGAAGGAGAAGGCAAGAGGGCAGGTCAGACGGAGATCGAGCAACGCAAAGATGCGAGCATACCCAAAGGAAGACTCCGACCCACCTGGATGCACTGAGTAGCGGCTCCTTTGAGCAAGTTGTCGAGAGCTCCCTGAAGACGCGGAGGAGAAGATTGAGTCAGCGAGTGTCCGTGAGCACGGGCCGTCACTGTACATATGCGCTACCCGATACACATTCGGATCAAAAAGGCTGAGCAGACAGGACTCACGACGACGACGACCCTCTTTCCTTCGCTGTGGACCTGAACGCCTCCCATAGTCCACCCGTGCTGACCCTCGACATCCCGGACGTCGACGACTCCCTTTGACGGCTCGAGGAGGGTGACCATCTTCTCGTCTCCGTATTTCTCCTTGTACAGCTCCTGGATCTCGGAGAACCGAAGCTCCTTGGACAGAGGGATCGACGCGGTCGACAAGATACCGGCGAACCAGGGGCCGACCGAGGGGACGAAGGCGAGCTTGAACGGACCCGATGGCGAAAGCTTCGACAGGTGGTGCGACGCTTCACGCTCGTGGATGTGGTCCGTCAGCGAGTAAGGCTTGATGGCGGTGCGAAGCGACTCGGGAGACTGCAAGCGACAACAGACGGATGTGACTTCAGCGTTTGTGGTCGGAGCACGAAGACAGATGGATGAGACTAGACGACTTACGACCTTGGAGACGGTGGTCGGCTTTCCGTTCTCATCTGCGGGTCCGGTCTTGGTCCCGGCACCCGAGTATCCGCTGACGGCGAACACGGACGGCGGGTTGGCCGCGTCCAGGTAAGGGAGCAGAGGAGCGAGCAGGAGCTGCGTCGAGGTCGCAAAGCAACCAGGGTTGGCGATCCGCTTTGATGACCGGATAGCGTCTCGAGAGTAGAGCTCTGAGATCGCAACAAGCGGGTAAGGTCAGCGACGAGACAGATCACACGAGGACGGACGAGCTGGACGCGAGCTCAAGCTCGACGCGCGCTCCTCCCTGCTCGGCGAGCTGGATCCAGGCTGAGACTGACCTGGGAGACCGTACGTCCATCCGTCCTCGAACCTGTAGTCTGCTCCGAGGTCGATGATGATTCCGTTTCCTCCCTTGTCGACGGCTCCCTCGATGGCGTCGACGAACGGCTTGCAGACCCCGTTCGGCAAGGCCATCACCCACGCGTCGACCTCTCCGTCCTCCTCCATCTTGGCGACGTCTTGTGGGCTGAGGTTCGAGTAGGTGAGGTTGGACTTTGTGTATCCCTCGAGCGGCTGTCCTGCGTTTTGTCGGGATGAGACGTGGGAGAGGGTCATGTACGGGTGCGACTCAATCAGCTTGATCAGGTTCGAACCCGTGAACCCTCGAGCTCCGATCAGCCCAATCTTGAACGGCTTCGTAGACGTAGACGGCGCAGAGGAGGCGGACCGGTGGAGAGTGGGCGAGGAGGAGGAGGAGGGGGTTGCGAGAGGTGAAGAAGAGGGCGGGATGGGGAGGGATGAGAGCGCCCGTCGGCCGACGACGGACGCTGTTGCCGTCAGGGACGAGCACACCCCAGAGGAGCTAGGCTGACAGGACCTGCGGATGGCAGAGAGGGTAGGCGTGCGTCGGAACATGGCTTGGGTAGTGTAGGTGGTCGTCTGGCGGCTCCAGGCTGGACCACTTTTCCGAGGCCTTATCTTGATCGCGCGAGCTCAACACTTGTTTGACTCGACCGCATCCGAAGTCAAGATCAAGCTCTCATTCGTGGTTGGGAGCTCAGCCATCTGTGAGCCAGAAAGTTGGTTGCGAGAAGCTCCAGCCCAGCTCGAGAGATCAGCAGAGACGACTTAGGTCGTCTTAGCTTGACGACGCAAGGCTTGTGGTTACTCACTTCGTTCTTTGCACGACTCCCGCGCACGATTTCCCATGAACGGGAAGGTCTTGAATACTTCTAGTATCGTCTCAAGATGAGTATGCGCGTAAGATGGTGGACATATAGAACCAGTGTGCCTTGTGCGTCATCGGACCGAGCCGAGAGGCTGGTGCCTCGCTTGACCACCCAGCGTGGTTCGAGGGCCCTGTGCCTTGGTTGACACCCATCCACGACCCTGGCCGTTACATGAACCTCAACCCGACCCAAATCTCGCAACAGATCTCATCCGCCATGTCCTCCAAGAACGACGACCAGAAGGAGCAGGAGTTCACCGTGCGTCGCCCTCGTCTCCCCACCTGACCTCCACGACTCGCCATTCCTCGCTGCTTCCTTCGACCGGTGCTGACTCTGACGCTTCCACCTCTGCGCGCTGACCCTTACAGATCCAGCCTCACCCTGCTGTACGTCTTGTCCCAATATGCCCCTCTCTGGATGACCTGAGTTGCTCCGGATCTGACCGCATGCATCCCACCTGTGCTTTGTTCAGACGACCAACGACCCGGAGACGGACCCTGCCATCCAGGCTGGATCCGGCAAGGCCAACACGCTCGGTGGACGAGACCCGCACGTGCCGTCCAAGGACATTGCCGACAACCTCGAGAAGCCAAAGTCGAGGGAGGAGGTCAGTCCAAGCCTCATCTCCCCCCGGTCGAGCTCATCGAGGTGGTTCACGAGCCGTCGGTGCGGCGTTGCTGACTCTTGCCTCCTTCTCCTAACCTTGCTGGTCTGTCATCTAGCTCCAGGCTGCCTCTGCTGCTCTCAACAAGTAGACTCGCATACCCAACTGCATCCCACTCTCCAGTCGCGGTGACCTGCCTCCATCGCGTGCTTTCATCTCGGGTCCTCCGCCCGACGCCTGTCTGCCCGTCGGGTCCCGCTCAGTCCCATCCCTCCTTTCTCGAGTTTACGATTCATGCCTCCTTACGATCCTGGACATGTCGTTCTCGTCTGCGAAAGCGAGTCGCTGTCTGCTCTCAGTTGACGGTCCGGGTGAGCTCGGCGTCAAACTTGAAAGACGGCTCCGCCTTCTTATCTCGTTCCCTGTCTGCCTGACCTCGCCGCAAACTCCCATCACCCGACTTGCGTCGCCCATCGACCCCCACATCTCTTGTTCCTCGACCCATCAACCCTCCCCTCCCATCATGATCCCTGCCACTGCTCTCCGTCGGACTCTGTCGTCTGTCCCGCGGCAGTCTGCTCGGGCGCTCTCGTCGCTTGCCTCGCCCAAGCTCAACCCGTCGAGCTCGTCCAACACCTCGCCGATCGCGCTCTCGCTCCAGAACTCGTCCGTCGGGTCAGAGCTCAGGAAGCGAGGCATCTCGGGTGCCCGTGAGGTTGCGCAGATGGACCGGGAGACGATCATCCGGCTGCTGCACTCGCTCGGGACGAGACACGAGGTCGAGCGATACCTTCGCATCTTTACAAACGCCTCGGCCGGAGCGTCAGGCAAGCAGGGGGTCCTCCCGCAGGCAAAGTTCGCCGTCCTCAAGTGAGTCGTCGTCTCCATCTCATATCTGCAGGGCGGGAGCTCTAGCCAGGCGGCAGGAGGAGGGTGAAGGAGCCTAGCTCGGTGAGCTCGCTCGGCGGCAAGAGATGGCCACAGACAGCAGCCTGCACCGTCTCTGCAGCAGTATGAGACGCTCAGCGACCTGTCGAGAGCATTCTAGAAGCCGTCTTTTCAAGCCTAGAGCTCTCTCAGCCGAAAGAGAGTGATCTCATAGCGTCCGGCCTGCAGTCCCGTCACCCCACTCCAGCCGCTGATCTCCTTCGCTCCCATGTTCATCTTCGTGCCCCCTCAGGATCGGTGGTGCTATTCTCACCAACGAGCTCGACGATTTGGCCCTCTCGCTGTCGTTCCTGAACCGACTCGGCCTGTACCCTATCGTCCTCCACGGAGCTGGACCCCAGCTGTGAGGCCTATCCGTTCGTCTCTCCTTACTCCGGGCATAAGCTGACGTCTGCTTTCGACCTGTGCAATCCGTCTGACAGGAACGAGATCCTTGAGGCCGAGGGAGTCGTTCCCGACTACATCGACGGCATCAGGATCACTGGTGCGTGACCGCCTTGCGGACCTGTACCCGGCCACATCGTTCAGCCAATCTGACCGCCCGCTATCGCCTTTGTCACAGACGCCAAGACCCTTCAGATTGCTCGACGGGTCTTCCTCGAGGAGAACCTCCGACTCGTGTCTGCCCTCGAGGCTCTCGGCACCCGTGCGCGACCCATCCCGACCGGAGTGTTCACCGCCGAGTACCTCGACAAGGAGAAGTACTCGTACGTCGGAAAGATCACTCGAGTCGACAAGAACCCGATCGAGGCCTCCATCCGAGCCGGTGCGCTCCCGATCCTGACCTCGCTCGCCGAGACCGAGGACGGCCAGCTCCTCAACGTCAACGCCGACGTCGCCGCAGGAGAGCTCGCAAAGGTGCTCGAGCCCCAGAAGGTGCTCTACATCAACGAGAAGGGCGGCCTCTTCCACGGGGTGACTGGGGAGAAGATGGACGTGATCAACCTGGACGAGGAGTACGAGGCGCTCATGAAGGAGTCGTGGGTCCGATACGGGACAAAGCTCAAGCTCCGAGAGATCAAGGACCTCCTCGACTTCCTCCCTCGCTCGTCATCGGTCGCCATCATCTCGGCAGACAACATCCAGAAGGAGCTCTTCACCGACTCTGGAGCGGGAACGCTTATCCGACGAGGATACAAGCTCTACAAGGCCTCGTCCATCGAGATGGTCGGCGCCGACAGGCTCCGAAACGTCTTCGCCGCCCTCGACCCAGAGGTCCTCTCTGGCCGAACCTCGGTCGCTCAGGAGTTCTCTCAGCTCCAGTCGGTGCCGCACACCATCTACGGAGATGAGCCGTTCGACGTTGTCGCCGTCGTGTCCCACCCGGAGGGCGAGACGGCCGTGATGAGCAAGTTCCTCGCGTCCAGGAACGGAGTACTCAACAACGTCGTGGACAACGTCTTCTCGGCCATCAAGAAGGACCACCGAAAGCTCTTCTGGACCGCAAAGGCCGACGACGAGAACCGAGCGTGGCACTTTGAGCGGGCCGACGGATCGTTCACGAGGGCTGGCAAGAGCCTGTTCTGGTACGGGATCCACGACGTCAAGGAGGTCGAGAGGTCGATCGCCCAGTTTGAGCAGAACGGACGGATCGACAGGTCGTACCTCCCCGTCGGACCCTCGACCCCGCCTCACCGACGAGTATAGGTATCCAGCGCGGCAGAACGAGGTGGAGGATGGTATAATAGGGTGTATGAAAAGGTGCCATGAAAAATCAGATCAATCTATGTAGTGTTGCATCGTACAGAGTCTCCGAACGATCACAAGACGCGACGGCGGATCCTCCCGAGTGCGAGCTCGGACGCCCTGAGATGCTGTGGGAGACCCTGCACAGATTATAGCATCACTCAAGACCTCATCTGGCGCTGACTGTTTATAACCTGATCAGTATCAAGGAAGTTAAAATCATCGCCAGCGATCATAGCTGCCCGCGCCCTCACCCGGCCGCTCGACCCCGTTCGAACGTCGAGCTCACCATCCCCTCGCGTCCCTCCCTCTCCTCTGTCCACCACCATGTCCACCGCCGCGCCGCCCAAACCCGCCGAGCAGAATCAAACGCAGCAGTTGAAGGACATCCTCGTCAAGTCGGGAGAGTGGGAGAAGTGAGCTCGCGGCACTCCAGTCCGACCTAAGCAGAGGAACCGGTGAGCTCAATCAAGCTCACTCGCTTCTCCCTCCCTCCCTCTTGCCACAGGATCCTCGCCATCGTCGCCCGGCGTCTACAAGAGTCTGGGTGGGAAGACGGGTGCGTCTCCGTTCGCTCACCTCTGCTGGAACTAAGAGCATCTAGCTGATCCCGCGCTTATGTGTCGACCTTGAACAAACCAGTCTGAAGGACAAGGCCAAGGGTCGGGTCTTCCTCTCTCGTCCCTCACCCACCTCCTGCGCTCTCTCTCTTTCCGCTGACTACAAAACAATTTGCTCCTTGTAGAAACGGCCCGCAACATGCCCGTCCTGACTCTACCAACGCTGATGAACCAAGTCAAACCGTTCGCTCGATGTACGTCCCCCCTCTCCCTCTCCCTTGCCCCTCCGGTCTTCGCTGATCTGGTCCGGTTCGGTGTGGTGTGAAAAGCTACGGTCCCTGACGAGGTACGGAAAGAGCTCGAGGCGGTGATCAGAGGGTATGTTGAGGGGCATGTGGAGCTCTAGACCGGGCGGGCGGGGGACTGTTGAGATTGGATGGGGTGGAGGAGGGGAGGAGGTTCACGACTTGTTACGATTTTGCAAGATGTATGTAGGATTGGGTGATTGCTGGGTTATGTAGGAGAGTGCGAGGTTGGGTGGGAGGGAGGGAGGGAGGCGAACTTTTTGGATCTGGGCAACGTTGTGAGAGACTCAGAAGGCACGAGAGGAAGTACAGGTAGCGCCATTGATAAGATGGAAAGGATGGACGAGAGAATGCTGGGCTGACAAAGAAGATGCAGGAAAGTGATGGAAGGGCGAAGTACGACTTGAAGGTCGACGAAGTGTAGAAGCGATGCGATGCTCTAAGCTTGAAGAGGTTGAAGACTTGGAGCGATGCTGAGGGCTAGAGACGGAAGCGTGAGTCGATCAAAAGAAGAGAAGGGCATAGGTTTGTTGTCGTCAGAAGTCGTCAAAAAGGCTGCGAAACCCCTGAGAGAGAGAGAGAGAGAGGAGACAGAAACAGGCAGCAGGGTCGACCGACACCGTCTTCACTCTTCCTCGTCGATGACCATCATCTTCTCGATCCTCCTCACCAGATCCGGGAAGCTCTCCTCGCCCATCACCCCGTCGACCAGCTTGCCCAGCTCGTCGTCCTCCATCTGCTCGAGCGGCAACTCGACGTCCGCCTCGACGTTCGCGGTCTCCGCTGCGCAGACACCGTTGCCTCGCTCCGCGGGGTCGACAGCCTTCCCGTTCGCTCCGAGAGTGACTGTGGTCCCGGCGGGCACCGGTGCAGCTGCCTGAGGAACGACCAGCGATTCGGTCGGCGAGTCGCCAAAGGAGATGAGCTTTGCGGTCGCGTGGTTCGGCTGAGGATCGGCCTCGCTAACGGTTTGGACGACGGTTGGCCCGCCAAAGTCGATCCCTGAGAGATCATCGAACGCCGTCAGAGCCCTAACGACGAGAGCGGGCTGCAGTCTTGATGCAGGGACGGGCGCGAGGCCAGCCGCGGGAGCGGTTGAAACCGGCGACGAGGTGTCCATGAAGTCTCGAGTCGTCGACGAGGATGTATGCGTGACTCGCTCTGGTGCTGGAAGGTCCGCGTGAGACTTGGTCGGCGCGAGAGGCGGAGCTTGGACCTTCTGGGCTGGCGCTCTGACCGACGCCGGCGGCGGTCGACGGTCGGGCGTATACGGATCCTTGAGCGCCTTCGGTCGCCTCTGCCCAGCAGTAGTCGGACTGTCCGAGTCGCGCGGACTGCTCAGCGACGACGACGACGGCTCGTCCGTCGACCTTGTGGCGGCGGGCACGGGAGGGGCAGGTCGTCTGACGGTGCTGGTGCTGCCTCGATTGCTGTGGTTCGACGACGAAGACGAGTGTCGTCTGGCCGTCGTCTCAACCGGTCTGATCGTCTTGATCGGGCTCGGCTTGGTCCTCTTCTGCTTGGGCGGCGCGCTCGGCTGCGTCTCGTTCAAGGTCTGGCTGTGATCCCTCATCTCGACATCCTCGTCGACGGCGGCGAGCTGCTTCCTCTTGACCCTGCTCGCACCCTTCGCAGTTCCGACCGAGGAGGGCTCAACCGTCGAGGAGGACGGAGGGCCGGCGTTCTGGGATCGCAGCTGCAACGCCGTCTGCGATCGGTGCATCGCAGACGCAACCGTGGTGGTCGACGATCCGAAACGAGTGGGTCCAGAGGTGAGAGCTGAAGTCGACTGCGCGAGGACGGTCCCGGAGATCTTGTCGGAGTGAGCGGGAGGGACGTCGGGTCCTACGGGCGCGACCTTGAGCAGAGGGTTGATGGCCGTGACGAAGGTGTCGCAGACGTCCCTCGTCAAAAACACCACCTGCGATCGTCGATAGAACTCTGAATCCGACTGTCAAAGAGGGACCGGTGGAGAAGAAGGATGCGCCATGTGAGTGTCTGGCTCTCTGCCGCCGCATGAGGAGGTAGACTGCTTCGGGCGCATACACGAGGGTGTGCAAGGGGGCAGAGGCACATACCGCGTTCATTCTCGGCAGCTTCCACCTGACCTGGACGGAGAGACCATCACTCTTGGCCTGGAGATGAGGGGCGTGGTTTGGTCGAGCTTCGGTGCGATAGTCGTGCAGGTTCAAGAGGTCCTGTCAAGTCATGCTACGGTCAGTCGCGATGCAGGCGAGTTTTCGAAGGACGAAGACTGACCAGCTCCTCGTCGCCTCCGGTCCCGCTTCTCTTCCTGATGACTCTGACGCTGATCTGAGGCTTTGGGAGGGTCGCGGTCGTTGTCACGACGGCGTACATGTTCTGCTTCTCGCTACGAGGGGGGAGGATCAGTATGAACGTGACGCGTCCAATGTGTCGGTCGACGCGACGCACCATCTATCCCACTGAGGCTGTACTCTTGTGGTGACTGGTAGAGGCGGACATTTGAGGTAGACGTCGAGATGGACTGGGCACGACGAGGACAGGGGTCAGGTCAGGTCCAGAGCCAGAGCGTCCTTTCCAGCGGACACCTCTTCGCGACTACTTACACTCCTGTACCCTCTTTGATGGAAAAGGCTGGTCATCCGAGCTCACAGCATGTCCAATCATGGTGCGTGCTCAAGGAAAGGGTGGCTGAGATGATGGACGACAGAGGTCGAAGAGCTCAGCGCTCGCCCCTCTTCCCTCCCGCGCCCCCACCCCCTATGTGCCTGACAGCCGGCCCACCGAGCTCACACGCTGATCTGGCCATGATCCACCACCACCCGCGTCTCGACTCCGCCGCGCATCGACCGCACTTGATCAGTCAGCGCTCTGGTCTTCGCTCCTCACCCTCGGTTGAGCTCGCGCGGACGCGTCGTGTACGGCTCTAGCTCCAGGAGCTGCAGCGGTACGTCAGACCTCTTTCGACTCCTTCTACTTGCTCTGCAGCTGCTGATACCTTTCACTTTCTTTGTGTTCAGATGTCTTCTCCCGTGCAGACTGGCCCGTCGACCAGCACGTCCGCTCCGAGCTCGTCGAGCGGTCACCCGCTGACGATCCTCAGCCAGACGGTCCTCACCGCGCCCCTCACCTCGCGTCTGCTCGAGCAGACCAACCTCGCCCTCGGTCATCGGATCCGCCAGACTTCTTCTCGGCATCGAGCTATCCGTCGCCTCGACTCGCTACGCCATGAGCTCGCGACGTCGCTCGAGGCAGGCACGCCGAGCTTCGCAACCGCGTCTGAGCTGTCCTCGTTCGCAGAGAAGTACGCCTCGGGGCTCGCCGCCTTTGAGCAAGCATGGGACCAAGCCGAGAGCTCGAGCTCTGCCACACTCAAAGACGACATCTGGACCAGACTGCCAAGCTTCGCAGGCAAGGTCGTCGTAAGTGCTCTGCGCGCGATCCTCCTGGACCCGTTCAGGACCGGCAAGCATCTCGCCTCGCTCGGGAGCGCAATCTTCGCCACCACCAAGACTGACTCGTCCGGGGACAAGAACGAGGCCGAGCTCGTGCTCGAGCTGGTGGGCTCGCTCGTCGGACCCAAGGGCGTCCTTTTGCTCGCCGAGGGATATGCCGTGGCGATCATCCAGGCGCTCGTCGGCGAGGAGACCACGGACGAACAAACGAACGGGTCGTCTCCACTGGACCCAGCAAGACAACGTGAACTCGAGAGCTCGTTCGTGGCCGTGATGGGACTCGTCAACGACCTCGGACTCGAAGTCCAAGGAGACGCAGAGCACAAGACTACCGTCGAAGGCGGCATCGCTCGAACAGGATCGCCGTTCGCCTTTACAAAGTCACTCGAACTCGTGCTGCTCGAGACACTCGCGAGCCCAGATGTAGCTGTCTCCGAGGTCGGTCGTCAGACATCCCAGCGGGTGCCGAGACCTCATCAGCGACACGGTCCGCCGTTCTCGTCAAGCGGGACGAGTTCGAGCGGCGCATCGGGAACGGGCACAGGCTGGGGTGCAACCTTCTCGTCGCTGCTCTTCTCTCCTCCATCGACGCCTGGACCGTCAGCCGAGTTCCCTTGGGCCAAGCGAGGAGGATGGGTTCCAGCGGGTACTGAGGCGAGCCCTTCCGGAGGCGAGGGGACACTGCAGCGCAAGTCGATGGACACACGATCCATCTCTGGTCCATCGCCTATCCTCAAGTCTCCGCTCGGTCGCGTGTTCAGGTCGCCGTCGCTCTCGTCGTTCGGAAGCTCGTCGGTCGCAGAGTCGTCCGCCACCAAGCCGTTCACCACTCTGGCGGCATCCGTCCTCCGACGGCTTTCCCGCCCCTCGACTCCTTCTCCGGAACCCGCATCTGCGTCGACTTTGCCCTCGACGACCCCACTCCTCCAAGCGCTCGCCATCTCACTCCTCCGCACCCACTTCCCCTTTGCCACCCATCCCAAATCCCATCGGCGCGTCCTGCTGCTGCTCGTCATCCGGTTCTACTCTTTCCACCTCCTCCGACGTGTCCTCACCGGATCTGCAGCCGTCCCGCCGCTACCGCTGCCCAGCCGAGGCGTCAGTCTCACGTCTGTGCAAGGAACTTCGCCTCAAATGGCGTTTGCTGGAGCCGGCGCGTCCAAAGGCAGAGGTCCGCTGCTCGTTGACGTCTGGAAGGGCGAGAAGGGCGAAGGCAAGCTCGACAAGCTTCACCTACGTGTTCACCTCGCACTCGTCGAAGCAGCCGGGTTCGGTGGCGGAGGAGGAGCGACGTCCTCGAGCAAACCAGGAGGCAGCTACGTCGAGGAAGAGGAGGAAGAACTGTCGCGTGCTGCCAAACGTCTGCTCGAAGCGTTCGGCGCAGGGATCGCTCTCAGTCCGTCACCCACCGCTGCTTCGGCCTCTCCTCGTACGCCTGAGGTGGTTGTCGCTGAAGGTCTCGAGGTTGAGACGCTGAACGCGCTCGAGCTTCGCCTGGACGATTTGCGATCTCTGCTCGGTCTTGCCCGTCCGCTGGTCACCTTCGCCAACTCGCTGGGGACTTTCGGCCAGTCTCCGGGCGGCGTGGCTGGTTTCCGTCGAGGAAGCGACTTCAAAGGCGCCGGACGCTTGACCCGACCCGGAGCGGGACGATGGGGGACGACGTCGACCAATGAGTCTGTCTTGGCCGAGGAGGACTTCGACGCCATCCAGGCTGGCCTCATTCGACTCGTATCTCTTGCTCATCCGTCTACGATCATCGTCTTCACCTCGCCAGCCTATACGCAGGGGTCGTTCATGGTCTCGATTGGGATTCCTGACGTCGAGCGGACCCCTCATCAGGCGTTCCTTTCGCCATCGCCCTCGGTGGGCCGAACACTCGGCCGCTATGGTGCTACTCCAAGAGCCGGAGGATCTGGCGCGAGGCGAGGTAGTACCGCTTCGATCCACTCGCCGACGATGAGTCCTTCGCTGGATGGAGGTGCGGGCGCAGACTACTTCGGGCTGGACATGGTCCTCGAGGAACCATCCGAAGACGGGGATGTCGGTCGGATCGAGAAGGAGATCGTGTGAGTGCTGCTGGACTTTTAGCGCGCTTTGTAAACACTGTTCTGACCTTCGACTCGGCATCTGGCCGCTGTGCGTGACAGCTTCCGTGCGCTCATCAACCTGATCAAGGATGGACACCTCACGACGACTGCCTCGAAGACGCCTCCCGACCTGGTATGCCTGCTCTCTCGGGCTGCCGCCGCAGCCGAGGACGCGTTCGACTTTGCGAACTCGCTTCTCTACAGTCAAGCTCTCGAGGGACTCGCCCAAATCGCCAAAACTCATCCTCACCTGGCCCAACAGAACTTCAACCGACTCCTCGCCCCGCTTGTAGCATCCGCTGTGGCCGCCGAGTCCCGGAAAGCTTCTCAGCAAGAGCTCGTGCAGACACGGCTGCTCGAGGTCGACCAACAGGAGTCTGCACTGCTGCTGGCCGCCAGACGCCTCGTCTCTGCCCTGCACGACCTTCGCACGCGAGCACACTTTGCGCTCGAGGTCGTCCCTTCGGAGCGCGTCTCAGAGCTGCGGTCAATGCTGGCGGACATCAAGTCGGGAGAGGTCGACCTCGACGAGGATGGTGCGGTGACGTCGTGGCTGTCGGAGAGCAATCTGGCCGTCGACTTTAGCGTCGGCGAGTCGTCGCTGCACGCATCGTGCTACGTTGTCGATCGAGTCCTCAGACGGATCACGGACCCTCAAGTGGTGTTTCGCAGCTCGCTCTGGGCACGCGAAGCAGCTCTCGCTCAGCCGTTCCTCGAGCAGGACGGGACGGCGCCGCCGACAGCACCGGCGGCGGATCTCTCAGCGTTGAGCTGCCTCAGCTTTGGGGCGGTCTCGACATCGCTCTTGCGACCAGGAGAGCCATTGACGCCACAACTCTCCTACTTGACGACGTTCATCCTCCGTCTTCGGACCCGCTTGACGGGCTTCCTGCTCGCCGAGCTCGAAGGTCGAGGAGACCTCACGTTCCCGGAGGACACGTGGTTTGAGAGGGAGGCCCATCATCTGCCTTCACCGGAAGAAGGACCGTCGCCCAATCTCCCGACATCCTGGACATCGCCACTCCTTCAAACGTTCCTCCTTCACCCGTCCCCGCATGCCAAGCTCCAAGCGCTCTTTGCCCTCGAACTGCTCTGCGTCTCCAAGAAGACGGCTCCGTTCTCCTCGCCGGCCGCGTCTGGATCAATCACGCCTGGTCTGCCACCCTCGGCGTCGTTCCCATCCGTCAAGAGCACCCCTCCTCGACACTCTGCTCGCTCGCCTTTTGTCTCGGCACCTCCTACTCTGGACCGAATCAGCAAGGCGATCGACAACCATCCCCAGTCGGCCTCGCCCGTAGCTTCGGGATCGTCGGCGGCCGCGATACCGGACGCGATCTGGTCGCTGGGAGCGACCTTGTCGTCGCTCGTCTTTGGTGGACCTGTCGCAACGACTGGGACGAGTGTCGGTGGAGGAAAGCTGGACCAGGTGAGGGAGGCATCGAGTGTCGAGCCGCCGAACACGGACGAGCTGGTCGAGGAGTTGTCGGGTATCATTACACGCCATCGGCCGAAGAATCTGCCTGCTAGCCTGGTCAAGATCGCGTTATTTGGTGAGTCTGCGTCAAAGTTTGAGATGAGATAGCCGTGGATTAGAACAGCCGGCTGACTCTCATCGCCGCCTTACAGTGCCCGGTGAGATCCTGGACTTCAAGCCCGATGGAAGTAAGTACTACTCGGCCAATACCACGGAGGCCAACCTCATCAACAAGTACTGATCAGTCTAATCTCCTTCGTACCATTGCAGAGGCCTTCCTCGACTTTGGTCTCGCCTGTCTCACGTCAGTCCCTTGTCTTTCCTCGCCTCCCAGCTTCTCGAGCATGTACTGACTGCTTGGATTTCGACTGTCTTGTAATTTTAGTCTCCGCACGGACCTGCTCGACATCCTGCACGCGGAGGCTAAGGAGATCGTCCGCAAGGGAGGGTACGCGACCAAGGAGGAGCGCGCTCGCGCCATCGAGCTGCTCGATCTCTGTGCGAGGGAGGGCAGCGACGAGGCCAGGATGGCCGTCAAATGTGAGCATGATCTCGCTCGTCTACGCCCTATCGGATGGAAGAGACTGACGCTGCGTCTTCCCATCGTGTTCTTACAGCTCTCATGACTCCCTGGGTCGGCGAGCACTAAGCGGCAGTTCCGATCTCAGATGTCGGACGCGGGAGATGAGCTTCGGACTACTATGCTTCACGATATAACGACTTTGCCACGATCCACTCACGGCCCTGCGGGGGTTCGCACATGTCCGACGAGCACGGGCGGCAATCTCGAAGCTCACATGTCTTCTTCCTGTCTTCGCGTTCGTCCACGATGAGCTCCGTGAGCTCGACAGCAACGTTCGTGCTCAGCCTTCTCGTGCTTGCTCGCCCTCTGAGCGCCGGACTCATCTTTGGTACATGATTGCCTCACGCAGGATGCGGAGGGAGGCGACCCCTTTGCCCAAGAAGCAGTGAGCTCACGTCTCTCCCTCGACTCGCTCTTACATGCGCTCTTCATGTGCTGACCAAATGACACTATGACTTGAACAGAATGCTGGCTCTCTGTATAGCGCGTCTAGCCGAGCCCATGTACGTTCCCTTCTTCCTCTCGCGCAATCAGGCAAGAGAAGGACGGGCTCGCGAGCTCACCCTCTTCCTATCTCGCTTTCACTTGTCCCTGCACCCAGCGCCTACTCGTGCATCTTCCCCTTCATCAACGAGGCCGTCTCCCATCTCCCAAACCACTCTCCCTCTCAACGCGACATCGGCTTCTACTCTGGCGTCATCGAGGGCGCGTTCGCGTCCGCGCAGGTGTTTACCGTCTACCCATGGGGAGCCTGGTCGGATCGAGTAGGGAGGAAGCCCGTCATCTTGATCGGTGAGTTGAGTTGCTTTTCCAGCGTGAAGGTTCTTCGAGCTGATTTGACTGGTCTGGCTGTCGTGCGTGTGTAGGTCTGCTGGGCGTGGGCGGGTCCATCACGCTGTTTGGGTTCTTGTCCAACACGTTCTGGGGCATGGTCTTCGCGAGAGGGATGAACGGTGCTCTGTCGGGGAACGGGAGTGTCATCAAGGCGGCTTTGGGGGAGGTCACCGACCGGACTAACGAGGGTACGTCAGTCTTTGCGCCCAGTGCCTTTGCGACGACGCGTGAAAGCTAACCTCGTCGTGTGGTTCTTGAAGGCCTCGCGTTCCCCTTGTTCAGTTTGCAGTGGAGTGTTGGGCTTGTCCTAGGGTACGCTCTTTCCTTTGTGATCCATCTCTAGAGGTTTAGTGTGAAGCTGACCGTCGTTTGCCCTCCCGTTTGCTTCGCAGGCCACTCATCGGCGGCTTCCTATCTCACCCAAACGAACGCTTCCCATCCGTCTTCCACGACTCGCCCTTCTTTGGCCGCCATCCATATCTTCTGCCATGTCTTGTCGCCGGCGTCATCACCTTCGTTGGGGCGCTGTCGACGGGGCTGCTGCTCGAGGAGGTGAGTGTTATCCTTTCGACGTCTCTGGGGACAGGTGTAGTTGGAATCTGTCTGCGTACTGATGGCTTTATCTTATGCTGTAATCCTCAACCTCGGCAGACTTTGGAGAGCAAGGTCGGTTCGCGACAGCTTGCGAAAACGACTCTTCCAACCGAAACCTCGCCACTCCTGGAGTCTTCGCCAGCGGTTCTGACGACACAAGCGACGGCCGAACCTGCTGCGGCATTGTCGAAGTGGACGTTCTGGAGTTTAGCATCACTGCCGGACGTCCGGCGTGTGCTCGTGTCGTACTACATGCTCTCGTGGCTCGGTACGTCCGTTTTTTCGCCTTGTCCTATCGTGTCCGATGAGACTGGCGCGTTGTTCGATCTTACTTGCGTCTCGTCCTCTGACTCAGCCAACTCACACGACAGTCTATTCGTGCTGTTTGCGTACTCGTCGGCGGACAACGGAGGGCTGTCGTTACCGGTGAGTTTGGTGTCGTTGCTTCTCTTCGTCCGCCAGGAGAACGCTCACTGAGTCTGGCTATCTACTTCTTTTTGCATATCACTCAGCCGACCCAAATCGCGACCATCATGTCTCTGGGCGGCGTCTTCTCGTAAGCTCCAGTGTCTCCCGCGCTTGCTTTCTCTTCTCGTCAACGTCAGCTGACCTGCTGTCGATCAACTTCGGCTTTCTACGTTGGACAGAGCCTTCTTCCAGACTCTGCTTCTGCCTCGTCTACACCTCAACCACGGCACCGCGCGCCTCTACATCACCTTTCTCTCGTTCTACCCTTTCGTCTTCGCGCTGCCGCCGCTCATCTCGGTCTTCACCTCACCCTCTAGCACGCTTCGATGGGTCTGCGTCGGTGCACTGGTAGTCATCGTCAGGCTCGGTGCCATGGCGTTTCCGTGAGTTGCTCTTTCAGTGCGCGAGTTTCTGGTCCGACTAACAAGATGCGTTCTCCGTTTGGTCAGGCTGAACATGATCGCGCTCAACGCGGCTGCACCCGAGAAGGGTGCGCTCGGATCGGTCAACGCTATCGCCCAGCTGTTGGCTTGCGCTTCGAGAAGCTTTGGGCCGATGGTCGCTGGGTCAGTAGAGCTTGCATCTCTGTTAACGTGGACCGAAGGCTAATCAGTCTGTTCTTCTTTTCTACCTCCTTCTGCAGCGCCTTGTACGCGCTCTCGAACCGCGCAAGGTTCCCAGTCGTGTGGATTTTCTACGGCGGTTTCTCACTGCTGTCGATCTACCTTGCAACCAAGGTCAAGGGGCGGCCAGACGAGCCAGAAGCGGACGTGGTCAAGACGCCACATGCGCCGGAGAGAGGTGCGAGCGGACGTGCGGCGGTCTAAACAGTCTCAGAGGGCTCGACCTATGTATCACCCGTTGTACCCATGCTCTGTATCAGACTCGGTCAGGTCTGCAGAAAGATAAGGCTTCGAGCCGGAAGAAGGTTCCGATGTCGACGTTCGGCTCCGGACGCGTTTGCGTCCGATCTCTATCGGGAGCTTGGGCGGCCCGCCGGCACGTCCTGTCCTCGTATATTGAGAGGTTGGTCCGCATACAAGAACATTCCTCTACGTCTTTGTATCCGACCGACGTCGCTTTCGCTGTCTGTGCCATCGATGACGGTCTCGCTGGGTGGGGAAGCGCCGACCCCCCCGCGTGTGGTGAAATGCGACGTTTGCGGCTGCCCCTCGCGATCCAGGCTGTCGAGCTCCAACTCCATCTCTGTTCCCTCCCTTCCTTCCGGTGTTCTCTGCCCAGGATGACTGCCAAGCGGTTGCAGAAGAACATCTTTTCAAAGTCGACCCCCCAGCCGTCCCCTCCTGCGTCTGGCCAGTCGACGCCGACACCCGCGTCAGGTGAGTGCGAGCGTCTGTCGTGTCCGAGCGAGAGGAGGGGAGAAGGGCGTCAGCCCCACGACGAGATGACCCCGTCCTCCCCTCTCCGTTGCGCCCTCGCCTCTGCTCGCGTACTTGACTGCTCGGCCGAGCAAGCGGTCATCGTCACAGCAGGTGCAGGTGGTGTGCTGGCTGTGTCGAGGGTGTCGTTGAGCTCGTCGTGCTGGTTCCATCGCGACCTGTTTGAAGCTGACCTCTCTCTCTCCCTTCCCCAACCTGGTCCCTCTCTTTGCTCAGGTGGCCCCGCCGGTGGCACTCCTCCTGCCTCGTCCGACAACACCTTACCTACGACGCAGACCCTTAAAGAGTCGTTCCTTGACTCTGCTGCCGTGGAGGCTGTGGCGACGCAGACGCAGAACCTCAAGGTGAGTCGTCCTCCCAAAGAGGCGCCGCTCGCTCTTTTCCCCTCCTCGGATGATCGAGCCACACTGTGGGGACCACACAGAGCCGACAATCCCCTTGCCTCGGACCTCACCCGTTCGAGACCAGTAGAGCAGCTCAGCTGACTCGTCTCGTGTGCTCTTGCTATGTGTCTTGTAGCTCGGTGGGAACCTGCAGATCAACATCCCCAAGCCGCCGACGGACCTCCCTGGCACGAGGGAGAAGGAGGTGTACGTCCGCCCACAGCTCAGCCTCGGATCCGTGCTCGCCAAGTCTAGACCTGTCGCTGACCTGTCAATCTTGTGCTATGATGGCATAGTTTCCCAAAGCGAGCGTCTGTGCCCAACTCTGGCGAGGAGAACTGTACGTCCTCAGCTCTCCTCTCCCAGATCCAGTCGAGCTCACCGGCTGCCGTCGACCGTCCCCGCAACCTGGACTGACTCCATCATCTCCCGACGCGCTCGCCTTCACAGACAACGGAGGGGATGATTATTCGTCGGGACCTGCGACGGAGAAGAAGGTCTGTCCCGGTCCTAGCGAGACCGATGTTTGAACGCCGCCGGCAACGAAACAAGCCAGACAGCGTCATGAACTTCCATCGTGACAGCTTGCTGACCGTTCGTATCTCTCTCTGCGTGTCTAGCCTCTTCGTGAACGTCTTCAGCAGTCGATGGGGACAAAGTACCACAGTGTGGAGGAGCACCGGTGAGCTCGTCTCGTTTCTCGACCTCGCTTTGGGCTCAACGTACAGATTGCTGACCCGGGTCATTTGCTACAGGTTGGACGAGGACGAGAAGAAGAACGCGCACTGGAAGCGATGGGGACCCTACCTCGCAGAGAGGCAGTGGGTCAGTCGGACAGGCGACCGCGAAGCAGACCAGGCTCAGAAGCTGACCTTTCCATTTCGTCTGGCAGGCTACCGTTCGTGAGGACTACTCTGCCGACGGAGACGCATGGTCGCACTTCCCTCACAACCACGCGAGGAGTCGGGCGTACCGGTGGGGAGAGGACGGTATCGGAGGAATCTCGTCAGTCCCGACGATGGCTGGAAGCGAGCTGACCAGAGAGATAAGCTGATCACGTCGATCTTTTGCGTCGCAGGGACAACCACCAGCGTGTATGCTTTGCGCTCTCGCTCTGGAACGGAAAGGACCCGTACCTGAAGGAGAGGCTATTCGGGGTCACTGGACACGAGGGTGCGTCGTCCTCCGTTTTGCGTTCCACTGCTTGAGGCTGACCTGTCATTCCTTGTTGGTCGGACAGGAAACCACGGAGAGGATGTCAAGGAGATGTACTACTACCTCGACAGCACGCCGACGCACTCGTACATGAAGTACCTGTACAAGTACCCTCAGGCGCGCTACCCGTACGAGGAGCTCGTCAACGAGTCGATCAACCGAGGCCGGGAGGTGAACGAGTACGAGATCACCGACACCGACTGCTTTGACGACGGTCGGTACTGGGACGTGTTTGTCGAGTACGCAAAGGACGAGGAGGGACCCGACGGCATCTCGATCCGAATCACCGCCTACAACCGAGGACCCGAACCGGCCGACCTGCACATCATCCCCCAGCTCTGGTTCCGAAACACGTGGTCATGGCCCAAGGACGAGCCTGTCCGACCAAAGATGTCCGAGACGGCCGAGGGAACGATCCAGGTCGACCACGAGACCCTCGGACGGACGCACCTGTACTGCTCGCCCTCGCCCGCACCCGCCGCACCCGCCGAGGGAGGCGTCGTGCTCGTCGACGGACCGAGTGTGCACCCCGAGCTGCTCTTCACCGAGAACGATACCAACTTTGAGCGACTCTACGGAGCGCCCAACAAGTCAAAGTACGTCAAGGACGCCTTCCACGACCACATCGTCCCCTCCCACCGACCCAAGCCCGCCGAGAAGACAGCTTCAGCCGACGGTGAGGACGCCGAGGACGGTGAGACGACTCCTGGCGCACCTGAGCCTCCCCGACAGTTCGTCAACCCGGACAAGGAGGGAACAAAGTCGGCCGCCCATTACTCGTTCCTCCAGGTGCCGCCACGAGGAGGATGCGTCGTCGTCAGGCTCAAGCTGACTCCCTCCGAGCCCGAGGATGACCCCACGGTGACGGACGAGGAGGCGTTTGACGACTGCGTCGAGGACAGGCGAGTCGACGCCGACGAGTTCTTTGGCCGACTCGCAAGCGGACCCATCTCGGAGGACCTGCGCAACATCATGCGACAGGCGCTCGGAGGGATGATGTGGGGCAAGCAGTTCTACCAGTTCATCCAGAAGGAGTGGATCGAGGGAGACCCCGGACAGCCCGCCCCTCCGCCGGAGCGAAAGTGGGTGCGGAACAAGGAGTGGAAGCACATGCACATCGCAGACATTCTGTCGATGCCCGACAAGTGGGAGTACCCTTGGTTCGCTGCCTGGGACACGGCGTTCCACTGCATCCCGCTCGCCATGATTGACCCGGCGTTCGCGAAGAAGCAGCTCGACCTGCTCACGAGGGAGTGGTACATGAAACCCGACGGTGCCCTCCCTGCGTACGAGTGGAACTTCTCGGACGTCAACCCGCCCGTGCACGCTTGGGCGACGTTCCGAGTGTTCAAGATCGAGAGGAAGTTGTTTGGCCGAGAGGACCTCGACTTCCTGGAGCGAGTGTTCCAGAAGCTGCTCATCCACTTCACCTGGTCAGTCTCGCTTCACCGTGCCTCCTTACTTCGCGATCGCTGACCCTTCACCTCTTCTCACTTGCAGGTGGGTGAACCGAAAGGACTCCGAGGGTAACAACGTGTTCGAGGGAGGATTCCTTGGACTTGACAACATCGGACCTTTCAACCGATCCGAGCCTCTCCCGACCGGAGGTGTCCTGCGACAGGCCGACGGAACCGCGTGGATGGCCTTCTTCTGCCTCAACATGCTCAACATCGCCCTCGAGCTCGCAAAGCACAACCCCACCTACGAGGACATCGCCTCGAAGTGAGTCGCCCTCGTTCCCGTCTCGTCTCGCCTCGGACCAGCCTGGCTGACCTCTCCCCTGCTTGCTCTTAGGTTCTTTGAGCACTTCCTGTTCATCTCTGACGCGATGACTTTCGAGGGACCCAAGGAGGAGTCGCAGTCGCTGTGGAACGACGAGGACGGCTTCTACTACGACGCCATCTCGTGGGGACCTGGCCACTCGCAGCAGATCCCGATCCACTCGCTCGTCGGACTGATCCCGCTCTACGCGACGCTCACGCTCGAGCCGGACACGATCAAGCGGTTCCCTGGGTTCAAGAAGAGGATGGATTGGTTCCTCGCCAACAGGCCAGAGATGTCGAGCAGAAACATTGCAAACATGAGCGGTACGTAGCAACCGAAACGAGCCTTGTGTCTTCGGGCAGAGACTGACCCTTTGTTCCCTTACTTCCTGTTTGCCTAGTACCCGGAAAGTCGGACCGACGTTTGCTCGCGCTCGCGTCCAAGGACCGCCTGGTCCGGATCCTCGAGAAGATGCTCGACGAGAAGGAGTTCCTGTCCGAGTTTGGTATCCGGTCGCTCTCAAAGTACCACGAGAAGAACCCGTGGGAGATGGACGTCAACGGAGAGAAGTTCGGCGTCGGCTACTGGTCCGGAGACTCGCGGTCCGGCATGTTTGGAGGAAACTCGAACTGGCGAGGACCCATCTGGCTCGCGGTCAACTTCCTCCTCGTCGAGTCGCTCCAGCGGTTCCACCAGTACTACGGAGAGGACTGCCTCGTAGAGTGCCCGACCGGATCCGGAGACGTGAGTGCACGCGACGTCCCGTTCCTCGTTCATCTTTCTCTCGGTCTGACCTGACCTTCTTCCCTACCTTCTTCCCAGTACATGAACCTCGGAGCCGCCGCTGAGGAGATCCAGCACCGAATGATCCACATCTTTGCCAAGGACGAGGAGGGCAACCGAGCGTACAACGGCGGCAACGCGATGCTCAACCAGGACCCCAACTACAACTCGTACCTCCAGTTCCACGAGTTCTTTGACGGGAACAACGGACGAGGACTTGGAGCGTCCCACCAGACCGGATGGACCGGACTGATCGCGTACTCGATCCTCCAGGTCGGGATCTCGTGCCGACTGCCCAAGACGCCGAGGACGCCCAGGTCGACCGCGAAGCACTACTTCGACGAGAACATCGCTACGCCTTCCGAGTATGGAGGAGACGACAGCAAGGGACCGTACTCTGCCTACTCTGCCTACTCGGAGGGACCGGGAGACATCAGTCCCGACGCGCTCTAGGCTGCTCTCTTCTCGTTGTCGCATCTGTCTTCCATCTGGTCTCTCGTCTCGCAGTAAAATAGGCTGCTCTGCTCGCCCATCTATGGACACTCGTTCTTGTATACACTAGTCGTTGTTCTCGGTCTTGGCTCCCGTCTCTGCCCGGTCCTCGTCTTTTCTCTCGTCTTTCCCTGCTCTCTCGCTTTCCTCGCTACATCTCTCATAGGTTACCCGCTCTGTCAAATAAACTCGGCGCGGCGTTATAGAAGAATCTGCTCTCGTGCGAACGTCTCTGCCAGCTCTGCAGGCAGCGAAGTGGGTCTGTAAGTCGAATGAGGACTGAAGAGGCTGAGGAGACGCAAGGCGGCGCGGGCGGAGTCTGAAACTCGAAACTGGCCGTCGCGCCTCAAAGCTTTGAGCTCGCTTGCCCCTTCCTTCCTTTCCCTCCAGCACCATCTCACCTTAGTCAACATGTCCGAGTCGCTTACTTTCAAGGGAACCCTCGAGGGCCACGGAGGATGGGTCACCGCTATCGCCACCTCGGCTGAGAACCCCGATGTCATCTTGACCTCTTCGCGAGGTCAGTCCAACCGTCCCAGCTCGCTCCCTTTTTTCCCTTCTCGAGCTCGAGCCCGAGCTGACCCTGCCTCCTCTCTTCCTTCTCCGCCTTTAGACAAGACCATCATCGTGTGGCAGCTCACCCGAGACGACACGTCGTACGGATACCCCAAGAAGATCCTGGTGAGTCGAGAGCCTGAAGCCATCAGCACTTTTTTGCGCGCGAGGGAGCAGCAGTCGAGCTCGCTCTTGCCTTCCTTCCTTCCTTTCGCTGACCCGTCCTTCTCTTCCTCCTCTCTCTTTAGCACGGACACAACCACTTCGTCTCTGACGTCGTGATCTCGTCTGACGGACAGTTCGCTCTCTCGTCGTCGTGGGACCACACCCTCCGACTCTGGGACCTCAACACGGGACTCACCACCCGACGATTCGTTGGCCACACCGCCGACGTCCTCTCCGTCTCGTTCTCGGCCGACAACCGACAGATTGTCTCTGGATCGCGAGACCGAACCATCAAGCTCTGGAACACCCTCGGAGAGTGCAAGTTCGACATCAAGGACGAGGGACACTCCGAGTGGGTCTCGTGCGTTCGATTCTCCCCCAATCCCCTCAACCCCGTCATCGTCTCCGCCGGATGGGACAAGGTCGTCAAGGTACGTACAGTGGCCATCTTCCACATCTGGTCTCGTGTCTGCTCGTTCCACGACTCGCTTCACACTCCCACTGCCCCCACCCCATCTCTTCATCGTGATGATCGATATATATTTGCTACTTCAGAGGGTCCTATCTGGCCCAATGAGAATTATTTTATCACCAAGATCTCTGATTCCTCCTACCTACCTACCCTCCATACTTTCTCGTCTCGCCGCGTCGTGCCCCCTTGCCCTCGAACCGTTACTGACCTGCTTCCCTCCCTTCTTTTCTCGTGCGCGCCACCTCAGGTTTGGGAGCTCTCCAAGTGCAAGCTGCGAACCAACCACTACGGACACACCGGATACATCAACACCATCTCGGTCTCGCCTGACGGTTCGCTCGCCGCCTCGGGAGGAAAGGACGGCATCACCATGCTCTGGGACCTCAACGACGGAAAGCACCTCTACTCGCTCGAGGCCGGAGACGTCGTCAACGCGCTCGTCTTCTCGCCCAACCGATACTGGCTCTGCGCCGCCACCGCCTCGGGCATCAAGATCTTTGACCTCGAGTCCAAGTCGATCGTCGACGACCTCCACCCCGAGGTTGCCGACGGCAAGAAGGTCGAGTGCACCTCGCTCGCCTGGTCGGCCGACGGACAGTCGCTCTTCGCTGGATTCTCGGACAACCTCGTCCGGGTCTGGGTCGTCACCGCCTAAATTTCAGATACCCGCGATCTGGATGAAACGGTACCCCCCCTTGCTAGAGTTTGCGTTTCGCTTAACGACTGTCACGATGATCAAATCAGGAGGTAGTCGAGCACCACTAGGGTGCGAGACGGTGTGTTTCGTTCTCGGTTCTCGGCCCTCCTTCTCTCTCTTCCCTTCCAGCACCACCTTCCTTCGGCCTTTGTGCCCATCTCTCACTTCAGCGACGGTTCGACCTTCTTCCCTCAATCAACTCTTTGCCCTCACCTCGTTCATCTCGATTGGAAAGAAACTGAGCCTGAGAGAGACAATGACCAATCGTGTTCCGTTCTGTCTACGCTGACATGCCCAAATGAAACGTCCTGGCCCCTTTCCTCTTTTGCTAACCCAGCCAGCCGCCAACGGTCTAGAAGATCTTGTACCCCCCATCCACCAACACATCCGACCCGGTCATGAACGTAAAATTCGTGCTGCACATCATCGTCACACTCTTCGCCACCTCCTCAGCCGAAGCCATCCTGCCGGCGACAACGGCACATCAAACGAGAAGGGACAAAGTCAGTTACAGTTACGGTAGTCAGCCGGACGCGCCCCCACCCCCGGACGCAAACCAGAAAAGAGCAAGAGACGGACCGGTTCAACGGCGTTCTCGTCATCCATTCTTTGACCCACTCCTGATCGAGATGCGCGATCATGTCGGTGTAGACGTAGCCAGGCGAGATGATGTTGATCCGAAAGTTCTGAGGGGCCCACTCGCCAGCAAGGGATTTGGCGAAAGCGGTAACGGCGGCCTTGGAGGCGTTGTAGGCGGCTTGTTTCTGAGGGGACATGGCGACGTGGCCGCTTTTCGGTTCGAAGGCGGGTGGGTGGGTGGGGAACGAGGACGGTTTGTGTACGTGTTTGGGGTCAGAGATTGAGACCGCTCTAAGTGGAGCAGGGAAGAAGAGAGGACGAAGATGGACTGACCTGACGCTGCTGACGACTACGGCCACCTTCCCATCCAACCCGTTCTTACCCTTACGCCAGCCGACTTCTTTCCCGTCCGAGCCTCCCTCGGCGTACCACCGATTGACGCACTCGCGCAAGAGGTAGTAGGGTCCAAACGTGTTGAGGTTGAAGATCTTCATCATCTGCTCGTCAGACATCTCCTCTGCCGAAACATGCAACGAGATCCCCGCGTTAGGGACGATGATGTCGAGCGAGCCGGTCAAGGTCTTGGAGGAGAGGATGGCGTCGAGAAGTTGGGTGTAGGAGGCAGAGTTGCCACCGTCGAGGAGGGGGAAGGCCTCGATCTGGACGGAAGGGTAGGAGGACCGGAGGGAGGAGACGAGCTTTTCGAGCTCTGCGGGAGGGGTGGATGAGTAGGTGAAGGCGATGTTGGCGCCGGCTGGAGGTTCAGTGTCGGTTCAGTATGGTTTGGGTTGGCAAGAGGGAAGAGGGAAGAGCGGGTCCGACGAGGAGGAGACGAGGTAAAGAAGGAGGAGAAGAGGTGAGCTCCAAACCGCCGTCCCGCTCGTCCGCTTTCTAGCTGGGAGACGCACCTTCCGCAAGCGACTTGACGATGGCTAGTCCGATGCCCTTGGAGCCGCCGGTGACGAGAGCGATCTTGCCTGCGAAATCAATAGAGATGGCCATGGCTCTGAAGAGAGAATGAGAGATGAAAGTCGGAGGGAGGACAGCGTGGTGAGCTCGCTTTCGGAAGTCGCGCCGAGGGCCTTTCCACCGGTCGTCATTGTTGGACTTCCTTCAGCGCAGGATGTTGCAACAAAGGGTGTTGTTTTGATCATCGACGTATCTCGAATCAGAAAGCTGGACGGCATGTGACGCGATGGTATACGAGTGGGAGAAAGAGGTGTCCGTGAGTAGGGAGAAAGAGGAAGACCGATGAGAAAGGTAGGAGCAGGAGGCAAAAGGCAAGCACGAGCAAGCAAAGAGAGAAGATGCAAAACGAAAGCCGAGAACCAAAAGAGAGGAAAGAATGTCCGAGACCCAATCAACCCTAAAAACAGAACGAAAAGACCCCGCTCACTCCTCTCGCACCCTCCTCATCTTCGCCGGCGTCCTTGCCGCCACGCGTCCCCTTCCCAACCCCACCACTCCACCCTCACTCCTCCGCCCCCGTCCCTTCTCTTTCCCACCCACGATAGTCTCCCTCCTTGCTCCGCCTTGCCCAAACCCAGCCGTCGGCACCGACTTCCTCGCTCCCTTCGCCGCCAACGCTCCGACCTTCTTCGGCGTCGGCGCTCCAGGCCTCGAGCTAGCATGCATCGACGCGCTTACAGAGGACCTCTTCTTCCCTCCTGGTGTGCGGGGAGCGAGCGTGGAAGATGACTGAGACGAGGCGAGCTTGGAGGCGACGCGGGCTTTGAACTGGCCGGGTCGGTAGGGCTTGGGACTTGCTGGGGTGGCGGCAGGGCTCGAAGATGCTGACTTGGCATCGTCCTGGGGAGGGACTTGCAGAGTGGGCGGCGGAAGGTTGACCGTGTCGGATATGGAAGGACACAGTGGCTGGACGGCGGCGGGGGAGGGAAAGTGAGAGGCCGGTGAAGGTGGAGCGGACGAAGACGCGAGGCTGGACAGCGACTTCTTGGGGACCAATCTTCGACCTTGAGGGAGCGAGGGATATAAGGAAGCGACAGGTGTAGGAGGCTCGGGTCTGACGATGGAGACTGGTCGAGTCGAGATGACGACCGGAGCTGGTACTGGAGCCGGGACGGGAGCGACGACGGGCGACTTGACGGACGCGTGCTGCCTGGCGAGGGATGACACGGTCGGTGCGAAGAGAGACGAGTTTGGTCGAGGAGCGACCATCTGCGTCGTCAGAGTCGGCTTGGTCGATCCCGGTCGAGATGAGATCGAGCTCATCTTGGTCGACGGCGCGCGAGAGGATACGCTCGGAACCGTCGACACTCGATGGTCCGCGAGAGACTTGGAAGAGCCCGACTTGAGCATCGTCGGATGGGCCATCGATGGTCGGCTGTTGAAGGATGGGATGGGAGGGCGGGCCGATGAGGATGCGATGGCGTTGGACGAGCTCGACGCGGGGATGGCGTTCAGTCGAGACGGTTGGAACGACGCTGATGGAGGAGGAGGAGGCGCCATCTTGCCCGCCTTGATCCCGCCACCAAAGAACTTCTTTGAGCCGGACACGACCCGGTTCGGCGCCGGAGCAGGGACAGCCTTTGATGCCGAGGGCCCGGCTGCCTTCTCCTTCTCCTTCGCGAGCAGGGACGACAACTTTGGGATCGAGCTCGACTTCGGGACCGAGGTTGACGATGTCGGAGCGTTCAAGTTTGATGTGATTGACGATGATGCCTTGAGGGTGGACGAGTTTGACGTCGACCTGGGCATGAATGAGGCGACGCCCTTCCGCACAGCCTCGACGCCCGAATGCAGGAAGCCGAACCTCGACGTCGCAGCCTTGGCTAATCGGATGAAACGCAATCAAACGTTAGCATACTCTCTCGAGGGAAATCGAGCTCTCGGACAGCAGCAGACTTACGAGGCACCGGCAGTTTTCCTCCACTGACCCTTCTTCCAGCGACGGAGCTCCTCCTCGCCTTGCTCATCGCCAGCTTCCGCTTGATCGCTTCCTTCTCTCTGTCCCTGTCAGCTGCTGCATCGTCTACTGGCGCAGGTGCGACGATCTCTTTGTCCTTGCTCTTGACGCTGACTGCAGCTGGCGAGGCCGCACCCGCTCCAGTCGTGGCGAACGACACCCGGACCTTTTTCTGGCTCGGTCCCTCGATCTGCAGGACCTGGGAAGGTCGGTATCTTGGTGCTCCAGCTGCAACGAGAGACGTACGCCGACGCGAAGGCGTAGGCTTGGGTCGGCTGGAGGCGGAAAAGGGAGTGGCGGGAGTCGCACCAGGTCGGCGGGCAGAGTAGTGATCGGCGATGGAAGGCATCCTGAAACGCAAGACGAAATTTCAGTGAGGACCTGGGCGGTATATCTCTGTTCGAAGTGACGAGGGGCTTACTTTGCAAACTCCTTGTCGTGCACCTCATCGAACCTCCTCTTCGCACCCTTCACTCCTCCCGCCGGTAGACCCATCTGGCCGACGACTGTTCCGCCTGGCTGACTCAGCGCAGCCATCCAGCTCGGCAGCGCCAGGCCAACCTCTGCAGGCCCACTGGCTCCCGCTCCAGCAACAGTCACGCTCGGTGCCTCGGTTGCCTTCTTCTGCTCCATGTCCTTCTTCATCTCCTCCTCCATCACCTCGCGCATGCTCTTTGCGCCCGTCGCAGCAGCCGCGATCGTTGGCGACCGGAACTGCTGATTCGAAATCGAGTGCCGTGGGTTGCCAAACACGAATGGCGGGGGGCTAGCGACGCGACTCGTAGATGAGGTCGGCGAGCCTGGGAAGCTGCCCGGGAGGGTAGACGTTGAGCTTGATGCGGGTAGCGATGGGTAGACGTTTGATGCAGACGCGGGTTTGGCGTTGCAGAACGGCGAGTCAACGAGCTTTCTGGGCATCATCCGAGGCGGCGTCGGGGCGGCTCCCTTGCCGGCGAGAGAGGCGAGCGACGAGCCAGATGCAGAGGACGAGACCATGCGGATCGTCGGCTCAGTGCCCGCAAGCGAGGGTCTGAGAGCTCGAGCGACTCCAGGCTCGACTTGGGGGGAGGCGGGCAGGTCATCGACGTCCATGCTGTCGTCGGCGGTAACAAGCGGAGGCGCGACAGGTTGGGTAGAGTGCTTTGACGAAACCGTCGACCGCTTGAGGGACGAGGCGAGCAGCGACTTGAGCGACTTGGCTGTAGACTTGGAGATAGAGGTCGAGTTGGCTGCGAGGAGAGATGCCATCCGGTCAGGTTGTTGTGGGACGGACAGGTCCGGGAGAGGCGGGTCGAGCTCACCCTTCTTGCGTGTCCCAAACTCTCCTCCTCCCTCCTCGCCGTTTTGCGCACTGTTCCAGCTGCCAGTTTCCTCCTCGACCTCGTCGAGCAACTCCCACGCCTCCGACTGCCTCGGCGCACCGGACGGAGCCGGATCGGATGACGGCGGAGCGGACAGGAACGCGTGGAGCGAGAACGACGGGTCCGTCTGAGCTTGAGGAGGGAGGGCAATCGCACTGGAGATGGAACAGGATGACAGTCAGAGACAGAGTCGCGAGGGAAGCAAGTGAGCTAGGGACGCACAATGCCTGCAGCTTTCCGACAAGATCCGAGTTCTAGGGAGACGGACGAGCGGGTGAAGGCGGTCAGACGTCGTCGTCGTTCAACATGGCCGTCTCACCGGCCGTAGCTGATAACGAGCGCTAGAGACTGACCTTGCCGGAAGCCTTGAGATGATACCGTTTGCAGAGGCCTACGAGCTGCTTCCTTTGGACTGTCATTCGTGGGGCAAAGGAGACGGAACGGCAACAGTCAGCTCGAGCTCGAGCTCACACGTCCTGCAAGCCATCCCGGCAGACGAAGACTCACGAGCATTTAGGGCCGGAGAATTGAACAGGATAGAGGTGGAAGAGTTCATGACTTTGAGGTCGAAAGGGCTGCTGACCCAAGCAGGCAGAAAGCACAGTGGGGCAGGAAGGGGGCGAGTCGAAGTTGAGTCCCAACCCGAGGAAAGTCACGCGCGTCCACAGACGTCGTCCTCTTCCTGCTAGCTGTCAACGCAGAAGGCAACGCATGCGATAGCAGAGCACCAAGTCACATATCGGGAACTATCTATGCCGATTTAAGTCTACCTGCTGGTCCTCGTCCCACTCGTCTGGAGACCTCTGTCGTCCGTTCGTTCACGGCCGCCCGATCTCCCGAAGCGTCTCGAGGAACGCATCCACCTGCTCGACCGTGTTGTAGTGGACGAGCGAGATGCGGATGACGCCGTCTTCGGAGGGAGTGTCGACGGATCCAAAGCCAAGTCGGGCAAGCAAACGGGACGCGTAGAACTGCAAGGGTCGGAGTCGCACGGCGTCAGCAGGTCGCGGATAGCTCTGAGGCAGATAAGAAAGGAACACCCAGACTCACATGGCCGTACTTGACGCCGATCTGTGGCGTGACAGGGATCAAGGGGACACGTACAGGCGTCAGTACACTGTGGCTACTTCAGTCAGACCATGCCGAACATCAGGACTCACCTTCCCAGCCTCATCAAACTTAGCCACCACGTCCTTACTCTTCAGCCTCAACTTCACCTCCTTTCCCTCCGCAGCGGTGAACCCGTCCTCCACCACCACAAAAGCGACTGTCACCGCCCCTCTGTTCTCGCCCATCTCGCCCGGTCCCACGACCCGCACTCCCCAGCTCCTCGCCTCTTCCCCGCTAAGCCACCCCAACAGCTTATCTCCCAGCAGCTTCTCGTGCGCTGCGATTCGCTCCCATGCGCAGGCAAGGTGGTTCGACTCGGTGGCGGAGTCAGGGAGGGTCGAGAGCGAGAGGAGGTATGGCAGGACGCGCGAGACCGAGTGGACGAGCTCGTAGGAGGCTCCTCCTGGTGCAAGCATGTAGGATGGAGCGGTTGGGTGGAAGTAGTGGCCGAGGGAGGAGAGGTACGTTTGAGGCGGGTGGGAGGGCGAAGGCGAGACGTAAAGGACCGAGAGATGGGCGGCGAAGACCTGCGCGTTCCATCATCGACGTATGGACATGTCAGTTGCTGGAATGGAGAGGAGAGAGACTGTGCGAGAGGAAGGCAAGACTTACCTTGTAGTACGAGAAAACGCAGAAGTCGACCCCCCACCCGGTCACGTCCATCCTCCCATGGGGCGCATACGCCACACAATCCACACACGTCTTTGCCTTCCCACCCGTCTTGCTCTTGACCATCTCGACCACCTGCTTGACATCCGTCGCCTGACCCAAAATGTTTGAGCACGCCGTGAACGCGACGATCCTCGTCCGGTCGTTCAGCAGCGGCCCTAGCGTCTCGAGCTCCGGCACCGATCCTGTCAGGTTGGGCGTGACGGTCGTCTTCCACCAGTGGACCTTGAGATCGAGGTGTCGAGCGAGTCTGAGCCAGGGACCGATGTTTGCCTCGTGATCGGCGTCGCAAAGAACGATCTCGTCCCCGGGTTGGAGCCATCCGCCGTGCTCGAGCGCGTAGGCGAGGTTCGTCACGAGCGCAGTGGTGGACGAGCCAAACACAATGTCCTTGGCGGAAGAGGCGTTCATCAGGGTCGCTGAGGGGTGCGCATCGGTCAAGATACAGACGGAAGAGAGCAAGAAAGGGAGGAGGAGAGGGTGAGCTCGATGTGAGCTCGGATCTCTTCCTTCTTCCCTCCCTCCCTCTCTGACTCCGAGACGCATGACTGACCGGTCGCCTCAGCTCCCTCGGCTACCTTGCTCTGAGCCTGTCCGCTGAGCTTGTAGCCTCCTCCCATCTGCACGTTGGACTCGATCAGGAACGACGAGACCGCATCGACCACAGACTTCAGGATTTGGCTGCCTCCAGCGTTGTCGGCGATCGTGAAGTCTGGGTGCAAAGCAAGGGCAGGGAAGTTTGGGTGGACCTCCTTGGCCAGGTCGAGAGGTGGGGGAGACATGTTGAAGGGTGGGCGTTGCGTGTGACCATGCTGGCGGCCTGGAGGAGAAGACCAAAGGTCGAGAGGTCAACGCGTGGGCGACGGCCATCCCCGAGGGCAACTCATGTACATAGCGGACCGAAAGATAGCCGGCGTATGCTAGGTACGCACCATGTATCGCTAAACATACCATCTCTACTCGCACACAACTACCGGAGGACGAGAGTGCATTGACGATAGATGCATCAAGCTATGTCGAGCGCGCCCCAGTCCGTCCCTCTTCCTGCACCATCAGCCAAGCTCTCTAGCAGATGTCGCACACGCGGAGTAGCTGCGTCTACGAACGTCCCGGTTCCCAAGGCGTCCGGAGCAGCATACTGTCCGTCTTCCCTCATATGCGTCTCCAACACGGTCTTTGCCTCCGACGAGCTCACCACCGCTCGCAACTCCGACCGAGAGGTTGACTGGTGGAAGTTCTCCCAGTTGAGCTCGACGACGTCACTTGCAAACGCCAGATCGTCAAGGTCGTCCTCGCCGACCAGGTCTTCGTGGGTGAGGTCGAAGAACGTTCGAAGAGGCGGTAGGACGTCCGACTTGGGGTGGGCGGCAAGATGCTTGTACAGGTAGGTGAAGTCGACGAGAACGCTGCTGAGCACGAGAGTCCTGAAGCGACTCCAGTCCGGTCCGCCTAGCGTATCTTGTTCGGGCGCCGCGAAGAGAGTGACCCAAGACGTGACTGGGTACTCTGGGTGGGGTTCGTCTGTTGGACGCTCCCGAACGACGCATCTGATCGGGCTCACGAGCTCAAACAGGGTCGAGACGTCGGACGAGTAGTCCCACTCCTCCCAGTGACGGTCGGTGTAGCATTTCGGGACGGAGATGAGGACGGTTGAGATGGGCAGCCGGGGAGGGAACGGGTTGAACCTCTCGAGGGACCGGAGATGGATGGGTTCCTGCGCGATGAGGGTGACGGTGTCGATGTTGGTCACAGTCGTGTGGCGGCTCACTCTTGCAGATTTGGTAGTTGACAGCCTGTCCCTGAACTGATGGGACGAGAAGGAAGAGCATATCAAAGGATCAGCTCCGGGACCCGCCAGAGTCTGGTCGACCGCCTGGCCCTTGGCTATGCAACCCAGCATGTTCTACGAAGCTGGAGTGGATCAGACGTACCGAGAGACGGAAAAGCTTGATAATCGACTGCTCGTCGGTGAGAACGACGTCGGTGTAGAGCAGCTTGGACGACAGCTCGAGGCACGCGAAGCTCACCCGCGACACCGCAGCGAGGGTCGGGGCGTCGCAGAACGAGAAGATGTCCAGGAGCAGCTCGTGTGGGAAGCGCAAGGGAGAGGCGGCTGTCTTCTCGACCAGAGGCGGCATGCTGGCGGTTGGTGAGAGACCAAGAGAGGCGATCGTCGGGAGGAAAGGAGAGCAGAGGAGAGATGTGAGCTCGACCCTTCTGGATGCTGCGCGATTGACGTATGCATCGTTCGCGTCGAGGCAGCATCACACGGATATTTTCAATATCTCGCAAGGAAGCTCTGATCGTCGTGAAGAGTGTGACCGTGCGCTGGGTCGCGGTTTGTCGTCGGAGACCACGACTGTCCGCTCCGACGTGAGCGGAGACGAGGCTCGATTCCCTTACCGCACAGACGGACAGCATCTTGTTTTATCGTGAGTACCTCTACTAGCAAGGTGTCGTCACAGAGTGGGCATGGATGTACCTGCCTCTCTATATTTTTGAGATCGGCCGTTCCCGGTCTGCGCCGTGCCGAGGCGCGAATGGGTGGGGAAGGCCTCGACTTCTTGTGCCCTCGACTCTCACTCCCCTCTCAATCCCCTTCCCCTCCCTTCCTCCCTCTCCCGTTCCGTTCTCTCAAGATGGCCACCCAGCTTGCTTCCGCGAAGAAGGTTGAGGTCCAGACCGACATGGAGAACACGGACGAGAACACGTTCTTGGTCCCAAACTACAGTGTGAGACCCGCTCGAGATGCATGTCTCGGAAGTGCATTCGATGGTAGACTCGAAGCTGACCAGGACTGTCTCTTTGTCCCTTCCTTTCTCAGGTGAAGCAGTGAGTCTGATCCTCGGGCGGGTGGGGCTGAGCTGGCGGAACGAGCTCCGTTGCCGCCCCGGCCAGCCTGCCTTCACTGGGAGACCAGGCTTGTATCGAGAACGGGCACTGATTTAGTCCATCCTTCTTGATTCTCACAGGCTGCTCGGTGCCATTCCGTGAGTCTCCTTGTCACCATGATGTTCTTGTGGTCCGGACAGAGGAGCCAGCTTCCGAGCGAGCCTCCGAGCTCTCACCACCTTGGCATCTCGCATGCCGTTCTATAGCTCATCGCTGACACGTTCCTCGCTGCTCTCCTTCTAGTGCTGAGTGCTTTGAGCGATCTGCTCTCCACTCGAGTCTGTACATGTCAGTACAACGCTCGTCCCTTCTCGATCGGCGCGACAGGGCGGCGCTAGCCAAAGCCGCCGCCCATCGACCTTCCGTTCATGCTGACCCGACTCTTCTCTGGTCCCCGTCACGCTCGACAGCCTCCAAGACGTGACTCTGCTCGCCATCTACGCGACTCTCGCGACTTACATCCCCACCGTCGTGCAGGCAGCGTGAGTGCCGTCTCTGTTCGTGTCGAGCTCGAACGGCTTCCCTCCGATCTCGCCCGGGCGGATAGGCGGAGGGCTCATGCACTCTGTAGAAGCCGGAAGGTCTTCCCTCGCGTGTAGACGAAGTCACCATCCGATCTGACCACCTTCTGTCCTCTGACGCAGTGGGCTGTCGCACTTTGGATCCAAGGCGCTCACGTTTGCGCTCTGGAACGTCTACTGGTTCTGGTCCGGCATCTCGGCCACCGGACTGTGGATCATCGCCCACGAGTGCGGCCACCAGGCGTTCTCGACCTCAAAGACGATCAACAACGCCGTCGGATGGGTGCTGCACTCTGCCCTGTTTGTGCCGTACCACTCGTGGAGGATTTCGCACGGTCGACACCACGCTGCCACCGGGCACACCACCAGGGACGAGGTCTTTGTCCCCCGAACGCGAGACCAGCTGTCGTACCCCAAGCTGGACGAGACCAAGGAGGAGCTCGAGGGCTTCAACGTGACCAAGGAGAAGCAGTCTGAGCTCGCCGAGGCGATCGGAGACGCGCCTCTGTTTGTGCTCGCCAACCTGGTCGCCCAGCAGCTGTTTGGATGGCCCATGTACCTGTTTAGGAACGCGTCCGGCCAGGTGCACTACCCCAAGGGCACCAACCACTTCAACCCCGAGTCGATCATCTTTGACAAGCGACACCGCAACCAGATCATCGCTTCGGACCTCGGCATCCTCCTCACCATCACCGCGCTCGCCACGTGGACCCACTACCGGTCGTTCGCCGAGGTGGCGACCTACTACCTGATCCCGTACCTGTACGTGAACCACTGGCTGGTCTCGATCACGTTCCTCCAGCACACGGACCCGCTCCTGCCGCACTACTCGAACAACGTCTGGACGTTCCCCCGAGGAGCGCTCGCCACCATCGACCGAAACTGCATGGGCTTCATCGGCCCTCACCTGCTCCACGGAATCTGCGAGACCCACGTCAGCCACCACATCTCGTCAAAGATCCCCCACTACAACGCCTGGAAGGCGACCGACGCGCTCAAGGAGTTCCTCGGACCGCACTACCAGTACCGAGACGGCAATTTCCTCGTCGACCTCGTCAAGGTGTTCAACGAGTGCAGGTTTATCGACGAGGGGCTGGACGTTGTCTTCTTCAAGAACGCCAACGGAGTCGCAAAGATGAAGGGGAAGCTCGAGTCGGGCAATGTCAGCGACTCGGGAGTCGACATGTCTGCAGACTCGGACAAGATCAAGACCCAGTAGATTCTCCTGCGCCTCTTGCTCCCCCGTCTTTGCTTTCGTTGTGCTTCATCTCGCTCTTTGCTTAGTTCCCGTACCTTGACTCGCGTGCTAGACAGCGTCACGTCTGGGAGCCCTCGACGTCCGGACCGGTATTGCTTCTTGACTCGTAGATGTTGTCTCACTTTCCTGCATCTTCTAGTGCTTTTCGTTTATAGAGCTCCGTTGGATGGAGGCTGTTGGTGATGGTGGGGTCGCTGGCTTCCGCTCGCTGCCCTCTCTTGTCTTTCCCTTCTTCTCTTTCTAGCTCTTTTACGATAGTTTCTGGGTGATGCCACGACTTTCTTTTATCTTTCATCTTTCCGAGTTCGAGAGGTCTAAGTTCGGGACTCTTCGAGGCCGGGGTCCCTCTTTCCCTGCGCCTCCCAGTTTTGAAAGGCGAACCCGGAGGTGAGCTCGCAACTCTCACAAGCCACTCAACAACCTCACCTTCACTCCTACACACTCCACCACCCTACACTCCAACATGCCCGTTTCCAAGAAGGTGAGTGTTGCTGCTATACGCTCTCGGCGGCGCTGCGACGGAGCTCGACTGAAATCTGAGAGCTGACCTTGCTGTCTGCTCGCGTCCGACCTCCTAGGCCGCCATCCAGAGGGAGCACAAGAAGTAAGCCTTGTTGTCAACATCCCACCTCATCTATCGTCCTCTGATCTGACGTCTTCCTTGTCCTTTCTTGTGCGTCAGGCTCGACAAGTGAGCTCTCGTCCATCATCCAGCCCCCGTCGGCCTTCTCCTGAGCTGACCTTTCCTAATACTTCCTTCCCCCTTCAGGCTCGGACTCCGAGCTGCCGTCCACCCTAACGGTACCCCTGTCAAGGAGGCCAAGCCTACCATCTCCGTACGTTCCTCATCTGGCTCAAGTGACTCGTAAACGACTCGCTGGCGTCATAGAAGTTCGCAAACCGAGGCGTGTCCGACCGGTCTGAGCGTGTCCAGGCCTTGAGCTCAAGGGGACAGCGCCCAGATCAGGGTCGGGCACTCAACAAGCTTTGATCCAAGGTGAGTAAGGGTCCGTCGAGGCTATGTGGAAGGCGTGGCTTCCTAAGACCGGCTTACAGGCACGAAACTCGACCATGTTCGGACGAGAGACGACAGGCATGCTTACTTGAACTCCTTGTTCGCTTTGCCCCGACAGTGCACGATCTGCAAGTCGACCTTCCGACCTGATCTTGCGATCCAGCTCACCCAGCACGTCGACGCAAAGTAAGTCCGCTCGACCATTCTGGCTGCCGTCGCTCGAGCTCGTCTTTGACCCAACTCTCGCTTATCCGACCATCGCAGGCACCCCAAGTCGACCAAGGCTGTCTGCTTCCCTGACGCTCCCTAGAGCTCCTCCTCGCGCTGCAGGAGATGAGGGTTGATGGCCAGAGGGGAGACCGGGTTCCGGCATGAGACGAGCATTCACGACACATTCGCATTCTTAGACATATAGACGGGATAGACAGACAGACATATCGATAGTATCATTGCTCTGCACCTTGTCGCCTCGGAAGAGAGAGCGAGAGAGGAAGCGAAGTTTGGCTACCTGAGATGCTCGTCTGGGTCTTCGCGAGAATCGAGGCCGAGCTCAAGCGGACTCCATCCACGACCTCACCCGCACCATCCACCCTTCCCAACACCCCTAGATCCGTCTGCACATCATGGCCGAAGAGAAGGACCCTTTCTACCTCCGGTAAGTTCCATCTCTGTCCCCTGCCAGCTGCCCCTCGAGGTGGGCGAGCTCATGTCGGAGGAAGGAGCCCTCGCGTGTGAGCTCTCATCGACTGACCGTCTATCTCTCCTTCTCTGCCTCCGCTCTCAAAGATACTAGTCAGTCACCGTCGCTATGAGAGTTGAGTAGTACCTTGGACCTCACTGACGCCTTGACTTGACGTGTCCTCTCCTGCAGCACCGGTCACATGGGCCAGCATGGCCACGAGTTTCTCGAGTTTGAGTACTCGCAGGGCAGGCTCCGTTACGCAAACAACTCAAACTACAGGAACGACTCGATGATCAAGAAGGAGAGTGAGTACACGCAGATATCCTCTCTAGGCATCTTCGGCGGGCGACGAGGTGCAGGGATGATAGGACCGGAGGGAGGGCGGTGAGCTCAACCGTGAGCGAGCTCACAGAGAAGGAAGCTCGCAACCTCGCTCAGGTCGCAAGCGGTCTGAGGATGCGAGCAGCTGCTGGTACTGCTGGGTGGACCTTGTTGCCAGTCAGCGGGACCAGTACGGAAGGACTGGGCCTGCAGAAGGAAGGGGGATGGTGAGCCCCGGAACGAGACGAGCTTCGACCTTCCCTCCCTTCCGCCAGGCCGACCGTCCGAGGCGTTCTTGGTGCAGCACATGTCTTGCCGTGACCCCTAGTGCACTTGCTGATCATCTCGCTGTTCTAACCTCGCCTCAGTGTACATTGGTTCCCTGCTGATCAAGGAGCTCAAGCGTATAGTCGAAACCTCGGAGATCGTAAAGTACGTCGCGCCGCCGTCTTCATCTCTCGCCACCAGCCTGGGCTGACGTACATCTTGCGTTCTGGCTCACAGGGAGGACGACTCCAAGTGGCCGAAGAAGGACATTGTCGGAAAGCAGGAGCTCGAGATCAGGGTCGGAAACGATCACATCTCGTTCGAGGTCCGTCGCTCTCGTCTCGCCGCCTTCGACATATCCGCGGATTGGAAGCTGACCTGATTATGCTGACTGGACCGAGCAGACGTCGAAGATTGGCTCCTTGGTGGACGTGCAGGACTCGGAGGACCCGGAAGGCATGCGGGTGTTCTACTACCTCGTTCAGGATCTCAAGGTCCGTCTCCGCCCCTGCATCACCGATACGACTGGATCCCTGCTGACCAAGGGTCCACCCTGCCGCTTCATCAGTGTCTCATCTTCTCCCTCATCGCTCTGCACTTCAAAATCAAGCCTAGTACGTCCTCTCATGTCTGCCGCCTGCGACCTGATCTCGCCGAACTGACCGACCGTCACTCTCTGATACCCTTTCCGCTACCAGTCCAGCAGTAGCGCTCCGGATACCCCAGCTTGTCTTTCTCCCACCCATCTCAGCTCTCTCTACCCTTTCGTTAGCTCCTTGTACGACCAGATCCCGAGACTCGATCAGAATGACCGTCTCTCTCTCACCCTCTCTCTCTCGCAAGATCATGCTTCCCAGAGTCATCTCATCACTCCCTCGGTCTCCTCACCCCATAAACAAAGTTGGCCATCTTCCCCCACTCGCCCGCGCCTTTGCCCACCAACTCCCACTCCCCCTTCCACGGCACATAGATGATCCCCCTCGCCTCCCTCCCCGTCGCACAGTTCACGCCCTTCGCGTCCAAAGAAGCGGCCGACCACCCAGGGAGGGAGTCAAAGAACTCGTCCAGCTCGGAGGGTTTGACGAACTTGGAGGAGTGGTGTGTTCCAGGGGAGACGAGGCGGAGGAGGTCTTCGGCGAGAGTGACGGTCAGGAGGTGGGCGAGAGGGGTGCGGGAGATGGTGGAGAGGAGGAGGTGACCGCCGGGCTGCAGAGGTCGATGTGAAAGATGGGGAAAAAGAGGGGCAATCAGTCAGACTGTTATGTGACATTGAGGATGATGATGGGCGGTAAGAGTGAGTTTAGGAGCGATCGCGACGCACCTTGACCAGTTGAGTCAGATCCCTCAGGAACCCCGCCGGATCATCAACGTGTTCGAGCACCTCCATTGCGCAGACGACGTCGAACGAGCCTTGGCCGCCCTCCTGGGCGAGGAGGGCCTCGGCTGTTTGGTGGCGGTACTCGAGACGGGGGAGCGCGGCGAGCGAGGGGTTGGATGGGTGTGGTGGGAGCGGCGTGGAGAAAAATGGGTCGAGCAGAGCGTGGGATTGGGCGAGGGGGATATTGGATGGGGTTGCGTCGATGCCGAGGGTTGAGGCGCCAAGGCGGGCGAGGGACTGGACAGAGAACAAGGGAGGGAGAGGGAAAGAGGTGAGCTCAACATTCGGTTCCTCCCTCCGTCCCTGCCGGGACGATCGCATGTAGGTACGTGTCTCTGCGGTTCGGACTTGTTACAAAAGAGATCACAACTGGCACTCACCTCGCTGAGCAGTCCTCCACCGCATCCTACATCAAGGACCCTCTTTCCCTCGAGCCAGTTTGGTCCGACGAGGGGACTGGCCTCGTCCCCGTCCCTCCACTTGCTCTCCTGCAGCTTCTCGCGGATAAATTCCAACCGAGGAGGGTTCATCTTGTGCAGAAGACCGAGTTCGCCCTTCTCGTCCCACCACTGGGAGGACAGCTTTGCAAAGTGGGCAATCTCGGAGGCGTTGACCGTCGTCCGGGAGGACGAGGGCGTCGTCGGCGAGTTTGGCGGAGGGGTCAGAGTCGAGTGTGAACGGATCGAGGCGCGGAGGATAGGAGCTCGTATGCAGACGAGAGGGCGGAGAGAGGCCATGGTTGTCCGAGATTGGCCTGGAGGTGTTGTCGGAGTTGGGAGCTCGCCCGAGAGAGAGGATGAGCTCGAACCGGAGGTGGGACGGGTCCCGACCTCCTGACGGCCATCCTCCCAAACGGACGGCCACATGGACCCTCTCGCAGCACCGACAAAGCCCGCGACAGCGACCATCATCAGACCACCGGACGAGACCGACATGCTCCTGCTCAAGCCGGACGAGGTCAGCCTGAACGAGACGACCCTCCGGAGGAGACACGACAGGCAGGTGAGCTCCCCTCTCCCTCTCTCACGAGCTCGTAGGTTGATCCGAGCTCATCAACTCACCTTTGCGACATCTTTGGATGACCAGGTCTGGTCTTGGTGGTCATATGCCTTCGCAGCAGAGACGTTCGCGGCCTGTGCGATGGTAAGCCTCGACCTGGCCCATCATCGCTCTGGTCCGACGGGCGAACGAAGCTCACACGCTCCGCTCATGCTCCCTCATCTTCGCAGACCGTCTTCATTCCCATCGCACTCGAGCAGATCTCCCGCTCCTCTGGCTTCCTCGAACCTGAACGGACTCAACCGTGTCCACTCTCGGCCGAGGACGAAGTCGAGGGCGCCGCAAGATGCAAGGTCCGCATCGCCGGACTCTGGATCGACACCGCCTCCTTCTCGCTCTACACCTACTCGGTCTCGGTCGCACTCCAAGCACTGCTGGTCGTCTCGATAGGTTCCACCGCAGACAAGCCGCCCCACCGCAAGGTGCTCCTCCTCACGTTCGCCCTCCTCGGCTCCCTCTGCGCGCTCGCCTTTACGTTCGTCTCGTCCGCACCCATCCTTGCCATCCTCAGCATCGTCGCCATCGCCTCTTTCGGAAGCTCCTTCGTGTGCAGTAACTCGTACCTGCCCGATCTGGGAAAGGGCGGGCAAGCCGTCCGGGCGGCACGGGCAGACTGGGAGGACGAGACGGAGCGGTTGCAGGAGGCGCACAGGGTGGGGACGGGAGGCGTGACGGGCGAGGATGTAGGACCGGGGTTGATGCTGCCTGGAGTCGAGTTCTCGCGCGATGTCGGAGGAGATGAGGTAGAAGGGGAGGAGGATGCGCCGCTGCTGGAGGACCTGGGATTGACGGATGCGAGTCAGAAGGCTCATCTCGAGGAGCTGCACCAGACATATCTGGGTACCCTGGCCAGCTATACGTCGCGGATCTCGCTGCTCGCCATCGCCATCGGATACACAGGAGGTGAGTCGTGTTGTCCATCTCATCGTCTATCTCTTCCGGCGGCCCGTTGACGAGCATCTCATCGTTTCGTCGGCGTGATACCAGGTGTCCTCGTCCTCATCCCCTCTTTCCTGCTCGTCGTTGGCATGGACGGCATCTCACTCTCCCTTCGTCTCGCCGTCGCCCTCAGCGGAGCCATCTGGGCGCTTGCGTCCATACCGGCTGCCATCTGGCTCGGGAGCGCCAAGGGGTGGCGGTCAAAGGAGTCGGGGCAGAGCACAGGGTGGACGGGCGAAGTGGGAAAGAGCTGGCGGAACCTGGGGAGGATGTTGCGGCCGAGCGAGATTGGGCGGCTGAAGGAGACGTTTTGGTTCTTGTTGAGCTGGATGTTCCTGAGCGATGGTCAGTCTCCGGACTCTTCTCGCGTGTCCGGTCGTGGAGCTGACTGGTCGTGATCCGCGCCGTCGATTCAGCTGCTGCCACCTTTTCGTCGACGGCCATCCTGTGAGTGTGCCTCACACTCGGTCGTGCTGGTTCTCTGCGCGGCACGTCCATCATCCCACAAGATTGTTCGCTAACCTCGACCTGAATCTCTTCTCTGTAGCTTTGCAAAGACGACGCTGAAAATGTAAGTCGCGCCGCCTGTCCCGCCCGTCTTTCACTGTCCGCAACCACTGATCGCCCTCCCTCTACGCACCAGGTCCTCGTCGCAAGTCATCGTCGTCGCCTTCCTGGCCCAAATTACTGGTGTCCTCGGCGGGTTCACCTGTCCTCTCCTGCAGCGCGTACTCGGCTGGTCCAACCTGCGCTGCCTCATCACCCTCGTCTCCCTCATGGCCCTCTTGCCCGTCTATGGCATCCTTGGACTTGTCACACCCTATGGCGGCCTACGTACACCTGCGGAGATGTACGTCGTCGCGTCGTTGTTCGGGCTCGTGTTTGGGCCGTTCCAGAGTTTCGGTGAGCACTCGTCTTCCTCGTCCGGTTATCGGGATCATCTGCTAGCTCTTACACTTGCTAACTCAACTCCTGTACTCGCCTCGTAGCTCGAACAGTCTTCTCGGAACTCATCCCTCCTGGTCGCGTACGTCCAGACCCTCTCCGGCTCGCGTCGACCTCCTTTCGCTCACTCTTCCTCCACCCTCTCCGTCATGCAGGAAGCCCGCTTCTTTGCCCTCTACTCCATCACCGACAAGTCCTCTTCCTTCTTTGGTGTGAGTGCTTCTTCCTGCGCGCCCCTCCTCGCCCCTCATCCGTTTTCTCGCGACTCGCTGATCCGCCCATCTCTCGATCGCGACAGCCCTTCATCGTCGGACTCATCGCCGACCTCACCGGAGAGACGCGCTACGCGTTCATTTTCCTGCTTGCGATGCTGCTCGCGCCGGTTCCGGTGCTGCTTTGGCGAGTGGACGTCGCGGGCGGGAGGGAGCGCGCGAGGCGGTACGCTCAGGAAGAGCGCGGGTCCTGAAAGTGTTGCCAACGGTGCAGGGATGCATGAACGGTTTCTTCCCACACCGTAAGCTATTCCTTAAGATATGAAGCATCCCCTTATCATGCTTAAAATACGCGGGGTGGATCAGGGCAAATGCCCATCTCCTCGACCGTCGACCGACAGAAGGAGCAGGGAGTATAAACACTTGCCACGGGTGCGGTATTGATGGATACATTGTTTATCACCCTTGAATAGGTACATGCATAGGTACAACGCAGCCCTAAAGCGTTCTGAACCTCTCAGATCCGGTTCGCAGAAGTGTAGAGGCAGTCCAGTGTCCAGCGTCGCCACCCATCCGCCATCCGGTGATCATCCGTTGACCATCCGCAAATTAGCCTTCGCCCGGACGAATTCGCGTCCCGGGTGTGAGACCCAGTTTGGATGTCGACCCCTCGCCCCGGTGGACTCCCTCCTTCCTCCCAACTACGACATCACCATTCCACCCGTTCCACGCGTTTTTAGACATCTGCACCGGCGAACCACTCTACAAGCATGCCATCCGATAATAACATAAATCCGCCACATGTCAACCACGACTCAGCATCACAGCAACTGCGTAACATCGCACTCTACCTGGAGGGGGAGAAAAGATCCAAGGTTGAGCTCGCAGCCAAGGTTGACGCTCTTGCAGCAGAGCTGAAAACCGCCCGCGCGGCCCATCAGGAGCTCACCTCCCGATGCGACGACCTCGTCAAGGACAAGGAAACGAACTCAAAGAAGGATGCTGCCTTTTACGATCTATGGCTAAGCATCATCGAAGAGCAGAGCAAGCGTGAGTCCATCGGTTGAGTCCATGGGTTGAGCTCACAGCCCGGTCATCCCTCCGCCCGTTCTGACCCGGTTCTCCCCTTCCTCGTATGCAGTCCGCCTCCCTTCCCTCTCAGTGCCCCGTGACACCTCGAGCCATCCTGCGGAAGCGCATGTGATCGCCAAAGATGCACCAGTAGCAGGTCCCTCGAACGAGGTCGACCCGGCTCATCGGCCAGTCCTGACCGCAGCCGGCAAACGCAAGGCGGCGCTCGCCCGCCTCAAGCACGAGATGGCCACCATTGCCCCGGAACCTAGGCTTCAACCCAAACTGCAAGACCCCTCCATCCCCGAGCCTGCTCCCAAGTATCCACTTGCTGAAGGCGGCGTCCGAGATCGGTTCATCCTCTTCGAAGACCAAAACATCTGGCGGGACCTCGAGATGTTCAGCAGGTTCTGCTTCCGCGAATGCATCGACCTCAAGCTCCCGAAGAAACAAATCCGCGCAGACTTAGAGATCACAGAGCAGTGGCTGCGCCACAAGTGTGGGTACTTGAGAGAGGGAGAGGCCGAAGCGATCATGGCCAAGCGGATCGAAGATGACAAGCGGAGAAACCAGAGAAGGTTGACGGGACGGAGGAAGAGCGGGAAGACAAAGGCTACGGCTGTGGTGGTCGACTCGGATGATGACGAGCTGGTCAGTACTCAAGCGATCCTCAAAAGAGCAGCAGGTCCGGACTGACTCTTCGGTGAATGACGCAGATGCCCCCGCCCAAGCGCACCCGCCGGTCCAGCACCACGACCACGGCGGATGAGGACGCGCCGGATGCTTTTCGCCCAACCACAAGAAGCGCAACCTCGAAAGGAAAGCAGCCCGCCAGAGGAGAACCGTCGTCACCGCCTGCTGGACTCAACATGCTCAAGCTTGAACCCTCGCCCTCACCCTCGCTCAGCTCGTCTCCGCTCAGCGCTTGATCACCTCATAGAGCACACCAAGGGCCGACGGGAAGAGTAGGATACAACATGGATCTTGGTCAAAGGCAAGGGAGGGCGTAAGCAACGAGGCGGAGTGAGATGAGATGGAACCGATGAACAGAGACGGCCTAGCGACCGGGCGGTGCCTTGCCAAACAGACCGCCGAGAGAGCCTGATGCGTCCGAGGAGGACGAGTTGTTGGGCGAGTCAGGTTTGTGCTCAAACATGCGCAGCTGCTCGAGGGTCACGGTCTTGAGGGCGTCAATCTGATCAGAGGAGGTAGGAGGTCGCAGTCAGCCAAAGAGCGAGAGGGCGAGACGACAGGGTGGAAGGACGAACGTGTGTAGCTGCGAGGTCGACTCTGCGAAAGAAGACGAGATGGACGCAAGTCAGCGACAGAGACGGAAAGGAGGGGTGGGTCGGTCTGGACTGACTTTGGCACGATCTCGTCCCCGAACCTGTCTCGGTTCATGAACGCCTCCTTCCACCGCTCCACACACAGACACCATCGGCAGCTAGGCTCGAGACCTGTCGCAGGATGAGATGACGGGTCAGCAAGGCGTCGTGACGTCCGGCACAACGAGCGAGACGGGCGAAGCTCACCTGCGAAGCCATAGTCGGGTCTGGGAGTAGAGAGGTCGTTACCTGCCTTCTTGGAGAAGGCGAGGAAGGGAGCGGTGACGACTGCTGCGAGGGTGTGCTTGCCGCCGTCCATCGCGTACGATCTAAGCGAGAGAGGAGAGCAGGACAGGCGGGTGAGCTCGCTCATCGGGAAGGTGGTTCCTCGATCCCTCCCATCGACGGGCTCGAGCTCTTGCTGGTCGATCCAGGCCACTCCACTCACCTGCAGTATCCATCCCGACTGAACCTGCGTGCATGAAGACCAAGACCGACGACGGGCAGTCAGCTCGAGCTCGACGGATCTAGGCGGACTGGACGAGGACGGACCCCGAGATTGGGTCCTGCGGCCTGATCGAGCACTTTGCGAGCTCCTCGCCAAACACGTTCAGATCCTTGACCTCGGACATGGTGGCGTACGTGAAGCGTTGCTGGAGGAAGGCGGTCGCGCGGGTGGAATAGAGGAGGAGTCGAGTCAGGGAGAAGGGGGACATGGGAGTTCGCCAACAGGGAGCGAGCTCGCGTCATCTCGCCAAAGTCCTCCCGAACCATCAACCTCGCGTATAGACAATCATCCATCGGGACTACGTGCCGATGACTGCTATGTACGGTCATACGGCAACATCTACCGTCAAGTTGGTCTGCTGCTCTGCAGTGGACGGTCGGATCGCGCGTATCCAACTCCATCTCGTTTGGTCTCATCCAGTCTCTTTTGATCTCATTCAGTCTCGTTCCATCTCCCCGGCTTGACGGCAAGCTGATCCAGCGCGGAGAGACCAAGACTACTCTTGGCGCCATCAGGTGACCTTCCCGCTTTTTTTTTCTGCAAGCAGCGGGCGTCCAGAAGGCTTCTCTCACTCCCATCACCACCTCCTGCTACATCGTATACCCTCCCCCTCTTGTCGCTTCAGCCATGTCGATACCGACGTCGGACCCCATAGAGCCCCCAAGCGGGCGGTCGCACGTCTTGGAGGAGCTCAAAAAACGGAGGAAAGAGGTGGACGACCTCGTTGACCTCGAGCTCGCACGCGCTCTCGCGAACGGACAGCGGCTCGCACAGGAGCTCGAAAGCACAAGGATGGAACTGGAGGACGTCAAGCGAGCGAAGGCATCCGATAATGAGGCACACGAGCTGCTCAAAAGATACATCGCAGGTGAGTCTCACGTTCGGACGTGCACCCCGGTCCGCCCATGCCACGCCTCAGGTCTTTCGCCGACCTCTCTCTGCCCGAGACAGGCCAGATGACAGAATTGACCTGTATTGCTTTCACTCGTCATCGCGACGTGACTGGGCGCTCATCCGTCCACAGCGTCGTCTTCGCCCAACTCCGTCCCCTCAACACCCTCCGCCTCAAACCGACCGAGAGCGTTGCTCGCTCTCCCATCCCTTGCACCTGCCGCCGTGGTGCCGTCGACCCCGGAAAGCAGAGCCCTTTGGATCAAGTACTACACGCACGAGCTCAACAACACGCCTCCGACGTCAAGCCTCCCGTCCGCCGAGCTCGGAGACATCACCACCTGCCCGTTCTACACGAAACCGAAAGGTCTCTCCACCACCAGCATCCGTGATCGGATCTACGAGAGTGCGACCGCCAGAGAGCCGATCACCGAGGCAGCCTGGCAGACCCTCTCCGCGTTCACAGAGCAGGTCGCGCTCGACTGCCTGGACTTAAACACCCGGTGCAAGAGGATGCTCGATAGGCTCATGGTGTTGGACTTGCTCAAGCATCGGTTCCCGTGCTTGCGGAATTCGAAGGATGGGTGGCAGGCGGGAGGGGTGTTGGAGTCGAGGATCAAGTTGTTGAAGACGAAAGCGAAAAGGTGGGGCGGGATGTCGACGGGCAGAAGAAGGAAGGCCAGCCAGGGGCGGCAGGATGGCCAGACTGGTCTTTGCGATCCTGTCGCAAAGCGTGCTCGGATGTCCGAGGACTCCAGTGCTGCTTCGACGACATCCGCGGACTGGGACTAGGACGTCGAGGGACGATCCGGGTCGTCGTCTGTCCTCATCGGCCCTTCGCCACCGGGCCATCTTAGTCAGATCGGTACATACGAGATGACCATCCGTCCTTTCGTGCTCGGTTCGGTTCCAAGCAAGAGTCATTCTTCCATATCTACCCCACTCCTCCTCCTATCGAACCTATCTCTCCCGCCTCAAGCGACCGACGAACGTCAACCGCTTAGGCGAGCTTCTTCCACAGCTGGGGGATGGCGCACTCCTGAGGAAGGCAGATTGCAAGACGGAATGGAAAGGTCAGCTGACTGAGAGACTCGACTCGGACCCTAGTAGGCCCGACAGGAACTGAGGATGGTCGAGAGGCGGACTGACGTCGACGCAGTGCATCAGCTGTGAGACGAGACACAAGACAAGGACAAGACGTCAGCCCATCTACTATGTGCGTGACACGCTCCTGCCTGATGCTCCGCGACGCTGATTGTACTGACGTGGAAGAGCTCCTCGACGCAGTCCTCTCCCTCCCATCCCTTTCCATCTCGGACCTTCTTCTCGCAGTGCTCAAAGTGCGTCTTGGCAGGAGCACACGCAGGCGTGGCAGCGCACTCCTCTCGGATCGCAGGGTAGATCTGTGGCGGCGACGACCAAGGGCGATCGGAGGAACAACGGCGGCACCGAGCAGGAAGCGGAGGAAGGGAAGGGGAGGACGGACGTCAGTGAACGAGCTCACGTCTCGGAGGATCGAGCCACCCGGCCGAGCTAGAGCCACCGCCAGCGACGCGAACCAGTGCCCGCGCACAACGAACGCATCGCGCGGTCTGGCTGCCTGAGCTGGCAGGGTATCGTGTATGAGAGAGAGGGAGGGGTTGACTCACGTCCTCTGGCTCCTCCTCCTCCTCCTCCTCCTCCTCAGCGGGGGCGGCCTCGGCCTCCTCCTCGTCCTCCTTCTCCTCGGGCGCGTCCTCGGTGGCAGCGACCTCAGTAGACTCGGCGTGGGCGCTGAACGTATGCCGGAACGAGCCAGGAAGGACGCACGGTCAGCACGGCTTGTCGAGGAGCCAATCGGGCGATCGGCTTCTCCTCTCGTCTCGACTTCTATGAGAGCGGACGTACGTGGGCATGACGGCCTCAAACAGGGACGAGAAGAAGCCCTGGGACTGCTGCTCAACGGCAGGAGCGGAAGAAGAAGAGGCAGAGGAGGACATGGTGATGAGGGGAAGGCGAAGCGAAGGCGAACGTTGGGGTCCAACCCAAGGCGAGGCGCGGAAAAGACGGTCGAGGCGGAGCGAGCTCACGCCAGCCCTCCGACACACACCTACAGACAACACCATTACCTCAGCGTATTCGCTCGTGAGCATAGCCGTAGTATACGCACCTGAAATGACTCGGCCTCTGACCTGGATCTAATGGGCGGTCTCCAGCTCGGTCACGATGTCTATGATCTCTCCTCCGCCCGGCGCAGGTCGCATCCTCACCATGGGTATGTTCGACAATCTTGAACCCGCGACCCCGTCGAAGCTGACCTTCATCTTATTTGTTAAGGGATGTTTATCCTGGACCAGTTCGAATATCGCAACCCTGACGGCTCCCTCAGCTCGGAGGAGCACCCCGAGCAGGTGAGCTCGACATCTCCTCTCGCCCGTCTCCGACGCACGAGCCAGCCTCGTCCCGTCTACGCTCCTTTCTCCTACCATCTCGATCAATACTGACACAATCTCGGACCTCTTATCGACGCGTCTCGTTCCACTCAGATCGGAGGCGGAGGGACGTACGGTTCGTCCAGACGCTAAACTCCATCCCCGCTCCCATCCCATCCACCCAGCCTGACCTCTCACATCTTCTCCTTTTTTCTAGCCACCGTCGCCTCCCGGATCTTCCTCCCGCCCTCTCTCCTCGGCATGATCATCGACGTCGGCACCGACTTCCCACCCGCGATCAAGGACGCCCTCCTCGCGTACGGGGAAGACATGTGGTTCTTCCGCCCAGGAGACCGGCTCACCACTCGGGCGCTCAACATCTACTCTGAGGAGGTCAGAGGGTACGTGCTTCCCTTGCTGCCGCTCCTTTATGGCGACTTTGAGTCTTTGGAGGGCAGAAGTGGACCCACGGCTGACGCGAAACTGACTGCAGATCTGGTCATCAAAGCTTCCAGTACCTCACCCCTCGGGCACGCATCTCGCCCGTTCAACTACCTGACACGCCCTTTGGCGCCAAAGCGCCGAGTTACGTGCACTTTGTATGCTCGCCACTGAGAGCGGCGGAGATCGTCTCCGAGCTGGACGCACTGGAGCTTGTCGAGTGTGGGAAGATCTGGGAGCCGATGCCTGTGAGTTCCGCTGTGCAGCTCGAACGACGACTCGCGGTCCGTGCTGATCAAGCGCTCGCCTGCGATCTTTCGATCGTCAGCCCGATTGTGTGCCCGAAGAGTTGGAGAACCTCAAAGCCATCGCCAAACGGATCACCATCCTCTCGTCCGTCCCCCCCTTTCCCTCCCCCATCTCCCTAGCCCCTTCCCCACCCACTCACCCTCCTTCCCTCTTTCCCCCTCCTCCACAGACCCAATCATCTCGAAGCCCTCACCCTTCTCTCCCTCCTCCCTCCGCCCTACATCACCCCAACCCCACCGCTCATCCCCCTCATCTCTCTGGCCACAGCAACCCTCGCGTCCTTCCTCGCTCCAGGAGGGACAGCGATCGTCCGTGCTGGAGCAGACGGGGTGTGCTACTGCTCTTCTACTGGACACGATGGGGAGGTGGGGGAGGTGAAGTGGGTGGACGCGGTGTGGGGTGAGAGTGAGGAGGAGCAGAGGAGGGTGGTGGATGTGACGGGGGGCGGGAATGGGTTCTTGGGTGGGTTGGGGGCGGGGTTGGTGCTCAGCAGAGGGGATGTGGAAGAAGGTCAGTTTCCTCCGAGAACAGTTGGCCCAACTCGACGCCGGCGCTGACGGAGCGTTGTTTTTTTCTCTCTTCCCGGCAGCGATCCTGTACGGCTCGGTCGCAGCTTCATTTGCGATCGAACAGTCTGGACTGCCGCTCATCTCGCAGGATCCGGTGACGGGCCAGGAGCTTTGGGGACCGGCGAAGGAGTCGCCCTGGGAGCGGTTGGAGAAGTTCCGCCAGAAGGTTGAGGCGAAGCGGGGCGGTTCGGCCACCTCGGCTGCAGGAGCGGTTGCGTCGGCGGCACTCTCTAGTATGCAGTGAGATAGTAGAGCGATATAGATGAGTGGCCCTCCGAATGCTCAGCCTCCAGGTATCGGACGCGGGATCTCAGCACGAGACGATCTCTCCCCTCTTGATTTGTGCAACGAGTGCAACCCGCGGCTAGTCATGGATATATATATGTGTATGACCGAGACTCTAGAACGGCGCCTTGGTCGCCTCAATAACCTTGTGATCCAACCGCTTCCCACCCTCAGTCTGGAACTCTCCCGCGGTGTGTCCTCCTCCAGCCTTGGACCGCACGAGGTACTTGTAGCTGCAGATCCAACGCAAGAGAAGTCAGCAATCGCTCCTGGCAACCTGTTCATCTCTGAACCACCCAAGCGCCTGTCGTTCCATCCTAGTTCTTTGCAGACTCACATGCAAAGTCCCTCCAACCCGACCGGTCCCCTCGCGTGCGTCTTCCCCGTCGAGATCCCCACCTCCGTCCCGAACCCATACCTGAACCCATCCGCGAACCGCGTACTCGCGTTCACGTACACGCCCGCCGAGTCGACGCCCCGGGTGAACACCCTCATAGCCTTCTCGTCCTCGGTCACGATCGTGTCGGTGTGATGGGACCCGTGGAGGTTGATGTGCTTGATGGCGTCTCCGAGGGAGGGGATGACGGCTACGGAGAGGGTGAGGGAGAGGTGCTCGGTGTGGTAGGTTGAAGGGTTGGAGGGTTGGAGGAGAGAGACGTGGGTGGAGCGGAGGGAGGAGGGGAGAGCGGAGAGGGAGGGTTCGTCGCAGATGAGGGTGATGGAGTTAGTGAGGAGAAGGGTGGCGAGAGAGGGCCAGAGAGTGGGGAGAAGGGAAGGGTGGATGAGGAGGGTCTCGAGGGCGTTGCAGGCGGCGGGGTAGTTGATCTGAACAGGAAAAGAAGTCATGGTCAGCTCATCAACCCAGATCTTTAGCTTCATGTCACCCAGACACGCACCTTAGAGTCCAACACGACCCGCTCCGCCTTCTCCTTGTCTGCGCTCTCGTCGAGGTAGGCGTGGCAGAGCCCATCGGCGTGACCCATGACCGGAATCTTGGTCTGGTCCTTGATGCTCCGAACCAGCGCGGCTCCACCCCGCGGCATAACGAGATCGATGTACTTGTCCTGCGAGAGAAGAGCCGAAATCTCGTCTCGGGTAGAGACGGTCTGGATGAAGGTCGAGGGGAAGTTGGTCGAGGCAAGGGCGGTCTGGATGATGGAAGACAGGATGGAAGTTGTATGCAGAGACTCCTTGCCTGGCTTGAGGATAGCAGCGTTACCTGTCAAAAAGCAGCAACAAGACAAGAGTAAGTGTGAGTCAGCTCGAATGCATAGCGGCGGGCCATAGGAGTCGGGCACGATTGAGTGAGCTCATGACTAACCGCTCTTGAGCGACAACGCGGCAATGTTGACCACCACCTCGGGCCTGGCCTCAAAGATGACGAGCAGCACCCCGATCGGGCACGTCACCCTGTAGAGCTCGAGCTCAGCATCGAGCTCCCTCGCGTAGGTGACCTGGTCGGTCGGGCACGGGAGCGCGGCAACGTCGGTGATTCCAGCCAGGAGAGCGTCGAACTTGGCCGGAGACTGCAGCGACAGGCGAGAGTACAGCGACGACGAAAGCTTGCCAGCATCGACGAGGGGCTTGGCGGCCTATGAGAGGGATAACTATCGTCAGTCGAAGCTGAAGGAACGAGGCGGACGGCGTGGACTGACGTCGAGGTCCTTCTGGTTGGCGTCAAACACCTCCTGCTTCCTCTCCACGAGCAGGTCACGGATCTTGAACAACGCAGAGTCACGCTCGGACGAGTCGACAAGCTGAGAGGCCTCGTACGCTGACCGGGCGTCACGGGCAATCTGTTCGGCAGAGTTGGTGGACATGACGAGGGATGGAGTGAGTTTGGGAGGCGGAAGGGAGGAGGGAAAGGTGAGCTCGCGAGTTCGGGCTGGATGACTCGTCGGAAGCAGATGTTCGTGGCTCCTCCCACACAATACGATGCAAGATGTCGTAAACGTCATTTCGAATCAGTCTAGGTACTAGTCTTCTCTAGGCAGTCTTTGCCTTCTTGACCATCTCGTCGACCGCCTCCTCCGACGCCTTCCTCTTGTCAGCCGACCCGCTCTCAGCCGCAGCGGGCGCGACCTTCTTCTTCTTGACCATGCTCGACAGGTCGTTGACCGGTGCAGAAGATGAGCCGGCCGAGACGGGAGCGAACCCTTGCGATGCCTTGGTCGGGAGCAGGTCCGGCAGCGTCGTCGACGGGAGGGGAGCAGTGCGGAGATCCTCGATCTAAACAGAACGTCGCACGAGATCAATGTCAGACGCATCAATGGACCATCCGGCATGCAGCTGGAGAGGGAGAAAGGCAGGAGGAGAGACTGACCTTGCTGTCGAGATCCTGGATCAACTCCTCGATGTCCTTGCCCTCCGCCGTCCTCTCCTCTTCGCCCAGGTCCTCCACTCGGTCGTTCACCAGACCCGCCTCGATCTCCTCACCCGTACCCTTGCCCTTTCCCTTGCCTGCCCCAGCAACGACCCACCCGCTCTCTCCCTTTGCAAGCTCGCTCTTCCTCAGCAGCAGCACCTCCTTGGCCTTCACGAGCTGCTCAAGCGCGAGCGGACGGGAACCCTCTGTGGGGTCAAACTCGAGCGCCATGCCGAGCTTGAGGTGGGCTTCCGAGATGTAGCGGGAGGATGAGGGCAGGAGGGAGGTCTTGAGGTTCAGGGAAGAGGTGAAGTCCTCGACGGCCTGGGTGAAGTTTTCTGCAGATCCGGACGAAGGTAAGGTAGCATCAACGGTCCGGTCGGACATGCAACATCCTCTGACGCAGTGACTTACCAGTCTCGAGCGAGATGTCTCCCAAAGCACCCAGGCATTCTGCCTCGTTGAGCCTAGCCTTTCCTCCGGGCATCTCTCCAAACAGTCGTCTCGCGGTGTCAAGGACCTCCCACGCAGCGTTGAAGTCGTCCTCTGGGTCCTCCATCACGTCGGCCTCGTCCGGCTGGTCCGCTGCGTCAGCAGTGGAAGGTGGTGTGGGCTGTTTGGACGTCGAGGCCGAGGCGTCGGCAGGCTCGTCCTGGGAGATGGTCGTGAGCTCAGAGATGATGTTCTTGGCGACTGCAGCGGCGAGAGATGACCCACATCGTCAGCTTGCACATCCAGAAGGCTCTATGCGGCGTGTCTGTACTCACGTGCTGCCTTGTCCTCCTCGGTCTGCTCAGCGTCGTCGTCCCCTCCGTCGTCGTCTGCACCCTCTCCAGCCCCGGCTGCGTCCTGCTGCATCACCTGGTTCTGCGCGATCGCAAGCTCGAGCAGCGTCTTGCCGTACATGAGCAGCAAGGGTGCAGACGAAGGGTGGACATCTCCAAACTTGTCGGCGCTAAGGGAGGGCAAGAAGGGGACCAAGAGGTCAGTGAGCTCAAGCTCGTGTCAAGGACCACGCCTGATCTTGCCCATCGCAGCCCGCCTCCGAGACGACCAAACAGCTGGCAGAGTTGAGTGGCACGTACAAGAGCTCGAGGGTGACGGTGTAATGCTCTGCTGCCTCCTCCCACTTTCGGAGGGCGAACGCCTTGTTGGCGAGGTCGAGCGAGGCCTTGAGCGCGTCAACCGGGGCAGACGTGGAAGCAGAACCAGCAGCGCTGCAACGTCCAAAAAGAGCTCAAGTGAGCTCAAGAGTCACACCAGATAGCCTAGTCTTACCAGCTAGGACGTACGAGGTAGACATGCTTGCGAGGTAGGAGGAGCAGGATCGATGTTGAGCGACACCCTTGAGCTCTCAGCTCAGATTCGTTCGCGTCGCGCTCGCCCCCTCATTTGTCGCGTCCGGGTCAGATGCAAGATCCCATCTCATGCTATACATCCTCGTCTTCGTCCTCAGCTCCTTCACTCCCACTGACATCATCGTCCAGATCCCTCTCTTCCGGATCGACACTCCCACCCTCGGTCCAACTTCTCTCCTGCCCTTCGCCATCGCCCTCTTCCTCTCCGATCGTGCCTTCCCCGCTTTCCCCTTCCTCCTCCTCACCACTGCCGTCCTCCTCCTCTTCTTCGCTGACAAACCCTCGCTCGCCACCATCGTCGCTTTGGTCTTCTTGAGGGCCTCGCTTGGCGCCTGCCATCCCTGGGGGGACCTCCTTCCCGACCTCGTGCGGGAGCAGGTCGCGCAAGGCGAGGTCGGACCAGGTCGGATGAGAGAAGGAAGAGGATGGGAAGGGGTGATGAGAGTCGAAGTGCGAGGTCGAGGAGTTTGTGGGAGCCAGGGAGTAAGGAGGGCCGTAGGGGTAAGAGGGCTGAACGGCAGAAAAGACAACAGCTCAGTCAGGCTGGATGATGGTCTTGATTCGATGATTCGACCTACATGAGCCTTGGACGGAAGAGCTGTTGAGGTGAAGACAGGCAGGGATCAGCTCGAGGGTTGGGGCAGATGGTGAGCTCGACGTCTGGACGACTCACTGTCGTCGTCGTCCGGCTTTGGAGGGTCCAGCTCTGGCGGCACAGCGATCACTGGCAGGGAAGAGACAGCTAAGTCAGCTTGAGGTCGCAAATTGAGCCCAGATCGAGCGCTCACCGTCGTCGAAAGGCGGGATGACCCCAAAGTCATCGTCGTCTGGGAAGTCGAGCGCTCGGAGAGCACCGGCAGACATGTGGATCGAAGAGTAGCGTCCGTCCTGACAAAGCAAAGGTTGTCAGGTCGGCTCGTACGGACGGAGGAGGACGCGAGTACTGACAGCCATGTTGTCACAAGTCCAGGGGTCTGGTGTCAGAGTCGTCAACGTCGTCAGGGTTGTCGGGTCAAGCGTCAAGGTGAGCTCGACGCGACCACCCTCCGAGGGTTCGGATGGACGACGCATCTGCGAGAACGGTCTTCATCTTTCAACTTCTTGGAGTTGACACAGCTCGTTTGACGGCTTGCTGGGTCCATCAGAGCCAGTTTCACGCCATGTCAATCGAGCCGATAGAGTGTTTATCGCCAGATCGTTTTTGAATGAGCGTGTCTGCCCCTCTGCCCTTCGTTCTCGCGATCAAGATCTTCAGCGGTATCTTATCATCTCAGGAGATGCTGTTCAGTGATGAGGTCCATCTCAGACGGGTAAGGTAAAGGACGAGGCGAGGCGAAAGAGGTATCAAGAGAGCCCAAAGCGGGAAAGCAAGAGGGCAAGGCCGAGCGGAAAGGAAAGAACGTGGTGAAAGTCGTGAAACAGAATGCAAGGAGAAAGAAAGCAGAGTCAAAATCGTGAGGAGGAAGAGGCAGACGATGATGCAGTCTAGCGTCGACCCTGGGTTCCGGACCTCTGGTAGGCGGCAAGCTGGTCGAGCTCGGCCTCGAGCGACTTGATCGACCCGTGCGCAGACTCGAGGTCCTTGTTGAGTCGGTCTCGCTCGGCGATAAGCTGGTAGAGGGAGAACGAAGGGGCAGCTGTTGCGTCAGCCCCCAGCGGCGGACACGCCGACACGACCTTGAGCGTGGACTTACGTGCTGCTCCCACTGCCTGAACCTGGCCTCCTCCATCTTGACCTGCTCGGTGAACCTCTTCCTGAGCATCTCCTCCTCCTCCTTGAACTTTGGGTTGTCGAGCTTCTTGACCTTTGCTTCCCCAAACTTCCTCGTCTCCATCTGGCTCTGTCGGTAGGCCTCGTAGTGGGTCTCCTCGGTGGTCGAGATGAGGTCGAGCATGTGCGTCCGAATGAGGAGCGATCGAAGCTTGCGGAAGTCGCAGTGCTCCTCATTGTCGACCTCGGCGACTCCCCAGAGGTACTCTCGTCCCTTGACGGTCCTGCCGTCCGGGGTGACAACGTCCAGAGTGGATCCGATGATCGAGAACGGCATCGCAGAGGCGAGGGTTCGGGCGTGATCGGCAGACGCCTGATCGTCGTCCTCGATGGGAGGCTGGTAGATGCGGATGCCCTGGGCGGCCACAACCTCGCGAATCTGGGGATGGACAGAGCAACAATCAGTCCAAGTCAACACCGGCGCGGCCGGATACCGAGCGTGCTCAAGCGAGCGACCAGCGAGTGAAAGCAGGATGGACTGACCCTCTGCTTGAACGTCTGCAGGTCCTCTGGGGTGAGGGTGTCGGCCTTTGCGACGACCGGGATCAGGTTGACCCGCGTGCCGAGTCGCTTCATGATCTCGATGTCGAGCGGCTTCAGGCTGACGAACGTGCAACATGGGCCAGCAGTCAGCTTCTGTCGACGACGTAGAATGAGAGCGAACTGGGCACTGACGTGTGTCCCGTGGGTCGGACAAAGTAGAGGCAGGCGTGCACTCGGAGGTCAACCTTCTCCTCTCGCTGAGGCTGCTGCTCCTGTCGCATGTACATCTCGTGCTGGTCATCAACAAACTCGACGATGGGACCCCAGCTGTAAGAAAGATCGATGGGGGTGTCAGCATGTGGCCGAGCAGACGTGGGCACGCAGGAGGCGAACGGACCTGTCGCGGTTGTTGACGTAGTCTCCGAAGCCAGGAGTGTCGATTACCGTCAGCTTGACTTTGAAGCTCTTCTCCTCAAGCTGGGTGCGAGAAGAATGCAGGCGAAACGGTCAGAGGTCAACATGGTCGAGCGAGCTCGGAAGGGAGACAGGGGCGCGGAGTCTGGGGCGGCGGCGGAGGACGTTGGGCACGTACCTCTGCCTTGATGATGTCTACCTCTGTTGTCTTGTCGAGCTGCTTGGCGTGCCTTGCCCTGTAGTTTTTTGTCTGCGAGAGCTCGGTCGAGAAGAGGGTGTTGATGAGGGTCGTCTTTCCGAGCCCAGACTCGCCTGCAAGAGGGGGAAACGAGCAACCCGTCAGCCTCGAGCTCGCTTGTCCAGGCTACCATGCCCTGGGAGAATCCAGGAAACTGGATAGCCTGCGCGACCGTGCACTCACCGACGACCATGAGCGTAAAGTGCTGCAAGCGCGCAGGAGAGCAAGGAAGAGGGAGGGTCAGCTCGAGGTCCGCCTCCGCTCCATCTCGGCGAGCTCCTCCTACAAAGCTATCGCCATGGCACGCTCGATACCCAATAGAGGTGGCATGTTACTCACTGCTCCTCTCTTTGCTACGATCTTGTGCCTCTGGTTGGGCAGGCTGACGGACGCAACAGTGAATCAAACGAGGGGACGAGATGAGCTTCCCTCCTTCGACGCGACCCTCCGTCGCCGACCCTGGCCTCACGCTGGCTAGACTCACTTTGCGATACCGATTCCTCCCCCGGGTATGGACTGCTGAGCCGACATGATGGAGAAAAGAAAAGCAGAAAAGAAGCTGACGAGGAGGTCGTGGGTAGGGGATCGGTGAGCTCGCGGCCTCGCCTCCGTCTCGCTGGCCTCGAAAGGACCGAGCTCACCTACAGCCGGCCTCTCGCTTCGTGCCACAAACACCCACCCCGACCATCCCTCGTTTCATCATGGCCGTCCAGACCACCATCTCCCCTATCGATCAGAAGCCTGCGGCGACGCGCGAGATCCAGACGGAGCAGCAGGTCAGTCGGAACCGCCCGCGTGGCTTCCCCCGACTCTCGAGAGGGTCCCCCCATGCGATGCCAGCTGCTGTGGCCAGCCTGCGACTTCACATCGCTGACACACCTTCTTGCTGCTCTGTCTCGTCTGGCTTATCGGCGGACGTTGTCTAGGTGGAGGAGACCATCTCTAGGAGTGTCGAGGAGCAAAAGAAGTGGAGGAAGGTCTCGCTCGACGACCGGATCACAGTTGTAGAGAAGTTCCTCGTGAGTCCGTTCCCTCCAGATGCAAACCTGATGGGACATGAAGCTGTCATCGTCTGGCTATGTCAGGCCGGGGCTAAGGGAGATCAGGCTCGAGCAGGCAGGCCAGGAGGGAGCAACCTCGAGCTCAAACGTCATCATCCGCGTCCAGACCATCCACGCTGACCTGCATGTGCTTGGCCCGGGGTGTCTCGCGTACAGTCCGAGTTTGAGAAGCTTCGTGAGACAATCGTCAAGGAGCTCACGCTCGAGATGGGACGGTACGTCTCGTCTTGAGCTTTCGCTCCGAGCTGCCATCTAGCCTGGTCTCTCTCGAGCTCGCCAGCTTGAGTCCAGCAGCTGTCGCCTGTGCTGATCCATCACGCTCTCGGGACACGCAGACCGATCAAGTTCACCACCTTTGAGGTCTCGTCGACGCTTTCTCGGGCGACGCACCTGCTCTCGATCGCAAAGCAGTCGCTCGCCACGGTGCCCGTCAGGGACGTGGCCGGCTTCACCCGCTTCCACAAGAAGGAGGCCCTCGGAGTCGTCGTCGTTGTCGCGCCATGGAACTACCCGTACATGTGCATGATCAACTCGATCGTGCCGGCGTTGCTCGCAGGTGAGTCGTCTCGGGCTGGCGGAAGCGTCGCTGATCCTCTACTGATCTCGCCGCTCGTTTGTCCTTTCCAGGAAACACCGTGATCGTCAAGCCGTCCCCTCAGACTCCGTCTTCGGCAACCCGGCTGCAGGAGGCTTTCCTCGCAGCTGGTCTGCCACCAGCAGCCCTCCAGGTGCTGACCCTCGACCAGGAGGGCACCGCCAAGCTCGTTGCGTCCCCGTCCGTCTCGTTCGTCGCGTTCACCGGCTCAGTCGCAGGCGGCAAGGGAGTCGACCAGGCGGCAAGCGGAGGTTCCAACTTTAAGGGCGTCGGACTCGAGCTCGGAGGGAAGGACCCGGCCTACGTTCGGGCGGACGCCGACCTCGCCTACACCGTCGACCAGCTCGTCGACGGATCCTTCTTCAACTCTGGACAGTCGTCAGTCCATACCTCCTCATTCTGCACAGCAGTGAGACGCGCTGACTTTATTTTGTTCTCTGCCGTAGATGCTGCGGCATCGAGCGGATCTACGTCCACTCGTCCCAGTACGATGCGTTTGTGGCCCAGTTTGTCGAGCTCACCAAGGCCTACGTGCTCTCGACGCCTCTGAACGAGTCGACCACCCTCGGACCGGTCATCTCGCTCGCTTCTGCCGCTCGAATCCGCGCGCAGGTGGCCGCTGCGGTTGCTGCTGGGGCCAAGGCGCTGATTGACGAGTCGCTCTTCCCGGAGGCCAAGGAGGGCACCACCTACGTCGCCCCGCAAGTACTCGTCGACGTCGACCACTCGATGGAGGTCATGACCGAGGAGACGTTTGGGCCGGTCGTCGGGATCATGTCGGTCAGTCCTTTCGTCGAGATGTTAATCAAGCATGAACCGGCGGACTGACAACCTTGAACAAACTGCTCTTCTCTGCAGGTTTCCTCTGACGAGGAAGCTCTCAAGCTCATGAACGACTCGCACTACGGACTCACCGCCTCGGTCTGGACGAGCCCGACGGACCCGAAGTCGATCGAGGCCTTCCATGCTCTGGCAGACGATCTCGAGAGTAAGTCACAGCAAAGCATCCTCTCTCTGCGTGTCTTTGTCGCACTGGAAGACTGATCAAACAATCATCTGTCTCGTTGCAGCTGGAACCGTCTTCCTGAACCGATGTGACGCCCTCGACCCTGCGCTCGCATGGACGGGAGTCAAGGACTCTGGTCGCGGCGTCTCGTTGAGCGAGTTTGGTACGTGTCTTCGGTCATCGGCATCGTGGCGGGCCCAGCAGCAACTGACCGTTGACCGAGGTGTCCGTTTCGCAGGCTTTGACCAGCTGACGCGGCTCAAGTCGGTGCACATGAAGACCAAGATCAACTAGACCGACACCTCCCACACTGTATCGCATGGACCATTCTACATCGCTAAGCTCGGACGAGGTGTAAGATGAGCAGCTGTCGAGGCTATCGGGGTCAGACTCATCAGCCAGCTCGGAACTTCGCCCAGATCCCCCCGGCCTGCGCCGACTCCGACTCCGCCCTTGGACAGCTTCGCCCTCCACCTTCTTACGCCTAACGAATGCATGGTGTCACGAGGCGATCCCTGTACAGGTGCGTACGCTCCGGTCATCAACGTCCCCAACCGGTTGGAGTCTCGAGGCCATCTTCTTCACCGTCGACCACTCCCTCCCTCCACTCTGCTTCCTCTAGTCCTCTCGCCTTCGTTCGCCATGCTCGCCCTCGTTCAACTTAGCTCGCTTGTCGCCCTCCTCCTCCCCGCCGTTGCTTCCGCCTTCCCGTTCGGCTCGTCCCTGAGCTCGTCGTTTCCCTCCGCCGTCCGACGCCACGTCACCCACGAGCAATGCGACATCAACGACTCGAGGGGCGTCCCGACCATCCCGCCCAACTTGACCGTCATCGAGGGAGAGAAGCCCAAGCTCGTCTTTCTAGCGCGAGGAACGCAGAGTGGGTCAAGGGTAACCCACCTCTCGACCGGCGTCGGCCTTTCGCGGGACAAGCACTGACGCGGTTCGACCATCCTCCCAGACTACACATGCGAAAAGAACCCGGAGACTTACGAACTCCAGTGGACATCCATCGGAGCACTCGCAGACTTGTGAGTTTCACGTCCCACACTGACTTGACTTCCACGCACAGAACTGACGCCCTCCCGCCCGGGCTTCAGCTACGACGCCTCGTCCTTCGTCTGCCTCTACGGATCCGAGTTCTTCACCTTCGCCGCGCTTCCGCTCATCCCGTTCCCGGCGGACAAGCACAAGCTCGACCTGCCCATCGCGGCCGAGCACTTCTTCCGGGAGCGAGGCCGACCGGTGTTCAAGCTCACGTCAGACGACCAGCCAGAGTTCACCGGAAGAGCGTCAGGGTCTGCGCCCTCGCCTGTGGATCCGTGGGTGGACTCGATGGTCTTTATCCTGTTCGTCTGATGCTGAATCAACATTCTCGTTCTGTCGTGTCTGCAGCAAGATCGACGTTCCTTGGCTCCAGGTCCGTCCCCTCATCCGCATCGCTTTCGCCTCTGTCGGTCTATGCTGACTTCTCGTCTATCCTCTCCCTTGGGCTGATTCAACGCAGATTGAGGCGGTCGCCAACAACATTCCCGGCGTGAACACGTTCTACCGGGTCAACACCGCGGGTGGCCAACCTGACCAGCTCGTACGTCTCTTCGTTCACTACGCAAGCCCTCCCATCCCATGCTGACTCCGCCTTCCTTCTACATCCTTCTAGTCCTGCGAGAAGGATGGAGAAGGCTCCACCTTGACGGTCCCGTACTCTGCCTACTACGTGAGTCTTCTTCTCTTTCGCCACCTGCGAGACCAAGCCAGATGACTGACAACTCCTCTACTCCTTTTTCCTCGGTCTATCGCTCTTCAGTGGGCATACGGCTGGTAGAAGCTCCTCTGATCCTCATCTCGGACTTTTCTCTTCTTCTTTCGGACGATCTTTCTCTCGCCCTCGGACTGTCGCCTCTGTTGCCTTGCCTACCTGCCGTTGCCCGCCGCCCCTAGCCAAATCCTCACACCGCCTATACATGGACTTGTGCACGCCAGTGGACTGAGCTGAGGTTCATGGTCATCGAGCACCGAGGCGGAGAGATTAAACGGCGAAGCGGAAGAGATCACGCGTAGTCGCCCGTGGCTACCCTCGGACATACCAGGGCGAGGATAGCAGCGAAATCATCGCTGGTCGATGCACTCACTAGCGCAACCTATAGAAGCGGGGTGGAACTCAATCATTGCTGGTTGCAGAGATGCCGTTCTCCGCTCTGAGCCAGGGCAGCCCAGCGAGCTTCGAGGGGGACGCGAGCTCAACGGGTCCTTCTGTCTGGTCACCGACGTCCACGACCGCATACGCACCACCTAAGCGCGACGACGACATGCTTCGAGGACGAGCACTACTGAGGTCGGCCTGCGCTAGCTGATTTTGCACAAAGTGGACTCAAGCGGGATGCAGCAGCGGGATGCAGCTCTGTAAGCTCGGTTGAGCTCTGTTCCCGTCCTCCTCGCCAGCACACCCATCACCTCTCACCGGATCCTGCCCTACCACACCAGACGATCATCAATCATTTCTCCTCGTCTTGTCTGTCTACCCATCGCGAGTCTGTCCTCTCGGAGGTTCCGGCGCGTCTACGCGGTCCGCTGGCTCGCGGACGGGCCTCGGACGGCAGTCACACTCACACACCTCGACCCATTCACCACGTTCTCACACATCTGGGTCTCGCCCGCTGATCACGTTGCTGGCTGAGCTTTCACTCGCCTTCACATCTCTGCCTGACCCAGCCTACAAAAGCCATCCGACGTGCTCTCTCCTCTCACCACCACAACCATCGACACTCTCACTTCCGCTCGCCATGCTCTCCTTCTCCAAGATCGCTGCCCTCGGCGCCCTCTCTCTCGCTACCCTCGCCACCGCTGCCCCTAGCCGATCGATCTCGTCCAAGGACCTGGTCGCCCGAGGGGACAAGAAGGGCTTTTACGACTACGACAAGGACTTTGGAGACATCGACCTCGTCGTCGTCATTGTCGAGGTCGAGAAGAAGGGTGAGTCCAAGCAGTTCAGCTCTTCAAAGCTCGATCGATCTCGACTGACATCCGACTCACGCTCCCTCTCTTGCAGACTTTGTGTGCATCCTGATTGACGAGGACGACAAGAAGGACGACAAGAAGGGCGACGACAAGAAGCACCACGACAAGGACGACAAGAAGGATCACGGCAAGGACTACGACTATGACCACGACTTTGTCATCAAGGTCAAGGACTTTGAATTCCTCTGCGTCGAGGTCGACTTCAAGGACTGGAAGACCTTCGACGTCAGTCCCCCTTTCCTTCATTCTTTCGACCCGCAACTTCATCACTGACCTGCTCTTTGATTGCTGCAGTTCGGCTACATCAAGAAGGACGACGTGAGTCATTGATCTGTCGTGGCTCTAGTTCTCCGCGCCGAAACTGACCTCCTCGACCCTCTCTTTGCCCTGCAGCACAAGAAGGGGGACGACAAGAAGGATCATGACAAGGATGACAAGAAGCACCACGATGACGACAAGAAGGACCACGACGATGACAAGAAGGAGCACGACAAGGACGACGACAAGAAGCACGTAAGTCGAGTCTCTTCTCTTGTCGGCTCTCGCATTATGTTCCTCTTTCGCTGACTCTCCTTCCCCCGTCTGTCCTCTTGCGTCTGCAGTAAGCTTGTCGCTCTGTCGCCCCCTCGCCGACTTCGGCCCTCTCTGTCCTCTAGTTCTTCCGCCCCTCTTCTTTTTCCCTTCATTTTTTGTACATACCGCTCTCTTTCGGGGGCCTTGGACTTCCTCTTTGACTGGCACGTGTTGCCTCTTCTTCATGACCCTTCATCTCATCCCATTTTGCCCGTGAGTCCGCGAGCGGAGAGAAACGCGTCTCGCGCGAGCCTTCGTCCGAACCGGTCGGCATCTTGCCTTTGACCCCTCAAACCCCGACAGAGCCCGCATGATGGCCCCTGTCCTTTCGAGCTGATGCGCTTCACAAGCGAGATGAGAGAGCGAGAGCGAGCCCTCGGCTGAGGTCAGCGCAATCTATCCGCACAACCAGCCTCTTCTGCCTCCCGACCTCGGACCCCATCCTTCGTCTCGCCGCGAGTCGAGCTCAACATGTCTCCCCCTTCAACTGGTTAGTCGCGCCCTCTGTGCTTCTGTACTTACCGCTTCACTAACGAGCCTGAGCTATCTTCTCACAGATGCCACACCTTCGGACTGGACGACCTCGGGCGAGGAGGGCACCGACGACCCTCTGTCCGAATCGGACGCCTCCTCGTTCATCAGTATCCCCTCCTCGATCCGCTCAGCCCTCTACAGGTACGAGAACGGCCGCCTTCACGCCGCTCTCAACGAGGAGTACAAGTGAGTGCCTCTCTTCCCTTCGACTCCGCCCATCAACTCGCCGCACGGAAGGAGAGCTCAAGCTCACCGAGGTCACCGCGCCTCGCTTCGCTTCCTTCCGTAGATGGCCCTGCGACGCCGCTCACGCCCGCTTCGAGCTACTGATGGCGAGACTACTGGAGATGACGTATGAGACGGGCTTGTATTGGGAGCCGAGTCCGGGGAGGATGAAGGAACTTCTGAGCGAGCGCGATGAGAACGGGCAGGGGGGTCGGGTTGCGGACGTTGGTGAGTCACGGTCGGTGTTCCTTCTTCCTCTAGATGCTGAGCACGATGGGCTGACCGATGGATCGGTGTTCGCAGGTAGCGGTGTGACTGCTTCGTGGGCTATCTCGATGGCGGAGCGCTTTCCTGCCAACGAGGTGATCGGAGTGGGTGAGTGCCGTCCACGCCTCTGTCCGGCCTGCACGGGCTCCAGGCTGATCTTGTCCCTCCTCGCGTCTTCAGATCTTGTACCGTCCGAACTCGAGTGAGCCGGCCTTAGTACCACGGCAGCCTCAGCCTTGGGGGGAGTACTGACGTCGCTCCCCGTCGGCATGCCGGTTCGACAGGTTCTTGCCCCCGTACGTTCGCCGTCGTTTCCCATCTCGCCAGTCATGCAGCAAGATTACTGACCGCGCGTCTCCTTTCCTCTGCTTGTTCAGTAACTTGACGATCGAGATCCACGACTGCCTTGAAGGACTGCCTCAGTACGCTTAACCGCTTCTCCTCCCTCCGTCGATCTACAGTCCGACTGACGAACCGCATCGATCTTTCGACTCGCAGCCCCGACGACTTTTTCAGCCTCATCCACATCCGCATGCTCCAGTCGCTCGCCTTCTGGCAGTCGTTCCCGCGCTTTCTGCTCGAGGTCGTGCGCTGCCTCCGTCCCGGCGGGGTTCTGCTACTCGAGGAGCCAGAGGTACGCCATCTCACCTCGTTCTCGTCACTCGTCCTCTTTCACTGCACTGACACTTCTGTCCGCTTCTTGCTTCCGATCTCGCCAGGTCTGGATCCAACCTCGCCCCCATCTCCCGCCCTACCCCCACCTCCCCGCCCTCCTCGCCCGCCACCAGATGCACGGATGGAACTGGGCCGGCACCCAACCCCACCCGGAAGGCTACTTCAACTTCTTCGAACACATGGCCTCCTTTGTCCGTGCCACGCCCGGGTTTGACGCGCCTGGTGCTGTCCGAGAGGCGTCGCAGGACTTTGGGTTTGGGAAGCGACCGAACGAGGGCCCGCCGGAGAAGCAGAGGGGAACGTTGGTGAGGGAGATTTGGCTGTTGGCGTGGCAGTTGGACAGTGAGAAGCAGCCGGATGCGGAGAGGCTGAGGGAGGAGGATCAGAAGTACATCCCGGAGGAGGACGTGGGGCTGTTCTTTAGGCATCGGGTCGTGTGGGCGGAGAAGGCGGGACTGCCTTCGGGATAGGGTACGAGGATGGAGAGCTTGAGCGAAGAGTGTTCTCGGTTTGCAGGTCTTTTGGGACAGGGGACGATCGAGGTTCAACGAGCACAGAACTCGTCACTGACCTTTCTCGTGCTCTTTGATGATGATCGTACCGAGGACTCCTTCTTTTCTTAGTGGCAAGACGTAGTTTCTGCGCTTACTGGATGAACTCACATCGTCCTAGGAAGATCCGAAAAGGTGGGGTGCCGCTTGTCACGGGAGAGGACCGACAGAAGGCGGGCTCGAGCTGACCTCGTTCGTTTTGTCCCGGCCGCTCGTCTCCCTCCGTCCACCACCTTCCACCCCACTCCCTCCCCCCAATATCTTGGTCCTTTCTCTCCTCATGGACCCGCTCAAGCTAGTATCGACGCGAGCTCGCTGGTCAGGCAAGACGTCCGGCTGTAGCAGGTGAGCTCCCCCTTCAGTGAACGCGGGCGGCGCTCCCCTTCCCCGCCCGATTCTTCCGCTGACACCGCCCCTCCTCTGTCTGCCTTCTGTCTCTCCTCTACAGGTCGTTCGCGACACGACATCCAAGACCACTACCACTCGACTACTCCTCCTCACGTCCCCTCACCTGTCCTCCACCTCTCGACCAACCGGGCACCTCCCTCGGGCGGATCTCGCCGCGCGCCTTCTCCCGACCCAACCGGCTGTAGCCTTCCACTGACACAAGCTCTTTATATACAGTGCCCCCCTCCCGCCCGCCGCACCCCAATCTTAGCGGTTTTATCCTTGGTTTTATGGTCCAGAGGTTAGGACGTTTGACTTTGATGACTTCTTAGCTCCTTCCGGTTCCGGCTGGGGGGAACTAATATCCATCGACCTCAAGAAACGTGGGTTCGAACCCCACTAGAACCTTGCCTTACCCTTTTGGAGCTTGCGAGGCGCGTCGTCGTTATAGTTTTGGAGGGGGGGGGGAGGGGACGCGTGGGGGAGGAGCGGGGCTGAGTGAGGGGTTGGCGCGGCTGTTTGGTCGGTAGCGTTGCTGCGGAGATGTACGGAGATGTACTTTTGCGAACCCAGCGGTATCAGGAGAAGAGGAGAAAGTGTGCATCAAGAGTTGGAGCTGACGAGCGTGAAGTAAGGTGCAGATGTGATGCGAAAAGAGGTGATGCGAGCGGTATGGTCCATGGAGGAGGGCCGAGCGACGGGCAGAAAGTATGGGAGCGCGTCGGACGGGAGAGGAAGGAAGCAGACGAGAGTATACAAGAAAGCGTAGGCGGCCATACAGAAGGTGAACGGTGGATGCATGGGCGTAGCGGAAGAGCGGACGGAAAGAAAAGCAACCGAGCGAGTGCGAGTCCGTATTCAAAAACCCGAGAGTGTCCGCTCATCTACCTGACCCGTCCTCCCTCCTGACTCCGACTCCTCTGCGGGTGTCCCTGTCCCTGCGGCGGACCCTGCTGAGGGTAGTACCCCTGCTGCTGCTGACCCGGCGGGGGTCCCTGTCCTGCTCCAAACTGAGGCGGGTACGGTCCAGCCTGAGGCGGGTACCCTCCCGGGCCAGGCGGTGACCTCGGTCGCACAGGTCCTCCTGGTCCTTGCTGATACGGTCCAGGTGGAGGCGGACGCTGTTGCTGCGGCTGATGAGGAGGGTACGGTCCCGGTCCGTAGCCTTGTCCTCCCGGCGGAGGAGGCGGTCGCGGGTGAGGCGGTCCTCCCGGTCGCATCGGCGGCGGACGGTAGCCCTGCTGAGGATGATGGAACACCTGACCGGGAAGCAGATTCGGGTTGAAGACCTCTCCCGGTCGAACTCCTCCTGGACTGCCTGGCGGGGGTCCTCCTCCCGGATGACGGAACACCTGTCCTGGTGCGGGTCCTCCCGGTCCTCCGTTCGGGTGCTGGAAGATCTGACCAGGTTGCGGTCGAGGAGGTCCGCCGCCTGGAGGTGCGTCGGTGTGTCCTCGCTGCATCGGCTGGGATGGGTAGGGGCTTCCTCCGGCGTTCTCGCTCGCTCCTCGACGCATCGGAGGGTTGACCATGTGTTGGTTCGGAGGAGGAGGTCGCTGCTGCGGGAGCTGAGGGGGTCCGTTCGGAGAGTTGGGGTAGGGAGGACCGTTCGAGACGACGCGAGAGTCAAACTGGGGTGGAGGAGGCGTCGGACCAGAGCCGATGGGCGCGCCGCCGTACAGAGGAGGAGGGGCAGCTCGCGCTTCCCGCGGACGATCCTCGCCGCCTTCGCGACGCTGAGCTGGAGGACCGGATGCTCCTCCGCCGGGATAACTCGGCTGACGCTGAGGTGGGCCCTGCTGGTTCATGTGCTGCTGAGGAGGCGGGCTTCGACGAGGTTCCCGTTGGGGCGGCTGGGCTCCGTTCGCGTGTTGCGGAGGAGCGAGGTTGGCCGGCGGAGGTGGACGCGGTTCGCGCTCCCTGTGCACAGGCGAGTACTCCTTGTCGAGCTGCGCGTTCTGGGCGCCGTACTGAGGAGCTCGTACGGCCGACTCTGCCGACCGGAGGGGCGGTCGCCCTCCTGCGGCTCGAGGGTCCTCCTTCTTGGTCAGACTCGTCCGCTTGGCAGCAGGCGGGGTGGGCCCGGACCCGTTGATGTACGGGTTCTGGCTCGAGTTGCCCGAGGGGGTGCCCTTGACGGGTGCGACCTTTGGCTTTGTGTCGACCTTCTTGTCGTCCTCGTCCTTGCCGTCCTCTGCTTGGCCGTCCTTTGCCTTGTCGGCCTCCTTGGCTGCGCTCTGAGCCTTGTTGATGATGCTCAGGTACCAGAACATGAGGTTCGAGATCAACACCTGCTCATACAGCGGCCGACGCGGGTTGGCCAGCTTGATGTGACTCAGCCGGTAGACGGCCCGCTCGACGTGGATCGGGTACCGCGCAAAGTTCGAGTACACCCCGTTCGTCGGAGAGGGCGGACCAGGCGAGGGCGACTTCGCCGTCTTGAGCAGCGCGGCAGCGGCGAGTCGACCCTCGCCGGCGTTGACGGTCGAGGGAGGCTCGTCGTGCGTCTTCTTCTTTGACCCAAACAGCGACCCAAAGAACGGCTTCTCCTTCTCGGAAGACCCTTTCGCAGGCTGAAGGACGCAAAGAGACAAAAGCAGAGTGCCGGAAAGAAAGTCAGCTCCGCGATGCAAAGGATGCGAGGACGGGCATACAGCGATGGACGAGACGACTGACCTTTGAACTCTTGTCCTTGTCCTTGTCCTTCTTCTTGTCCTTGTCCTTCTTTGACGAGAAGAAGCCTCCCTTCTTCTCCTTCTCCTTGGTGGCCGCACTCCCGACGCTGCTCGCCGTCTCTGTCCGCTCGAGCCTGGGCGGTTGGCTGGGAGGGAACAGGGTCGACGATTGCGTCGGCGTCGTCGACGGACTGGGAGCTCGCTCACTCGGCTCAGGACTGGTCCGGCTGCTGCTCGACCGCGACATGTCGGGACTCGTGGGAGGAGAGTGGTACTCGTTCGACGACGACTGCAGCGACGTCTCGGAGACCGACTTTGTGAGCTGTACGGGATCGGGCTGCTCCTGCGTCGGTGTCGTCTGCTCGATATGTTCGGGCTCGTAGTCGTCGATCTTGAGGGTGGGGAGGGCGAGGCGGAGGTTGGGAGGTGAGGGTGACTCGCTCCGTGAGGGAGGGTGGTCGGCAGAGGTGCTCGATGATTGAGACAGGTACGAGTCCCGCGAGTGGATGTACGAGTCGTAGATGGACGATTCGCTCGCAGTCGAGACAGGTCGCTCGAGCGCGAACGAGTCGTCTCCGCCGAGAGGAGCCCGTTGAGGAGGCCCGCTGTCGACCGGGGACGTCGGTGAGAGCGACGAGGTTGACGATGGCGATGGCTCCTCGGTGTCAAACGTGAGCGCGTGGTCTCCGATGAGATGGGCTGTCCGACCCTTTCTTGACGGTCCGAAGCGGTGGGAAGCGTCCCCCTCTACACCTGCCTTTCTGATCTTTGTGCGTGCGGTCCGGCGGATGAGCGACGGCGAGCCCGGTCGCATCGCAATCACTGGCGCGTCATTCTCGTCGAACCCGACTCCTCCGACGCCGTCGATAGTGTCGATGTTGGCTATAGCAGGCAGCGTCAAGGCAAAGTGCAAAAAGGACACGGGGCGGGTCAGCTCTCGTGTGCGAGCCGGTGACCCCTCTCTCGTGGTGCGAGCTCACTGACCTTGCTCTCCTCCTCCTCCGATGCTCCATGACCGACGGAGCATGCTCCTCAGCTTGGAAGGGTCGTTACTTTTGGCTGCCTCGTCTGCGAGCTCCTCGAGCTTCTGGAGGTCGTCGAGGGACACTCCCGGGTCTGCGTCTGTCCCGAGCGGGGAGGAGTAGATGGACGACCGATGGGTCCGCGCTCGATGCAGCCCAGGTAGCGTCTCGTTCTCGACCCCGTCGTTCGCTCGAGGGGTGTACTGCTTGGACAGCATCGACCGCTTCCGTCCCAGGGATCCACCTCTGTTGACGGCGTCCTGGAATGGGGACGCTATCGGTGAGGAGCCCGACGGCGGGGAGAAGGCGGGCGCCGACGTTGACTGTGTCAGTCCTCCTGCCTGACCCTGTGCGATCGAGGTCGTGTCCGACTGGAGTGCATGCGCGTGTGCGTGCTCCTTGAGGAAGGCCCTGAACTCTCCTGGTGCGAGCTCTGGGTGGAGGTGGGCTGGGACCCAGAAGAGCTGGGAGGGGTCCTCCTCCTCTTCGCTGCCCTCTGTCGAGCTCGCCGAAGCGCCGCCGAGGGTCGACTGGTGGGACGACGACGAGCCCGACATGGGTGAGACGGGTGAGATCCCGTCTGCCGACTCGAGGGTGGACTGGACGGCCGTCATCGAGGGTGGGGGCAGGTCTGGGTCGAACGCTCCTGCTTGCCCGACGGACCCTGACCGACGGCGGATGGAGCGCACCGAAGACAGCTCACGCGCAATCTCCTGCTCGGTTGAGGGTGAAGGGGGCACGCCTGCTCGGTTGAGTTCGCGAGAGGACCGTCGGGGTGGGGAGGTCGGTGTTGGAGGGAGGGGGTGCACCTGCGACATGGCGTGAGGCTCGACAGAGGGCAAGGGGTGGAGGGAGGGGAAGGCGGAGAGACCAAGGGGTCAAGCTACAGCACCCGAACCGACACAGACACAAGGAGCGGGTCAGCACTATGCTTGACAGACGCCTTTAGCTATCTGGGAGCGTTTGGAGGTCTAGCAAGACGAAGCGAGCTCCGTCTGTTGGTCGCGAGACCAGCAGCGAGTCGTCCCCCCTCCCCTCTTCTCACGACCTCGACAGCAACGTCAGCCAGACGCTGGCATCGCTCGCAAGCTCACACGACCAACCAAGCTCGGGCATGGGTAGCGAGAGTCACCAGCAAGCCATGCCGACGTCCCTTTCACACGCCAGCGCGACCACAGACCAAGGAGAGCTCTGTCGGTCCAACTCACCTCGCTGGGAGACGAACGAAACCAACAGTCGGCCAGAGCGAGCTTACGCCGGCGTCACGCACACAGACGGCGAGCGGGAACGATGGGGCGAGTCGAGCGAGATGAGAAAGGAAAGGAAAAGAGAGACGGAGAGAAGATGGTTCCGGCGAGTCGGGCGAGCTGCTGTTGAGGGCGAGGGAGGGAGCGAGGTCACCTCGTCCCCTCCCTCCTTCAAGCCGGGCGGCCCCTCAGGCGATCCGCCGGACGAGATGTCACCCTCAAAAGACAAATCCGGGATCACACACAACACAGAGGTACGCGAGCACATCAATCGGGGCTCTTACATATCTACAGTCCTCCGAGCAACCTCGAGGCCTCTGCGTCTCGACTCACACAAGCGAGGCGTGCGCCCTCGCCTGGGCGACAACACACGCTCGACCCCTTGGCATGCCAGCCTGCTTCGACCGCAAGCCGACGCGACGGGCGTGGCCGTCCTCTCTCGATCTAAACCTCATCAAGCAAGGTCGGGAAAGCCTCACGGAGTGTCAGTCCAAGTCTCTCCGAGCGACCTGCAGCACTGATCAAAGTCGCGCGGGACGAGATGACGTGAGGTCATCGCCGTCGGGATGCGACGCCGCTCAAGTAAGTCTCTTCGTCCACGAATCAAGGCGCAGACCGGAAGAGAGTCCCATGGTATCTACAAAAGATCCGGAACAAAGCCTGATTATACCTAACGACAGAACGAGGGCCGGCGGATCCAAGCGAATGGGGCTTATGACGGAAAGCGTGGCGAGAAAGCGAAGGCTCAGAGGTAAAAGGCCTGCGAGAACGAAGCGGGTCAGTGGCGCATGAGGTACGGCAGTGATCGGGTGCGATGCTCACGTAGAGAGTGGCGTAAGGAACGGTGAGGACCGCCTTGTTGTTTGCGTCGCACGAGTCGGGGGGCTGACCACCTGCAAGTTCAGGGAATCACAAAAGTCAGCAGGGGTGTCGGAGTCGTGTCGGAAGGAAGGTATGTAGGTCGTGCGCTAACCGGCGGTGTTGGTCCGGAAGAACGTCTTGGTGAGGCCGCCGTCGATGCTGGTGAACTGCATGTGCGCAAAGTAATGGTGGGTCAGTCGTAGCCTGCGTGCTAGGACGAACATGGCGACACACCTGAAGCCACTTGATGTTCTTCTTCCTGTAACCATCGATCAAAAGCAGCCAGCAAGGTCAGCATCAGCGCCACCCGCCAACGCGTAGACGGGACGTACGGGTCGACCGGCGCATCAATCTCTCCCGTCTTCTTTCCGACGACAAACTTGTTGTTGTCTTTCAGCGCCTCCTTGAACTCAAACAGGGGCGCGATCCCTCCGTCTCGGACAACAAAGAAGTGGGACCCGATGGCCGAGAACTTTAGGTCGGTGCGCGAGGTCGGGAACGGGATCGACTTGAGGAAGAACTCGGGGAGGAAGGGACCGTAACCCGGAAGAGTGGCCCAAGGGGAGATGTCGTAGAGCTGAGAGGACGAAATGAGAAGCCGCAAGTGAGTCGTTGAAACACGAGAGAGCGACGAGAGATCGTTCGAGATGAGAGGAAGAGGGGCTCCGGACAGGACGGCGGATGAGCCCGAGAGCGATTGAGGAAGCACTCACATCCGCTACAGCGCCGGCAGAGACATACTTGGAGTCAGGCCCGCAGGTGTAGTTCTATCCCTCGCAGAAGGGGAGAGAAAATTGCGACACGGTCAGTTCGATGAAGGCTCGAACAGAGAGATGAACGTGCGCCCCTCACCTGAAATCCCCGTCCGACGACAAACTGCTGGATCTTTTCGTTCTGCGGGATCACCAGCTGGGTCTGGTCCTTGGGCAGAGTAGGCGAGGCGCCCTCGAGCGAGTCGGACGGCGTGTTGAAGACGGTCACGGTGTCGAACACGACCGCCTGGCGAGCCTCGAGCGACCGCGAGCTCGAGGGGGACGCGACCACCAGCAGTGGGACGAGGGCGGCGAGCGAGAGCAGGGAGGAGAGCATGAGGTCAAACGAAGAAGGGTCTGAAAGTGAGGTGACTGGTGGGGGGTGAGCGGAGAAAGAGGACAGAGAGTGCCTTTGTGCAGGAGAAGCAGAAAGCGGTGAGCGGAGAGAGGGGGATGGACGAGCTCACCGTCCATCGATGCGCCGGACGGTCCGCACGGCTCGATCCTCCTTTGAACGTCGACAACGCCAAGGGCATCGAGCCATAAGCCAGAGATCGACTGGAGGAACTCCCTGGACTGCCACCAAGGCAGTACGGTCAGGGCTATCGAGTGACCGGACTGCCAGTGTTCGAGAGCAAAAGACCCGCGGGCTCCTGCACGGCTGATACCTATCGTCGGGAGCGCACCATGACCAGGACCGTCACATTCCTTTGCGGTTCCTTTCGCGCGACGTCTCTCGCAGTAGCGACACGTCGTAAGGAATGGCGACCTAACTGAACAGCTCGACGGGTGTGAGCTCGGCCACTCCGGACATGAGCGAAGACCATCGCCCAGCCCCTGCTCACCATGCCTCGGGTCTCACGTTCGATGCAGCTCGACTCTCGACCAGCTTTGCGTCGACTTCTGTCCTTCGAGGCAGCCCCTGTCTGAATCGAGCAGCAGAACTGAGAAGCGCAGTCAGCCGGAGCCTTCTCCGCGCGAGATGTCCGGCCTGGTTCGGCGGGTTGACGTCCCTTTTCAGCCGGCCGGTCCTCTCTGGTCAGTCTCGCTTTCAACCACAACACCAACACCACCAACTCGTTCCCTCTCTCACCCTTCCTTACTCGACATGACTCTTCCCACCTCTTTCAAGCTCAAGTAAGTCTAGCTCCTCCTCTCGGTCCATCGCTCGTCCGGCTCATCCCCGCCTTCATGAGCTGACCTGGCCCTCTTCCCGTCTGTCCTCGTGTTCTCTCAGCACCGGAGCTACCATCCCTGCCATTGGACTCGGAACATGGCAAGGTAAGTCTCGTGTCCGTCTCACATGTTGTGCCACTCGTGGCTGGGCTCGTAGGCACCGGGATGGGTGAGCTGCAGGAAAGGCGGGAGCTCGCCGATGAGCTGGCTGTCTCTCGAGATCTACCTCTCGCACACGACGCCACGTTCCGCTCGAAGGGCTCGCTCTGCTCATCGAGGGGTTCAAGTCCAGCTTGCTTGTGACTCGCTCTGAAGAGCTCGCAAAAATCGCTTCCTTCGCGGTGCCGAGCTCTCCCGGCCGGACCGCTCTCATGCCGGACCTCTTCAGCCCTGGCCTCCTGCCTGCTTCCTTCAAACGAGCTGACCCTCTCCGTGCCTCTGTGCTCCCTCCAGCTCCTCCCGGTGAGGTCGCCAAGGCTGTCGAGCACGCTCTCAAGGCTGGCTACCGACAGTACGTTCAACATCTTGTCCTCCGGTGCCATCACGTCGGTCGAACGTCATCTTACGCGCGCGACCGCTTGCTGACCTGTTGTTCCCCTTCTCCGCCTTCTCTTTCCTTTCTCTGCAGCCTCGACTGCGCATTCGTGTACGGGAACGAGACCGAGGTCGGACAGGGTATCAAGGCCAGCGGAGTGCCTCGCTCAGACATCTTCATCACCTCAAAGTGAGTCCGCGTTTGAGCGGGAAGAGAAACCGACGAGACTGAGCTGACCTTTGCCCGCTCTTGACTTGCTTCTCACCAGAGTCTGGAACACGTACCAGGACGGCCGAGTTGAGGAGTGCCTCGACAAGTCGCTCAAGATGCTCGGCGTCGACTACGTCGACCTGTACCTCGTCCATTGGCCCGTCTACCTCAAGACCAAGCCTGATGACAAGGACAACAACTTCCCCAAGAATGAAGACGGAACCCGCTCGGTGGACAAGGAGTTTGACCAGGGCAAGACTTGGAAGCAGATGGAGAAGATCTACAAGGACGGCAACAAGGTCAAGGCGATCGGGGTCTCAAACTGGTCCATCCCGTACCTCGAGAAGCTCGAGAAGCAGTGGGAGGTCGTCCCCGCCGTCAACCAGGTCGAACTCCACCCGTTCAACCCGCAACACAAGCTCAAGGAGTTCTGCGAGGCGAAGGGGATCCTGCTCGAGGCGTACTGCCCGCTCGGATCGACAGACTCGCCCCTCCTCACCGACCCCAAGCTCGGAAAGATCGCAGAGGCACACGGCGTCGCACCCGCAAAGGTGTTGATCTCGTACCAGGTCCAGCGAGGAGCGATCGTGTTGCCCAAGTAAGCACGAGATCATCCTTCCTTACGCTGGTCAACTGAACGGCAAGCTGACCAGTCGTCCGCTCCGCTGATTTTGCAGGTCCGTCACCGCCTCCCGGATCACCGCCAACCTCGAGACGATTGAGCTGACCAAGGAGGACATGGAGACGCTCGACCACATCGGCACGCAGAAGAGAGTCAACACGCCGTTGTTCGGCTGGGACCTCGGGTTCGACGACTGGTACGGACCCAAGGCCTAGATCGGTGGTCGGCTGGTGATGGTGACTTCAGATCGGCTCGTTGTATATCCTATGCTTTGCTCTTGCATATCCTTCGTCTCGCGCCGATGAGCGACAGATCTCGAGGACGAGTCTCAGTCGACGCGATCTGGGCCTCGCGGTTGGCGCGAATCTTGTTTTCTGGTCAGCGGTCCCATCCAGCGATCTTTGTATCTTTCTCTGACGAGCTACGAGTCGTCTGTATGCCTTCGTAACCCTCACTTGCGGCTCAGGAAGTTGTCTCCTCTCCAGGCGACTCATGTGCCCGCCCAGCCGGGGGGCGGCGTTCTTGTCAGAGTGACTCGTCGCCGCGGGGAAGCCTCTTCCATCTCGAGTCCAGTCCTCAGACCTCGTTCGCCTGACAAGATCGCTCCCAGACCACCATCGCACCCACCAACATGTCGTCCTCTTCATCACAACGCGTCGTCGTTATCGGCGGAGGAGGTCAGTCTCGTCTCTCTCGTCGTGCATGAGGGAATCTGGGCGGAGCGGAGACGACCGCTCCAGCTCGCTCTCTCTTCCCCTTTGGCACTCGTAGCTGACCGTTCGTCCCCTCCCGATGTCGTCCCAGTCGTCGGCTGCACCTCTTCGCTCATCCTCGCTCAACGCGGGTACGATGTGACGCTCGTTGCGCGTGATCTACCTGGGGATCAGTCTCAAGGCTTTGCGAGTCCGTGGGCGGTAAGTCGAGCTCATCGAGGCGTCTTCCTCTCGACGATTGTTGACTCGATCTGTCGAGTCATGAGCTGATCAGCGTGTTTGAATGTCTTGTATCGGATGTGTGTGCTGTAGGGAGCCAACTGGCACTCTGTACGTTCCTCTCCTCCTCTTAATGACGCTGAGATGACCCGGCGGGTGGTGAGCTCGAGCGGCAAAGCTCACCCTCTCGCTCTCGTCCCTTCTTTCTTTGCATCGCTCATCATCGCACTCCCTCATCGGTGGTAGTTCCCCGGCTCAACCTCTCAAGTACATGCATGGGAGCGTGTAGCGTACAAGAAGCTCAAGTCTCTGATCCCGACGGGGATCGTCCAGACGCTGCCGTGGGTCTCGCTCTCGCTGGTCGAGGAGGACGAGCAAGCACACAAGGAGGAGATCACCGACGCGTGGTACAACGACCTCGTTCCGGATCATAGGATTACTCCGAGGATTGAACTGCCAGCGTAAGTCGTCAGGCGGGGATCGGACCGTCTTGCTGCACAAGCTGACCCCCGTCCTCTTCCGCTCGATCTGCTGCAGTGGCTACAAATCCGGCTCCTCTCTCACTACCCTCTCCCTCGCCCCGCACACCTACCTTCCGTGGCTCGCTACAAATCTGACCAACCTGGGCGTCAAGATGATCCGTCGAAAAGTCGAGTCGATCGACGAGGCGGCCTCGGCCGTCGCTGGACACGTCGATTGCGTCGTCAACGCGACCGGCTTGGGAGCGCTGAGTCTGGGAGGAGTCATGGACGAGGCGTGTATGCCTATCAGGGGACAGACGGTGCTGGTCAGGGCACCGTGGTTGACGCATGGGCTGTCCGTCAGCGGTACGTCTGATCTGCTGTCGTCCAGCCGTATCTGACCCTCTCACTTGCGGCTGACCTTTTCTCTCCCGCTGCCCTCTTTTCACTCACGCACGCACAGGCTACGAAGACGGCACCTTCATCTACGCGATCCCCCGTCCAGACGGCAACTGCATCCTCGGCGGGACCATGGACGTCGGATCGTGGGACACGTCCGTCCACCCGGAAACGACTCGCAGAATCCTGACGTGCGCGTACGACGCGATGCCGGAGCTGAGCAAGGGGAAGGGGTGGGAGGCGATCGAGGTGGTGAGCTGTAATGTTGGTTTGAGACCGGCCAGGAGGGGAGGGGCAAGGATGGAGTTGGAGGTGGTGGAGAGGAAGGGCAAGGGTGGGAAGGGGAAGGTGGGAGTGGTGCATGCGTATGGGATCGGACCGGCGGGGTATCAGAGTAGTTGGGGGATGGCGGAGAATGTGGGAGATCTGTGAGTCACGGTCTTGGTGCGCGTCCATGAGCGAGCATGTGTGCAGTTACTGACCGGACCCTCTCTGACTATGTCCTTCCGAGCTGCAGGGTCGACCAGCACTTCTCTTCCACTCGCAGAGGTAGCAAACTTTAGATCGGTGGGGTGCTCCTTTCGGTTGTCGGTACTCGGATCTTTGTCTCTGTCTCGTCGTCTCTGGGTGTTAATCGTGGTGGACCAGTCTGCGTGTTCCCTTCGGTAGATGTTTGTCTTGGGTTGCTCGTGCACTGCTTATACATGTTGTGCTGTCTTGAACCTGTATCTCAGCATCGTATCGCTCGTTGTTCGGTATCAGTATCTGGTTCCCCGCTTTCACCCGTTGGCGTTGCGTTGCCGCCGCTTCCGCCTCCCCCCATCGCTGGCGGGCTCGTCGCCTCCGGAGCTGCCTGGTAATCATAAAGGACGACTGACTCGAGCGAGACGACTTCGGATCCGAGCTATCTGTTTGTTTACTGCTGATCGGAAGACGCGAGAAGATGGTCGGGCAGTCTGGGCAGCGTGGCTTCAGGCCATTTGTAGGCGCAGGAGGGCTCATTTGTAGAGATGCTCGGGCAGCTCGGATGCGAGCTTCGCACGAGCCCGAGTGACGTCTCGGACGCTCGGATGGGACTGAGAGAGCCCTGGAAGACGAAAGCCAAGATGTCGCACCTTGAGAAACTGTTGGGGCGATGGGATGGGCTCGGTTGGCCCCGCGCCTTTGCGCTGGAAACTGGCGAGCTCAATCTCGTCGTCAGCCCTCCGAGCACAAGACGCTCCCAACGACGACAACCACCTCTCCGCATCACTACCAGACCCATCGCACCTTCCCAGACTCCTGCAGTCGTCGACTCGTTTCGTCTCTTAACCACCATCGTCCCCACCGCTCTCTCTCTCTCCGAGCTCCCTCGACCATGTCTTCTCAACCCCAGTATGCCTCCGAGCAGGACCTCCCCACGACCGACCACGCCTCGGTCTTCCAGCCCACCCACGACGGCCAGTCGACCTCTGAGCCCTCCTCTCAGACCTTCCCTGGCACGAGCGGGTCCGTGTCGGACGCCGACTCGCAGGCGTCGTCCTCGGACGCGGGCAGCCTCCAGACGAACGGCTCTGGAGCTGGGACCGAGCAGAAGAGGAGGCAGAGCAAGCCTCTCCTCGACACTTTGCTCAAGAAAAACGCTCAGTGGAGGTCAGTCCACGAGTCCGTTTTGTGCAAGTCTGAGGCGTCGGGGTCGCTAGCTCGTTATCGTCGCCAAGGGCGATGGACGGATCTGGGTGATGGACGAGGTCGAGGCGTCTGCTACGCCAGGTCGTCAGAGAAATTAGGAAGAAGACATCACGGTTGCATGCCCAGACAAACTCTAGTACGGCGAGGGCAGGAGTGATGGGGGCCGAAACCTGAGGAGGCGGAGGGAGGGAGGAGGCGCGAGCTCACACTCGCCTCCCGCTGATTGACCGGATGGGGGCGTCACCCTGGCCTCATCCCCATCAGATCTCGCGTCCTTGATCCTTTGTGCACGCTGCAAACCTTTGCTGACACGTCTACTTTACTCTCGCAGTAACGACGTCTCGTCTGTGGACAAGTACTTCTTCAAGACGTCCGCCCTCGTCCAGGCGCCCAAGGTGCTCTGGCTCGGATGCTGCGACTCGAGGTCCGTCTCCTTTAGCCCACTGAAGCCATTCTCAAGCAGCTGCTGACCTCTCGGCGACTTTGCAGGGTTCCCGAGACGACGCTCGTTGCTGCCCGACCGGGAGACATCTTCGTTCACGTGCGTCCTCCGTTCTGCACCTCTCCGCCTCGCCCTTGTCAGCTCGGACTGACCTGATCCTATCCACAATCTCCTCAAACTTCTCAGCGAAACATTGCGAACCAGTTCCACCCGAACGATGACTCTGCTCAGGCTGCTCTCGCCTTCGCCGTCGAGTCGTGTGGCGTTCAGCACGGTCAGTTCCATACCTCGAGTCGCCCTCTTTGATTCGCACTGACCTGATCGTGTGTTTCAATCTTAGTCCTCGTCGTTGGACACACCATCTGTGGAGGTTGCAAGGGAGCGTGGGCCGCCCCTCCCGAAGCCGCTCAGGACGTAAGTCCCATTCGCTTCGCAATCGTCCCTTGAAGCGCCTCCCATCCCGGAGCTGATCATCTTTCCGTCGCTCTGTCAGGCCTCTACTCCTCTGAACCGATTCCTCGCCCCCCTGATCTCGCTCCGACACTCGCTTCCCACGCACGGGTCTGCCGAGCCGGACGTGCAGACGCTCGTCGAGGCCAACGTCAAGCAGTCCGTCCAGGCGATCGCCGACTCTGAGACGATCCAGAAGAACTGGAAGCAGAAGGGTACCGGGGGTGTCCAGGTTCACGGTCTCGGTGCGTTCACACTTTTGCCCTACCTCCCTTACCTTTTTCTCCTTGAATTTCGCTCCGATGCTGACGATCCCCTCTGATCGTCTCTGGCGTGAATCAGTGTACCACCTCGAGACCGGCCGACTGCACAACCTGCACATCAGCTTGTCCCCTCCCGAGGAGGACGAGGAGGAGTGGGTCGCCGGAGACAAGCGGGCCCGACGACCGAGTCAGATGGAGAGGGAGAAGGCAGAGGACGCGAGGCTGTCGGCTCTGCTCGAGGAGCTCAAGATCCCTGAGATGAAGGAGAACGAGAAGATTGCAGCTCAGCTTGTCATCGACGAGGCTGGGAGGGCAAAGCTTGGGGACCGAGCCGTCTAGAGGGGAAGGGGGATGGACCGTTGGCTCGCTGGGTCGAGTCCGTAGTCAGATGTTGGTGTTCTAAAGTTCGTCTTGGGTTTATGGTGTTCTCGTCGTGTGTGTGTGACATCTAGTCTAGCTTTTCTCTTGCGTCTCGTCCACCTCGTATCTTTCTCCATCGCACCGACTCGCGTTCCTTGTCTCGAAGTAGATCGATCTTGCTCCGCATCTTCGCCAACTCTATGACTCTATGTCACACCTTGCGGATAGCTATAGCACCTGAGTAGTCTGGCGCAGATGGCCAGGCAACGTCACCCGCAACTCTTGTCTGGGGGGAGAGTTCGGCGCGAGCTCACGTTCCCGCTTCCTCGCGCTCGCCCGTCGTCTCAACATCGACCCAGAGACCTACTTCTGCCTGTCTCCCTCATGCAGGGTACTGTTACTGCCGAGCTGTTTGCAAGCTTTCTTGGGATTGCTTCAAGCGATCCCACGAAGTACACGTGCGGTTAACGGACGAGGACGAGTTTGAGCTCGGCCAAGAGCTCGCCGAGTTTGTGAGTCCCGTCTTCCTGGTACGGGCGAGCTGTCGTTCAAAGGCGACCAGCTCGAATGTATGACCATCTGTGCTGATACTGACGTCCATTGTTTGGCCGTACAGGTCGAAGACTGGGAGTCCGAGCCTACCGAAGTCCGGCGGCCTGTTCATGTGAGCTCCATCTCTTCCGGCCTCTTCGTCCTTTTTATGTCTCGACGGTGGGGTTTCGACCAATAGGTATGAATTTAGCAGCATCTAACGTTATCAACTCTTTCTCTTCTACGTAAAAAGGCCGAGTTCTGTGCTCACTGCCGCAGTTCTTCGCCGCCTGCGACAGCCTCCCGCCCGCGACGACTCCCCTGACCATCAGCGTCCTCAACTCGTACACCCTCCTGTGGGCGGACTTCAACGGACAGGCGCATATATCGCGGTATCTGATCCACCATGCCAAGGGGCGTGAGGTCGTCGAGTCTCTTCTCAAGCAGGTTGTCGGATGCGGGACCGTTCAAGGCGTGAGCCACCCCACTTTTTACTTGATATACAGACTGATGCGACAAGCTGGCACCAACGGACTCATCTCATCTTTATCCTGTATAGGACCTGGACGATGAAGCCCTCGAAACCGTCGCCAAACTTGGCGTTCTCTATATCATGACGATGGCCACCTACCGGTACCACATTCCCGATCGCCTCGCCGAGATGCCCATCCTCCCCCTCCCAATCATCTACGACGCTCGTACCATCTTTCGAAACGGTTCGCGCGACTTCCGCTTGGACTTCATGGACCGCACCTACTGCGACAGGTCGGTCCCCCTGCTCCAAGTCGCGGCCGAGCAGGAACGAGCCAGTTGGCCCGCGGGAGAGTCGCAGAGGTTCTTTGCCGGGATGGAGTCCAAGAGCTTCTCGGAGATCAGGAGTGAGGCGAGCATTGGGAACAGGGGCATTCGAGATGCGGCGCTCGTGAGGATGGGCGGGCCGTGCAGAGAGACGGGAGGGGAGCCGCTCATGTGTCAGACTGTAAGTGCCAGGTCCTACATGGATTGATTCGGAAGCCTTCGATGTCGACCTAACATATCTTTTGCTTGGTATCTGTCTTTCAGTGCAAGGCGGTACGCTACTGCTGCCCTAGTGAGTTGTCAAAGAGCCTTCAGCCAAATCCGATCTCGGCGTCTGAACCGATCTCCTTCAACCTGCAGGGCATCAAGAGTTCCACTGGGGAGCACAACACCAGACCGAGTGCTTTGCGTCCAACTGGTAAGGTGCTGGTCCATTGTAGGCCAGGAGCGACAGATCGCGCCCAGAAGCACCGGGCCAGAAGGAGGATCAGCTTGTTGTAACATATGTAGGACATTCTGGCCTGTCAAACAGTTGTCACGGTGCTCTCTATCATGCCATATCTCGCTTCGCTAGGCTAGCCAGGTCGTATCCAGCCTCGTCCAGACGCGTTCGCCCCGCCCCGAGATGTTGAGCTCGACGCGCCGTCCGTCCGTCCGTTCTCCCTCGAACCATGTCCTCCTCGTCACCCACCCCACGAGGCCTCTTCATCGTCCTCGAAGGTCTCGACCGCTCTGGCAAGTCGACCCAATGCGAGCTGCTCATCCAACGTCTGCAGTCGCAAGGTCGGAAGGTGCAAGGATGGAAGTTCCCCGGTGAGCTTCGCCGAGCTCACACGTTGCCTCCTCCCTCCCTTCCGCCTCGCCGGTGTTCAAGCACTCAGTGCGCTGACACACTCTGCCCCGTGTGTGATATCGTCACGGTGATTTAGACCGCACGACCCCGACGGGCATCCTGATCGACCGGTATCTGCGCAAGGAGGTTGAGATTGGCGGGGAGGACGGGCGGGCGATCCACCTGCTGTTCTCGGCCAACCGGTGGGAGTGCTCGTACGTTCCCGTTCGCTCGTTTACGCCTCCCTTCACTTGTGCGCTTGCGGCTGGAGCTAAGGAGCTGAACCTGCCCTTCAATCTTTGCTTGTCGCTTCTGGTTTCGCAGAACAGCCATCGAATCCCTCCTCGCCTCGGGCACATCCATCGTCTGTGACCGGTATGCCTTCTCCGGGTTGGCCTTCTCACTGGCAAAGGTCCGTCCGTTCCGTCGTCCTCTCGCTCGCTCATCTTATCACCAGCATCCCGAGACTGACGCTCTCGTCTCCTGCCTTACTTACCTCGACGTTTCGTTTTGCAGGGTCTCGACGCGTCGTATCTCGTCCCACCAGACAAAGGTCTCCCCCTCCCGGACCTCACCCTCTTCCTCTCGCTCTCGTCCGAACAGACCAAGTTGAGAGGAGGGTTCGGGGATGAACGGTTTGTCCCCCCTCGCCTTGCCTTTCCCTTCTCTACTCCGTTTCTGACTCGGCCCCCCCTTCTCTTGCGTTCGCCTGGACCAGCTACGAAGTCCTCGCCTTCCAATCCATCGTCAAGGACAAGTTCACCTGGGTCGGCTCAGAAGTCGCTCGCGTGCATGGGGAAGGGCGATGGAAAGAAGTAGACGCGGGTGGGAGTATGGAGGAGGTCAGGGAGGAGATTGGGAGATGGGTGGATGAGAGGGCGAGTAGGGGAGCGGGGGAAAAGGGAAAGCTCTGGACAGAGGGCACGGTCTAAATGGGGCATGGCTTCATGTATAGAGGTGGGTATGTACGGGTGATAGCGAGAACGTGTGAACGAGGGTGCGTTCGAAGAAGGGGAACACTACGCTCGGGAACCAGAGGGTCTACGAAGCGGGGCATGTCAAGAGGGACTCTAAGCAACAGCAGTCACAACGGCAGGGCTGATCTGGCACACCGACGCCGATGGAACCGGGCCTGATGTCGATCGAGTGGGTCGCAAGGAAAGCGTCTTACTGGGCCCAAAGCGCGACGACATCGGGATCGGTGGCTGGGACGCCTTGATCTTTCGCGCTCTTCAGCCGATCATAGAAGGTCTGCAGTTGAAGGACGTCCGTTGAGGTCATCTTGCTGGTGTCCCACTCCGGCTTGGGTGGATCAGACTCGGTGATCTTGGACGTTGTCGAGTCATACGCGGCCTGTCACTCCGGCCCCGAGAGGGACGGATAGTGGCGGATGGTCGGCACGAAGAGCGACGGCGGGGGCGGAAGCGTTACAAGGAACAGTCGGGCCTCTGTACAGGCGGGGGTCAAATGATGTCAGTCAAGAGGCGGTAGGGCGGCAGAGATCTCACTTTGAAAGAGAGAGAGGACGGCAGGCAGAACGTACGGCGGTCGACGTCTTCTTGCGTGACGCCCAGACGGTAGCTCAGAAGCCAGAGCATCTGCTTCTCCATCAGGTTCACGCTCGGCGTCGTGAACAGCTGGAAATCCGCGTCTCGAGACTGAATGAACGCGAGATGAAGAAAGGGTGTCAGCATGCCATCGCTGACCCCGCTAGCAAGCCCGCATCACTCACCCAGTGCTTGTTCTTTGGGCTCGAGTCGTTTGTGTACTTTGCCGCGCAGATCAAGATCGCCAGGAAGACGGCGTGCCGCGTGTAGGGTGCAGAGTTGACGGGTCGCCCGAGCGAGCAAAAGTCCTTCTCGAGTCGACCGATCTACACGAGGGCGACGAAGAGCGTGGTGGTCGGGATGTTGGATTCCGTGATAAGATGTGAGATGAACGTTGCCAGCGAGGGAGTAGGGTCGACGGGTTTGGAAGCGGACTCGTCGGGCTCGATGGGTGAGGCAGGCGGAGTGATGAGGGTCGGATCAGGTGATGGATGGATATATCCGGGGATCCCCTTGATGACGCGGTCGACGATGTGATCTGAGCAAAAAGGAAGTACGGAGGCAGCCAAGACGGATCAGCACGCGAGACGAGGCATCTGAGAAGTCGGGCTGAAAGCGCTCCCCCATGACAGATCACACAGCCGGACTCACCGACCAGATCAGTGGAAGGCTTACTAGCCGAGAGTTGTAGGAGCGCAGACGAGTGCGACTCGCTCGAGACGAGGCTGGAGGGGTACAGCCGAGAACGGCCAGGCACCGGCACCTCTGGCTCAGCTTCCAGCCCCTTCTCGACCGAGTCCTCAGCAGCTTGGGCCTCCAGACCTGCAAACGAGTCGATTGCTGAGGATTCAGGCAACGGAAAATCCCTGGGGTCCAGAGGGTGCAGCGAGTCGATGGGTGGAGTCGTACGAGGGAGTGGCGAGAAGCTGATGACCTCGACCGTGGACGGCGAGAGAGGACAAGCAACAGAAGCAGCCAAGGCGAGGTCGAGGTCCCTCGCGAGTCGCAAGACGGTCTCCATTTATGCTGAGAAGAGAGCGGGCAGGGAGGATGGCGAAGGAGGGCGAGAGGGAGGAAGGTGAGCGTTGACGTCGAACCAGGAACCAGGACCGGACGAGGCTGAAGTCGCCATGCCGACAGTCCACAAGAACCGACCCGGCATCCTTGGTATGGCGAGGATGGGCGAGGCTACAAGGGGAATGAAGATGTCAGCGTGCCTTTCCCCCGACCTTCCCGTGCATCCGTTCGCGCAAGAGCCATCTCCATCTACACATCGTCGTCGAAATCGCCGTCGTCCTGCATCGATTCCGGCATCTTGGGTTCCTCTGCTTCGCCGTACTGGACACTCATGTCGATATGACTCAACACGGTTCCGATTGTGTCTTCTTGGGTCGGATCGAGCGGGAGGAACGAGACGAGGTTGTGGTCGTCGATCTGGGTGGCGGGAGAAGGGGTCGTTTTGGACGCGTGAGGCGCACGGAGATCAAGCGAGAGATTGAGACAATGTGGTCAGATGCAGTGTCAAAACGTGGACAGTCAAGGAAGTAGACGGTTGAGCAAGGGACGAGGCAGAGGGTGGGGGCGGNNNNGGGGGTCAGGAGGAGATGGGACGCACCAGTTGCACGATCGCCTCGTTTAGCGCATGGAATTTGGGATTCGTCGTTTGGTTGATCTCGTTCTGCAGTAGTGACGGATCCGGGTCCAGGTACCTGTAGTAGACAGAAGCTCATGTCAGTCTCGTCTCCGCTCTGTCGGTCTGAACTTGTGGTTTGTGACTCACCTCCCGACCTCCCCCTTCCCCTTCCGTCCCCTGACCAGATCCATCTTGCTGAGCACGTTGATATGCGGGCACTCCAAGCTGACCATGCAGCTCATCGCCGACATGACGCCCGCAAAGAACTTTGCCTTGTCCTCCATGAACTGGGACTCGAGCAGGTAGGTCGCGCACACTCGGAAGTCGCACCGCGTTTGGAGGAAGGAGGCGAGGCGGGGGAGGAGGGGGATGTGCGTGTAGAGTTCGATTTGACCTGCGAGTCGGAAAATGGTGACGGTTACCAGAGGCGGGTTAGTGACGGATAAGGGGACGTGGTCGCGCGGCGACAAGAAGCGGAAGCAACATGCGTACCTGGGCAGTCGATGATCAGATACTCGTCCTCGTACGAGCCGAGCTCCTCCTCCAGCCAGTCGAGGTTGTTCAGCAGATACCTGATACGAGCACGGGCAAGGGTCCCGTCGGTCAGCTTAGGTCTCGCGCGTGCCCGACCACCCTTCTCTTTACCCGATTTGACCCTTAGCAAGCCAGCCTAAGGCATGAGACTCACTCGAAGCAGTAGATCAGCCCTCCGTTCGGTCCAAACTCCATCTCCTCCATGACGTCCTCGAGCGAGATCAAGTCGCGAATGTCGATCGCCGGCGGGTACTCGAACTTGTCCGCTGCCGGGTCGAGGTTGAACAGGTGGATGTTGCGGCCCAAAGACTGGGCGTGCGTGATGATCGAGTTGCAAAAGGTCGACTTGCCGGAGCCGGCAGGACCTGCAGAATGGGCAAGATGAGGAGAGACGGAGGGCGAGGGGGAGGATGGTGAGCTCGACTCGCGAGTGCAGGACAGAGTTGCGAGGAACGGAGAGCTGGGACGGACCGGTGACCATGATGGCGTAGCGCATGACAGTAGAGGAGTTTGAGAGAGCGAGCGGGTTTGAGGTAGATGCTGAGGAGGTGCCACAAGTCAGCGACTGGAGGGAGGAGGACAGTAGGAAGGACGAGTTGGGCCGAGCTCACAAGTTTGCGGATCAGGCCGAGCTCGCAGGGGTTGTTAAGAGTCGAAGTTGCGTCTGAAGCCGGTCAAGCGTGACGTAGAGGAGAGTCCGGAGACAGCGAAAGCGTCGTCTGGTATAGCTGGTGCTGGTCTGGCTGTCGGGGTTGGGGGAGTCAGCAAGCTCAAGCTGGGCGCGAGCTCGCCGAAACCGTTCGCGGTTGTCCGACTCTGCCTTCGCTCTCCCAGATGCTCGATTGTGGCCTTTGTCAAGAAGCAAGACCATTCAAACCATTCAAAGAGCGAAAAGAGACAGCGGGGGAACGTACGTACGAGAGAGACGAGAGGGGTCGAGTAAGCAAAGGGATGGAAGTAGGAGGAGTGCGAAAGATAAAGAGATCGTAAAGCGACAAGGAAGGGAACAAAATCGATGCCAGACATCTAAAGCTCCTCCCCGACGGGGATCTGCAACGGAACGCGCCAGGAAGGGAGAGGTGAGTGGTAGGACATTGGGACCAGAAGAGGTGATGGTGGACGTACCTCGTCCTCGTACTCCTCTCCCTGCTCCTCGTCGTCGATCGTGGCCTCCTGGTACTGAGTGTACTCGGAAACAAGATCCTGCAAGTTGGACTCGGCTAGAAGAGGAGGATGAGAAGCTCGTGATCAGTGTCGCGTCGCGCGAGAGAAAGTGTGGCCAGAGTCAGATCGGACGTACCCTCGGTGAACTCCATCTCGTCCATACCCTCTCCGGTGTACCAGTGCAAGAACGCCTTTCGCCTGAACATGGCCGAGAACTGGTCTCCGATTCGCTTGAACAGCTCCTGGATGCACGTAGAGTTTCCGATGAACGTGGCCGACATCTTGAGTCCTCGCGGGGCGATGTCGCAGTGGGCGGTCTGGACGTTGTTGGGGATCCACTCGACAAAGTAGTCCTTGTTCTTGGTTTGCACAGAAATCATCGACTCCTCGACCTCCTTCATCGAGACCTTTCCTCGGAAGTAGCAGGCAGCCGTCAGGTATCGTCCGTGCGAGGGGTCGGCGGCGGCCATCACTGCGAGCGTCGTAAGAGAAGGAGAGTCAGACGCGGCATAGAGAGCAAGTCGGCAGACGGCCGGACTGACTGTTCTTTGCGTCAAACATTTGCTGAGTGAGCTCGGGTACGGTGACGGCTCGGTACTGCTGCGATCCTCGGGCGGTGAGGGGCGCGAACCCGACCATGAAGAAGTGCAGTCGCGGGAAGGGGACCATGTTGACGGCAAGCTTCCTTAGATCCGAGTTGAGCTGCCCTGGGAATCGGAGGCAGGTGGTGATGCCGCTCATGACGACCGAGACGAGGTGGTTGAGGTCGCCGTACGTGGGGACAGACAGCTTGAGCGTTCGGAAGCAGATGTCATACAGCGCCTCGTTGTCGATGCAGAACGTCTCGTCAGAGTTCTCGACGAGCTGGTGGATCGACAGGGTGGCGTTGTACGGCTCGACGACCGTGTCCGATACCTTGGGCGAGGGGACGACCGAGAAGGTGGCCATCATCCGATCCGGGTACTCCTCCCGGATCTTGGAGATGAGGAGCGTTCCCATTCCGGATCCGGTTCCTCCTCCGAGCGAGTGGGTGATCTGGAAACCCTGCAGGCAGTCGGTGTTCTCGGCCTCCTTTCGGACAACGTCGAGGACCGACTCGACGAGCTCGGCTCCCTCGGTGTAGTGACCCTTTGCCCAGTTGTTTCCCGCTCCGTTCTGGCCGTGGATGTAGTTGGCAGGTCGGAACATGTCCCCGAGCGGCCCACCTCGGATCGAGTCCATCGTTCCAGGCTCGAGATCGACGAGGACAGCTCGGGGAACGTACTTGTTGCCTGCGAGGAGATCAGGATGATGCATGAGCGCTCGCTTGCACCGATGCATGAATTGCAGCAGGGGTGGACTGACCGGTTGCCTCGTTGTAGTAGACGCTAATCCTCTCGAGCTGGAGGTCCGAGTTCCCCTTGTAGCTACATCCAAGGAACGAAGCGACAGATCAGCTTATGCTCGACTGGGCTTGATGGTCGGGCTCGCCGGCCATCGACGCGGAGAGCTCAGAAGGGGCTCGTGCACTCACACACCATCTCCTCCGAGACCTGAGGTGTCGAGATGCGAGCCGAGTACGAAGCAGTGCGAGAGGGAGGACGGAGTGAAGGGTACAGAAGCGGAAGATCGTCAGCTCGTGCGTTCGCCCCTGGCTCGAGAGCTCCGACGGGTCCGACAGACGAAGCACGCACCGTGCTCCTCAGAGATAACCTCCCAGAACTTCTACTCGACGCGGAGAGCACAAGCAGTCGAGAAAGGGAGTCAGTGATGCCTAGGAAGTTGCCGAGCCGAGTGTGCGGCTCTGGCAAGCCGGACGTGAACGTCGGACGTCGCGGTCGACTTACAGCTCCGATTCTGGACGGCGGCACGGCGAGGACAGGTCAGCTCACGTTCAGAGTAGCAAGCGAGAGGAAAGGAAGACGTACTGGTTACCACACTAGCAGGTCGATCACAGGAACGGTAGGCAGCAAGGCGGGCAGGAGGAAGGGACGAAGGGGGGGGAAGGAAGGTCCAAGCTCAGCATCTCCTCGATTGGATCACATTCACGGCAGCTCGTCAAGCCTCAGCTCTACGCGGCAGCAGACAAAGCACTCACCTGTCCGGTCTGAACGTGCACAATCTCTCGCACTGCGTCACCCAAGCGCAAGGGAGTGACGGTCACACAGCGGTGGAGGGAGGGTTCGGACAGGGGACGTGGGGGAAAACAAGATCGAGACGAGGTCAGCTCACACCTCGACACGACCTTAGTGAGAGACAGAGGGACAACACGCACTCTTGGATCTGCTGTGAAAAGGGGTTAGTAGGAGGGCGAGGGCGGGGAGAAAGCGAAGGGAAGGGAAGAGAGAGAGGAAGGGAGGAGAAGAGCTAGGGCAGGGACGGAGTGGACGACGAGAGCACCCACGGCTCGAAGTCGACGCGCCGGACGAGAGGGCAGGACGCGCAGCAAAACGCTGCCTTTCTTTCGTGACTCTGGCAACGGTGCGTTTCTCTGGTAGAGTTCGGAACGCAGCAGACAATCGAGAAAACAAGTGACACATCTCTCGCACCATCTCTAGCCGCCGAGGGTTCTCAGTCGTCCCGGTGCGTTCTCCTCAAACCCGATCAGTCTATCTTCATCCCTCACTAATCTCCAGTAGCATGCCCAACTCTAGATATCCTCCTCCCGATTGAGCAACCGACCCTCCATCCCTCCATGCACCATCACCACCTGCCCCGTCACGTGCCCCGAGAGCGTCGGACTCGCAAGCGCCAGCACCTGCGTCGCGACATCGCGCGGCTCGGCAAGCTTCTTTAGCGGGGTGCTGCAACAAACGAAAGAAAGGAACACGAGGAATCAGGTGAGTGGATCGAAGTGTGGGGGATGGGTGAGATAATGGGACGTACGTGGCGAGAGCGCGGTAGACGACGTTTGGGTCGTTCAGCAGCGGCATGACGGCGGGGGTCTTGATCCACCCTGATAGGGGGCGAAACGAACGACGTGAGATCAGAAGCAAACTCATCAGTCCAACCGGAAGTGATAGGACAGAAGGATGTGTACGCACCAGGAGCGACCACGTTGACCCTTGCCTTCGGCGCGAACTGCACGATCTCGTTCTTCAGACTCAGCGTGAGACCGGTCATCAGCGCCGATTTCGAGCAGGCGTAGTCTGCGAGCAAAGAACGAGCGGTAAGCGAGCACCGAGTGTGTCAGTGCCAGCGCGAGAGAAGGAAGGGGAAGAGGACCGGGAGAGGGGGGACGTACCAGCATGCCCGGCCTCTCCAAACAGACCCGCGGTGCTTCCGATGAACACGACCGCGACGTTGCCCTTCCTGTCCTCGGGCACGTACTTGAGCTGGTTGAGGAAGTGCTTGACCATCAGGAAGGTGCCTAACGACGAAAGCGAACATTCGACGGGTGAGCCCGTCATCCGCTTGAGGGCCGAGGACAGATGGAGGGAACCACGTTACCCGTCAGGTTGATCCCGATCGTCTTGTTCCACTGCTCCAGCGACATATGGGACAGAGGCGCGTCGTTCAACGCGATGTAGGCGTGGTTCACTAGGACGTTGATGCGATGCAGTCAGGTCAGCCCCGGCATGGTGAGCTCAACCCTCCCTCGTCCGTCCCTTCTCAGCCCGACTGTACGCACCAACCAGCACCTCCAAGCCCCTTCCGCCTTGCTTCTCCCTCGCCTCCTCGAAACACCGCTCGACCTCCTCCTCTTTTTGGACGTCGACCCCGACCTTGGCCAGCCCAGGTGTAGAGTCAGGGAGGGAAATCCCCGCGCGGTTGGAGGTGTAGGTCCCGGTGACGAGCGAGCCCTCGGCGAGGAAGAGGTTGGCGAGCTCGAGACCGAGGCCGCCGGACGCGCCTGTGACGAGGACGTGCGTCTGGGAGAGACCGAGATCGAAGGGCATGGTGGTGGGGTTGAAGAAGGGGAGAGATGGTGGGAGGAGGGGCAGCCAGGTGAGCTCGCGAGGTTTGGTTCGCTGAAGTGGAGGTCGGAGGCAACAGGAAGGAGCACATGTCTATCAGTTCTACGATTTAGCCCCATAAAAAGGAAGAGCGCAAGGATGATCTAGTCTAGTGAGCGACTCTTGATCCCTGGGAGACCTTGATGATGTTGTATCTGCAAGCGAGATGTACGGACACAGGTCAGCCTCTTGCGCTCTCTCTCTCTGTCGCCGAGGGGAAGAGGAAAGAAAGGACTCACGTAAGGCAGAAGCACATCACGCACACGCCATAGATCGTCAGCGCCAGCGATCCCCACTTGAGCAGCTTGGGCGCTTCGGGCGACTTGCGGAACAGGGAGAAGTAGAAGAGTCCGGGGAGGATGAACGAGATGGTCGTGGAGCCGGTCGCGCCGACGAAGGAGAGGACTATGACGCGAAAGAAAGGAGAGCTCGGTCAACCTGTGGACAATGCGCGAAGGAGGGCCAAAGGGTGCAAGAGGGGGACGAAGCTGGATAGACGCACCAATCTCGAGATCATCGACCAGCAGGGCGATCGTCAACCCTCCAATCAGGATACACACCGTCAGCACGATATACCGGAGCTGAGATATGTCTTTCGACAGCTCCTCTGGTACGATGACCTCGCCATCGTCGTCGTCGTTGAGCGACTCGACGTTCGCGGATGGGGGTGCTGGAGCGGTCTTCAGGTGGTGCGAATAGGACGAGAGGGTGGTGATGACCTTGTCGAGGGAGGCTCGGCAGGGATGGGCTTGAAGGGGGTATCTGTGAAGACGAACAGGGTAGGTCAGCAAGATCAAGCGCACGAGACGGTGAAGGAGACCAGGGACAAACGAGAAGAGGACCATGATGGCGATCCCGAGTCGGCCGATGGCTACAAAGAGGGACGAGTCCGGGTACATGGCGATGATGTTGGAGCCGACCTTCGATCCGAAAGTGAGGTATCCACTGGTTTTGAGGTCGAGTCATGCCAAAAAGTCAGCATTGAGCGAAAGTGAAAAGCGTAGAAGACAGAAGGACCCACGCGAGCGCCATGATCTCGTAGATGACGGTTGCGGACCCGATGCTCGTTCCAATCACTCGGTTCATCCGCTTCTGCGAGTTGTTCTTGAGCTCGTTGAAGCACGGGAACAGGTTCTGCGCGCACGTGTACGCGAACACTTGCACACTGCAGGAAGCGAAACGAGGGATGCACAAGGTCAGCAAATGCAGACGAGAAAGGAAGCGGCGATGGAAAGAGACAGATGAACTCACGGGAACGAGCCGATAGCACGGTGCGACCAGCGGAAGTACTTGATCGGTCCAGCAGGCTCAAGGTCATGCGGCCGATGGAAGTAGTACACGACGACGATGCTGAGCATGTACAGCACAAACACGAGCGCCGCCTGCGACGTGAACCTGAGCGAGTCGAGCCGTTTGAAGAACGAGAGTGGAACGTTGGCAAGCATCGAGACGAGCAGCCAGAACGGGCCAGACTTGAGGATGGCCGGGACTTGGGTTGAAGGAGCGATGATGGAGAAGATGGTTGTGATGGCTGAAGGAGTGAGGGTCTTGATGATGATGAGGTACGAGATGGAGACGCCGAAGCACTGAGGCGGACGAGATGAAGTAGGTTAGAGACCACCCAGACATCGATCGACCAGGCAGGGGACTCACCTTGATGGCGATTGCGAGATCAAAGAACACGGTAGCACCCTTTCCGAACGTCATCATGCTCACCTGGATACAATCGAGGAAGGCGGAAAGAAAGTCAGACCTCTGCTTGCGACGCGCCGAGGGTGAGCTGACCGGGACGTACCGCGTTGAAGCTCGCCTTCCTCGCCGGCTGGACCTTTGCAGCGCACAACGACAGAAGATACAGTCCCGAGAAGGCCGTGAAGCCAGAGAAGGCGCCTGTCAACGAAGGGCGAGGAGGATAGTCGACGGTCAGCTCTCTCCGAGCGCAGGGAGAGGATTGTCCTCGAGCGGTCGGGACACACAGGACAGGACCCCTGGCACGATCCCGATGGAGGCGAACGCAGAAGGGAAGGCGAGCATGCCGGTACCTGGCGAGACCGTGTAGAAATGCATCTGGTCAGCATCTGGGCAGAGCAGGGGCCGTTGTCTGGGGCGGTCGAGCTCAACCGCCTTTGATCCGCTCATCCCGGCCATGCGCATCCCATGTCCGGCAGGAGATCAGGTCGCGATCAAAATGCTCAGTACTCACCTAAAATGGTGTTGGCGAGACTGTCGAGAAGCAAAGTAGACACGAGTGAGCTCGCACGTTGGCTCTGTGCCCTCCTGACCTGGGCTCCTTCCGACCAGAGCTCTCTCCCCTCTGCGCCATGGCCTGCTCCACCACTTCTCGATGCTACTCACTTTGACACACAACTGAACACGGATGCCGTCCCTCCCGCATGCTTGTCCAGATCGAGTTCGTCCACCTCGTCGTCGTCGTCCTCTCCGCCGACGTCGCCTATCGTCCTCGTCCGCGTGGGCTCAAGCAGGGGCGACCCAGCGTTCACGCCAGGGCCGAGCGCGGTCGGCTCCTTGCCCGTCGAGGACGGGATCGCAGAGTAGGCGTGCGACATCGCGTGCCGGTGAAAAGGGAGTGCGAGAAGCGAAGGAAGGTGGAAGAGGAGGAAAGAGGGCGGCAGGGACGGTGGGCGTTGCGAGACCAAACGGAGGGCGGCGGTCACGTCCGACTGGATGGGCTGGAGCAACGGTGAACGGACCGGCCTCGCTCTGGGATACAACAACTATGGTCGAGCAAAGCGATGCAACTCTTTGGAGCGCTCCAAAGTCTTTCGTGCTTCGTCTTGCTTCTCGTGTAGCCAGTCGTCAGATGATGCGCAACCAGGAGCCCAGACGGACAGAGACGGACACAGACAAAGCCAAACGCGGTCAGGTCCTACAGAGCCCATAGGAAACGGCATTTGGACGGCTTATGCATGGTCTGAGGTGAATCTTCTTCCTCCGACAATGATGCAGTCGTCGCGTGTCTGCTGGCCATGGTAGCCTGTACAAGTACGGCGGGTCAGCACTCGTCCTGCGTCGTAACCCGTTGATGAATCAACGAGGTAGCCTCCTGGTATGTTGTCATACGACACCTCCACTCGACCTGACTCGATTCTCACCCATCGTTCGCGTAGATGAGCCCATGCGAGCGTCGGAGAGACGATACCGGCCTCGTCCGACAGACGCGATTTGAGCTCGCGACCCATGCTGCACCTAGCTCGAGCGCCATCTGACCCGCCAACCACCATCTCACTCCCATCATTCTCCAAGATGGGTCTCCCCTCCCCATACACCTCCTCTCCACCCCAGTCTCGGTCCACGCAGGTGCCCACCTGGGTGTCGTACCTCCCCCTCCTGCTCCTTCTCCCTCTCGTTCCCAACCCGATCACCACCTTCTTCCCACCTGCTCCTCCTGCGTTCATCGCACACGGCCTGACCCAGTGCGGCGAGCTCGCGCTGACCTCTCCTGCTGAGTTGGGGTCGAAGCGGACAGTCAGTGACCGGTTCGTCAAGGGCACGAAGCCGGTGCTGCTCGTGAACGGGACCATCTGGACCGCCAACGAGGGTGACGAGCACGGGCAGGAGATCCTCTACGGCGGGAGTGTCCTTCTTGAGAACGGACTCATCAAGGCTGTGGGGAGGAACAAGAAGGAGGTGCTGAGTGCCTGGAAGCAGGGCAAGGGGGGCAAGCAGGGCGAGGTCGACGAGATCGAGCTCGGGGGCAAGTGGGTCACGCCTGGGGTGGTCGACATGTGAGTCGGATCGCTTTCTCTGTTGAGAATGCGGGGACGGGTGGGTTGAGCTGGTCTTGTGGCAGAGCAGAGCGAGGGCAGGGGAAGACAGGCAGGGCTGAGAGAGAGGACGGTCGAGCTCGGATGAGCTCGACATCTCCTCCTCCGGCCGTCCACATCCCGCCACCTTCGCTTACGCTTTGCTTCTCGACGCTCTCATGCAGGCACTCGCATCTTGGGGTCGGCTCCTCGCCTGGACTCGAGGGATCCGAGGATACCAGTACGTGTGCTCGTCTCCTCAACAACTTCGACCGTGAGCTCACGCGACATCGACCCTCTCTTCTTGTCCTCCTAGACTCCGTCAAGGCTCCTGTCCTTCCCTTCCTTCGATCGCTCGACGGGATCAACACTCACGACGCGTCCTACAACCTGTCCATCGTCAGTCAACGTTCACCCCACTCGCACGTCGTCCAACAAAGCTGACGGTCTTGCCTTCTTGACGCTACCAGGCGGGAGGTATCACCACCGCCCTGATCCTTCCTGGCTCGGCCAACAACATTGGTGGCCAAGCGTTTGTGATCAAGCCGAGGCAGACCGAGGAGAACACGCCGTCGTCGATGGTGGTCGAGAACCCGTTCGTGATTGGCGAGAAGGGCGGGATCGTCAGGACAGGGTACAACAGGCACATGAAGCACGGTCAGTCGTCGTCCGCGTTCTGTCTACCCATCTGGCTGTGAGCTGAGGCGACTGTGTCCCTCTTTTATCGGGCTACAGCTTGCGGAGGTCAGTCCTCACCTTTCTTTTCTTCCCCATCTCTAGTCCCCAACTCAAACTCATTTCCCCTCATTCTCTTCATCTCGCAGAGAACATCCACCGCGTCTACAACGACAACCGGTTCGACCAGGCGTACAACTTCCGCAAGGCGTACACTTCGGCGACCAAGCTCCGCACCAAGCAGGACGAGTGGTGTGCGGTCGGCAAGGCCAACAAGGAGCCGTTCCCCGAGGATCTCGAGTGGGAGGCCCTCGCTGACGTTCTCCGAGGAAAGGTCAAGGTCAACGTGCATTGCTACGAGACCGTCGACTTCGATCAGCTTGTCCGACTCACGTTCGTCCCGCCCCTCCACCTTCTCTGCGATCCTTTCGCTCCCATCTCCTCCGAGCTGACCTTCGGCTCCCTAATACCTCCTTTGATATCACAGAAACGAGTTCAAGTTCCCCCTTGCTGCCGTCCACCACGCGCACGAGGCCTACCTCGTCCCCGACCTCCTCAAGAAGGCGTACGGAAACGTCCCGACCGCAGCCATTTTCGCGACCAACAAGAACTACAAGCGAGAGGCCTCGCGAGGATCAGAGTTTGCGGCGAAGATTCTGGCAGACGCGGGGATCAAGGTGGCGATGAAGAGTGATCACCCGGTCAGTCCGGGCTGGTCTTCGTTGCAGATAGGGAATGGCTTAGACTGACGCCTGCCCTCCTCTTGGCTTCAGGTTCTTGACTCGAGGTACCTCGTGTTCGAAGCGGCTCAAGCAAATCACTACGGACTCAACACTTCGCTCGCTCTCGCGTCGGTCACGTCTAGTGAGTCGGCACGGGTCGTAACGCTCGCGGACGACACGAAGCTGACCCCTCCGCTCATCTTTCTTCCGATCCCCTTTAGCTCCGGCCAACGCTCTCGGCATGGGCCACCGCCTTGGCTACCTTCGAGAGTCTTACGACGCTGGTCAGTCTTCTCCCTTCATGTCCTTCTCTCCTCCGAACCTCCACT
>BTPH01000069.1:358811-369064 GCA_036245725.1 Mrakia hoshinonis
CCCCCCCCCCCGATCCCCTCAAAGACGTCGTAGTGTGGGACTCGCACCCCCTCGCCCTCGGCGCGACCCCAACCCACGTCTTCATCGACGGCATCTCTCAGCTCGCGCACGCTTACCCGAACCCGCCCAAGCCGGCCTCGTACCAATTCGCACCCTCCCCGCCCTCGTTCGGCGACGAGGCCGAGATCCACAAGCAGTCCCGTGGCGACCCGCCCTACGCTGACCTCATCTCCAGGAAGGTTGTCGACGAGGTCGTCTTCACCAACGTCCGACACGTCTACCTCTCGGACGCTGAGACGGGCGAGATCCAGGAGACCAAGGACGTCGAGACGGTCGTCGTGCGAGGAGGGGAGATTGTCTGCACCGGAAAGGACTGCGTCTCCTCCTCGACCACTTCCGAGGTGGTCGACCTCAAGAACGGCTCCATCCTTCCGGGTCTAACCTCGTACGGCGGACCCCTCGGCTTGACCGAGATCGTGCAGGAGTCGTCCACCCAGGACGGCAAGGTGCTCGACGGGGTCGCTTTCGACACGCCCTCGATCCTGAGGGACGAGCTCATCCGCGCTGCCGATGGAGCATCCTTCGGAACCAAGGATGCGCTGCTGGCCGCCAAGTTCGGAGTTACTAAGGGTGTGACCGCTCCCAATGGGAAGTTCATCAAGGGGTTGGGCTTCGCGTTCTCGACTCGCGCTTCTACCCCTCTCTCGCCCGGAGCGATCCTCCAAGAAGTCACCGCCGTTCATCTCTCCATCGGACACGAGGGACCCAAGTCTTCGGTCTCGACGCAGATTGCGACGCTGAGGAAGCTGCTCCAGGGGAAGACGGCCGACGAGGGAGGATGGTGGAAGAAGGTTGCCGCAGGGGACCTGCCCGTCGTGATCACGACCCACAAGGCGGACATCATCGCTCGTCTCATCGTGCTCAAGAAGGAGATCGAGCACGCGTCTGGGAACAAGATCCAGCTCACGATCGCTGGAGGAGCAGAGGCCCATCTCGTAAGTTCTCTGTCTTTAGTTATCCCCCCTCTTCTTGTACCTGACGCCCTGTGTCCCCTCTCTTTCTCTCTCCCAGCTCGCCAACGAACTCGCTTCCGCCTCTGTAGGAGTCATCCTCACCCCCTCCCGCTCCTTCCCCACCACCTGGGACCGCAAGCGCATCCTCGCCGGCCCACCTCTCACCGCCCAGACCCCGGTCGAGGCCCTCGTCTCAGCCGGGGTCCTCGTCGGTCTCGGAATCGACGAGCAATGGTCCGCCAGAAACACTCGGTTCGACGTCGGATGGACGTTGCTCGGGTCGCCGTCGCTCACCCCTGCGAGCGCATTGGCGCTCGTGACGACGAATTTGGAGAAGCTGCTGGGTCTCAAGAGTGACTCGGCTTCGAAAGCACGCGACTGGATCGCGGTGGAGGGGGAGGACGCGTTCGGGTTCGATGGAAAGGTGGTGGCGACGGGTGGGGCTGGGGAGGAGGGGAAGGGGGTAGCGTTGTTCTAGCTGGGTTACCGTAGCGTCGCGGCGAGGCGAGGGGAAACAGGGAAAGATCTGAATGGAAGGTTGTGACGGAAAACGAAACGCAGATCCCTTCCTTTCCATCGCGCTTTCGATGAGACGCATCGAAGGAGTCGCGCACGAGAGAACGCAACCGATGAAAAGCTTCCATCGAATCAAAATCAGATCAGAGCCCGCTCTCCGACCTCCCATCTCATCCGTCTCCCCACCCACCCACAACCCCGAGCTCTCTTTCCGACCTGGTGCCCTCCTTTCCTCCTCCCTAGTCTAGTACCCCTGCCCGTTCCACCCCTGCGCCTGCCCCTGGGCCTGGTACCCTCCCTGATGCTGAGGCTGCTGGTGGTGCTGGTGCTGATGCTGCGCCCACGGCACCTGCTGGCCATGCGACGCAGGAGGGGGCGGCGGGGGTGGCGGCGGAGGCGGTGGGAGTGGAGGCGCAGGCGAAGGTTGTCGGTACGGCATGTTCTGGTAGAGCGTGGTAGGCGGGCCGAGCGAGGACGGTGGGGGCGGTGGAGGCGCGTACGATGATGACTGCTGCTGCTGATACGGGTAGGATGGCTCTGGCGCGTACGGCGATGGTGGGGGTGCGTAGTGCAACGGTGGAGCTGGTGTCGTTGAGGAGGAGGGGTAGTAGCTCGCCGGAGCGGGAGGGGGAGGTGGTTGCTGTTGCTGGTGGTACTGGCTGTATGCGTCCTGCGGCGGGGAGGGCGGTGGCTGCTGCTGTTGCTGCTGCCAGGGGACCCCTCCTCCGGCAGCGTAGGAGTTTGTCGGCTGGTAGGATTGCTGTCCGTTCGACTGTTGCTGCTGCGGCTGTTGCGACGGATCGTAGAACGTCGACGGCGCGGGCGAGTACTGGTTCGGATAGGGCGTCGTCGACGGTAGCGGGGGCTGGTAGGGCTGATAGCCTGCCGCATACGATTGCGCCTGAGGCGGCGTAGGGACGGACGACTGCCTCCTCGGTCCGCCCGACTGGTGCTGGCTTGGATCCGGGAGAGGTCTCTGCCCGTCGCCGCCCATGGCAGACCCAGGCCGGCGATGAGGGATCAGACTCGACACGCCCGACGGCGTGGACAGGTACTGGGACGGTGAAGGCTGGACAGGTGGAGGAGGCGGAGGCGCAGGCGAGGGGCCTCGCGCAGGCGGATAGCCATACGATGAATCCGAGGGAGGAGGCGCGTAAGGGGACGAGCTCGACGGTTGGAGGTACGACGACTGCTGGGCGGCAGGGGGGAAGCTCGAGATCTCGGGCGGGGCCGAGTTCGAGTGGTGGTGGAAAGGTGGAGGGTGAGGGTGCTGCTGAGTCGGCTGGTACTGCTGGTGGTGCTGCTGCTGCTGTCCGTAGCCCTCCGGGTGGTAGCCGCTTGGGAGGTACTCTTGCGGGGCGGGCGTTGCCGAGAAGGTCGAGACGGCCGACGAGCTAGGTAGGTTCGGCTGCGTGTAGGAGGCGTGTAGCGGAGGATGCTGGGGTGCAGGCGATCTCGGCGGGATTGGGGGTTGGTACGGCTGCTGCTGCTGGGGTTGAGGGGCATACACCGTCGAGGGAGGAGGTGGGTTCGCCTGCAGCCACGGCATCGAGGAAGATGGCGCGATCGATCCCCCTGACCCTTGACGAGCTGGGTGACCAAACGAGGGATGCTCGCTCGTCGTCGGGAGCGGCCGTCCAGACGAGGTCGAGGCGAGCGACATCATCGACGCAGGTCGAGGCATGTCGCTCATCGACTGCCGGGAAGGGGGGGTCGTGTAGTACGACGTCGAGTGAGGAACACCAACCTACGAGCACGTGCCAAAATACGAGATGCAACGTCAGCCTCTTCGCGACCACGAGAGGCGAAGAAAGATCAAAGATGGACGACTCACGCTTGGTCCAGGCTGAGTCGGGAAGCTCTCTCTCCGGATCCTTGGATCCACATGACCTGCTCCTGCCCCGTTTGGTGCACCCAATCCGGCGGGCGCGTACGGTGGGATGTACAGGTTCTGGATCGACGCGACGGACGAGCTCTGGCGGATGGTCGAGGTCGAACTCGTCGACGGCACAAAGCTCCCGGGTCCGCCGTACACGGATCCTCCAGGAAGAGGCTTCGGAGGTTTTGGCGGAGGAGGAGCACCCTGGAGCAAGGACGGCGGACGAACGGTCAAACGTGTCAGCGAGATCGTGGGCGACCGGTGAGAAGAGGAGCGCGTCGCAGAAGAGGACGCACGGCGATGAAGTAGGTGAACTCGATAAAGATCTCTCCCGCGTAACGATCCTTGCGGTTGATCGTGATCCAGTCTGCGGCAGAGCACAGACAGACGAGATCAGGGTCAGCATACATCCCAGGCGAAAGGTGCGGTCGAAGCCCATCCCCGGTCGGAGCCGTCCCTCTGACAAACCCGCCCATGCTCCTGCCGCCAGAGGGACCGGCACTTTGGGGCTCACCTTCGTCCTCTCCGGTGTTGAGTGCCTTTGCGAGATCAAACACTGCCTCTCCGATGAGCTCTGGCTCCCTGGGCGCATCCGCATAGCACGCGACCCGCATCGTCTTGCTCCCCTTCTCAAACACCCTCTTGCGCTCCCGTCTGCTACTCCCCGAACTCTTGCCCAACGAGTCCTGCTCGTCCTTGGTCCTCGCGAGCTGGTCCTGGACGTCCTCGAAGATGTCAAACTTGACCTGTTCGTCCCACTCTGGGTGCTGGCCGCCTTTCTTGATCGCCGCCGTCCGTCGCTTCTCGCCATTGTGGGTGAGCGAGCAGTACGGGTCCTGCTTGGACATCTTGATGTTGGTCAGGTGGCGCTGGAGAGGGACCGAAGCGGGACGGAAGAGGGACGGGCGATCGGGGGAGGGAGGGAGAGCGGTGAGCTCACGTCCATCCGAGATGGAGGAGGGTCGAGCTCAACAGTGAAAGAGTCGGCCACTCACAGCTCGGATCACGACCACCACGAGCTCACCGAGCTTCTTGCGCTCATCGGTAGCCATCCTCGACGGAAGGACTAGATTGGAGCGAGCGAGCGGGTCGAGGGAAGAAGGAAGTCGAGAGGGAAGCGAACGGAGACCAACCGACCTGAGAGGATGAACCCACTTAGTCAGCTCGACAACGCAGCAAGACAACTGCTGGACTTACTCACGAGATCTCACAGACAGCTAGGACGGTAAGAGGCAAGACTGGTGAGAGTGGCTGTTGCGGGCGAAGTCGAGTGAGCTCAAGCGAGATCGAGTGACCTTCGACGTCGAGCTGTGCGGACCAGAGAAGTCAACCTCCTCGGCCAGGCGCGTCGTCATGGGCCACGTTCAACTGCATACGAATAACGATATATCGACCCTCCCAGAGCGAGCAACAGATGCAGCAAGTCGTCAAGCTGCGAAATCACCATAGAGGATATGCGACGATGACGTGTGAGCCCGACTGCGCGGTCGGTCGGCGAAGCGTGCCGTGCCATCGCCTTCTCTCCTCCCTAGTACTGCCAACCACGACCCTCTCTTGACCCTCTTCAACACCTCTCCACCCTCGCCTTCACGATGGACACCTTCCCTCCCCCTCAACAGCCGTTGCTCACCTTCCCGCAGGCGTCTTTGACGCACCACGTTGGCTCGCATGCGTTCCCGCTCTCTTCCGGGCCCTGCTCGCTCTCGGCCCTCGAGAACGGCAGCCAACAACTCGCGCTCACCATCCCACCCGCAACGAGCGTAGTCATCGGCAAGGACAACATCGTCCGCAAGGTGGACCAGAACGAGGTGCGTTTCGAGGACGGACGAGCGAGCGAGCGAGCGAGGCGGAGGGCAGAGATGGGTGAGCTCGAGCTGGAGCTGACCTCGCCTTCTTTGCTTCCTTCCCTCGGTCCTTCGCAGGCCCACGCAGCGTACGCGTTCAACTTTGCACCCACTACTGGAGCGTCCAAAGTAGCGAGTGGTAGCTCGTCGGGGATGCTCCCGACATCGAGCCAGGACAACCTCGCCGGAGGCTACCTCAAGCTCACCCTCCCGCCCTCAAAGAACCAGGACCAGGTCCGTCCTCGTTTCCTCTCACCTGTTCCTCCTGGTCCCTTCTGCTGACTTGTTCCTTCGCTCTCCTCTCGGCACGCTCGCCCACAGCACGAGTTCACGACGGCCCTCTCCCGCCAGTTCGAGTCCCTCCTCCTGACTCACATCCCCAACGTCCCCCTGCTCGACACCCGACTCGACCCCGAACAGGCCGACGACGCAGACGAGTCGGTCACCGCCGTCCTGTCGTCGTGGTGGACGGACGGGCTCAAGGGGCTCAGGGACACGGCAGGGGTCGTGTACGAGGGCGTCGGAGGACTGATCGCGCAGGGGAGGCAGGAGGTCGGCGAGAGAGTGGCGGGCAAGGGCAAGGCGAGGGAGGCGGGCGAACGGGCAGAGGACGGAGCAGCAGACGCGTGGGATGAGGTCAGCCTGAAGAAGAGTCCCAAGTGAGTTTAGGCCAGAGCAGGGCAGGTTGGCGGCGAGGGACATCAGCGAGCGGCGAGGTCTCGAGCGCACAATTGTAGGCTGACACTCGCTCGTTCTCACTGCTCCGCGCTCTCGTCTCTCTGTCGCTCTCTGTCGTACCAGCCCGAACGCAAACCCGCCGAACCAAGCGGGCAAGGCCGCGGTCCTGCCGACGGGCGAGGTCGTCTAGGTTCCGCTCGCCCTCATCTGCATCTACCTGTTGTGCGCTCTTGCCAAGGTGCGGTCGTTCAAAGAGGAGAAAGGCGTAACGTATCTGATGTCATGCGATGTGATCTGCTCACTCTTTGCCGTATCTCGAGAGTCGGGCCAAGCGAGCCTTCAACCCATCCATCAAAGCTCTCCCCAGGCTTGAGGTTTCTTTCTTTCTTTAGAGCCGGCCACCATCCCTTGAACGAACTTTTGCTGTTGCCCGTGACCTGACCCTCGTCTGTCCTGCCTGCGCTTGCAACGAGAGAGAGAGAGACGAGATGACGGCGACGTCACGTTACCCCCATCCCTCTCTTGCGCAAACTCGCGTTCCGAGCTCGAAGCTCACGCCTCCCTCCTCCCTTCCTTCCCTCCGACCCCACCCTTTCACCCCTGCACACCGCACCCCTCCACACCACACCTCAACAAAGAGAGCTCAACATGCCTCCCAAGCAGAAGCAAGGTGGAGGAGCGAAGGTCGCGGTCGACAAGGTGCGTCGGCTCGTTCTCGTCCCTTCCCGAGCTCATCCCTTCCTCACCGGACGGTCCCGCTGCCCTAGTCAACGCAGCGAGCTGATTCTCCCTTTGTGATTGGTATGAACAGACTTTCGGAATGAAGAACGTTTGTCCCTCGTCTTGCCCTTTTTTGTAGCTGACCTGGTCCGAGAGAGAGGAAGGAAAGCACGAGCTGACCGACTGTCGTCATTTCCCCTCTCCCTTCTTCCACGCCCTCCCTGCCCTCGTCCGTTCGCCGTTGGATCTATCTCGACGCTCGAAACCCCTCTCGTGATCTTTCGCTCGCACTGGCTCGCTCTCTCCGGCCCGCCCTCTCGCATGCTCGCCCGCCTCGACCCCACCTCCTCTCCCCTCGGTTCCCCGTCCGCCTCGGATCACCATCCCTCGATCACGCCCCTCGACCCTCGCGCCTCGTCCTCATCAACTCTGAATCGCTCGTTCCTGCTTCTGCAGAAGAACAAGTCGTCCAAGGTGCAGCAGCAGGCGCAGGCGATGCAGCAGGCCCAGGCGAGGAAGGGAAAGAGCCCAGAGGACGTCAGTCGCTTCTATCTGTCTCGTTCGAGTTCGGGGCGGGGGGGTCGTTGGATGGTGCCGAGAGCTCACACTCAACCCATCTCGCACGAGCGGGAGAGCTCGATGCGTGCTCACGAGCTCACGAGCCTGCTGCTCGTTCGCGAGCTCGCCCCCGTCCCGTCTCCTCGAGCAAGCAAGCGTGGCGAGACTAAACTGACCGACGTGCCTCGCTTTGCTTACATAGCTCCGCAAGGAGGAGCAGCGTGCGCTCGAGAAGAAGGCCAAGGAGGACGCCGTCAAGCTGGCAAAGGCTGGTGCGTCACTTCCCCCCTGTTTTGTATCTGGTCCGGGGCCGAACCGAGAGAGGGAGCGCTGACGCTACGTCTCGTTCTCGTTTCTTGACCACCTTGCTTTCTCGTATCGCTGTCGTGCTACGACTCCTCTGGTCGCTCTTCGCTCGCCACTCACTCGCCGTCGTCCATCTTCGCCTGCGCTCGTGTGCTCCCACACCGCCGACTCGCCGCGCCGTCCTACCTCCGCACCTCGCCAACGCGTCCTCCGCGCGCTCGCTCGTCGCTCACTTCCGCTCGACCAACTCTCCGACGCTCGCGTCTCTCGCTTCCAGAGGCGCTGCTCAACAAGCCGATCCAGGCGCAGAAGGTGCCGTTCGGAGTCGACCCAAAGACGGTCCTCTGCCAGTACTACAAGAGCGGGTTTTGCGAGAAGGGCGCAAAGGTACGTCCGACGAAAGGGGATGGATGGTCTAGCGAGGCACGGGAGAGCACAGAGCGGGCAGAGGGAGAGAGAGAAGAAGGACGAGGGGAATGGGACAGGGTGACTGACTCGCGTGCTTTCCTTTCGCTGTTTGTCCTTTGCTCGCTTCACCTCCTCGCTCGCTTCTCGCTCGCCCTCTCGCTTGCCCTCTCCCTCGATCCTCCCTTCGCTCTCCCGCCCGTCGCTCGTCTCCTCACTCGTCGCTTCGCCTTCCGCCTCGCTCGCCCCACCGCACTCCGCTCACAGTGCAAGTTCTCGCATGACAAGGACATTGGTCGCCGAACCGAGAAGCGAAACCTGTACACGGACGACCGTGCGACGGCCGCCAACCCTGGCGGGGTGGACCCGAACGACAAGACAAAGGACACGATGGACACGTGGGACGACGAGAAGCTCGCAAAGGTCGTCCTCTCAAAGTACGGCAACCCAAAGACGACGACCGACATTGTGTGCAAGCACTTTATCGACGCGGTCGAGTCTGGAAAGTACGGGTGGTTCTGGGTGTGCCCGAACGGGGACGACTGCTTCTACCGGCACGCGCTCCCGCCCGGCTTTGTGCTCAACTCGGACAAGAAGAAGAAGGAGGCGGCCGCAAAGGCAAACGTCATCACCCTCGAGGAGTTCCTCGAGTCGGAACGACACAAGCTCGGCAAGAACCTCACACCCGTGACGGAGGAGTCGTTTGCAAAGTGGAAGAAGACGCGGCTCGACAAGAAGACGGCCGAGGAGGAGGTCGCCAACAAGCTCAAGGGCAACAACGTCGAGAAGGGCAAGCTCACGGGACTCTCGGGACGAGACCTGTTCACGTTCAACCCCGACTGGTTCAAGGACGAGGACGACGAAGGCGACGGCGACGAGGAGGTCGACATGTCCGAGTGGAAGAGGGAGGACGACGACGAGGACGGAGGGCAGAACTGGGACATCAACGACCCCAACAGGCCGACCCACGACACCTCCCTCGACCCGACCGGGAACGAGGACGACGACGAGAACGAGCAGAACGAGGACCCGTCTGCCGAGGACAAGCTCAACGACGGACTCCTCGACGCAGAGAACAAGCTGGGCGACCTCGCGCTCGACATGAACAAGACCCCGACCGAGGACACGGACGCTGGGAAGGGCAAGGGCAAGATGAAGGCCGGCGGGGTGGGCGTCGGGGAAGGAGAGGGAGCTGGGGTGTTGCTCGAGGGCAAGGGGGTGTTGAGTCCGGCGGATCGGGATCAACTCGAGTAGTCTGCCGCATGGCGTTAGTTCATCGAGTTTCGGGTCTGATCTTCATGCTCTCCCTCCCTTGCTGTCCCTTGGCGTCTCGTCTCTGACGCTCCGAGACAAGCAAGCGAGCCAGGCAAGAAGTCGGAAGAGACATGGGATAGGAATCTATGAAGAAGAGAGAGAGAGAAGAGAGCAGACGGGGACACGACCGGCTATCTAGGGAGCTCGGGTGACGATCTGAGAGAAGAACCGCTGGACCTCAGCCCTGAGGAACCCTCCGACAACGATGCGACCGTGCTTGGCGGCGTCCGTGTTCGGGTAGACGTGCACCGAGTGGGCGATGTCAGACCGGAACACCATTGTGTAGCCCGGCGGGACCTCGATGGCAATGCCCAGCTCGGCGAGGTGCACGAGAGCGAACTCGAACGCACCCGGGGTGACGGCGACCGTTGTGGTGATCGCAAAGTGACCCCTGAAATCCTTCTTGTCGACATGCAGTTTGTCGCTCTCCCACTGGAAGTTGACGTTGGTGGCTCCGAACGACGTCGAGACCAATCCCTTCAGCGACGGGCGGGCTTTCGGTCCTGACAGGAGGGCCTTGCAGTGGATCTTTCGGTTGCATTCGACGACGTCTCCCACCTCGGGGATCCACGCGTACGAGTCGAGGAACGGCGCACCATGGTTGTCCAGCGCGCGGACCGCCCTTCTGGCGAGCTGCCTCATGCGGATGTTGAACTCGGTGTTGCCCTGTTGGATCCCGGTGAGCTCAGGCCAGGCAGGGCTGACACCGGTCTTCTGCCAGATCCCGATGTGCCCCGCGCTGAAGAGAAGAGGACAGAGAGAGCGGGATCGGTCAGAGACTGAGTTCGAGCCGAGCGGAAAGAAGACATCGAGGCGACTCACTATTTTTCGTTATGTCGAGCTTCCGGCGTGGGGGTTAGGGTTTAACGGGGCATGCTATAGGCAAAGGAGACCAGTATTTATGTGCAAAAGGAGGGAGTGGAGAAGAAAGGACAAGAAAGAACCAGAAAGTTCTAGGGTTAGGGTTTAACGGGGCATGCTATAGGCAAAGGAGACCAGTATTTATGTGCAAAAGGAGGG
>BTPH01000070.1:0-61184 GCA_036245725.1 Mrakia hoshinonis
GGGGCAGACGCTTGCGTTTTGGTGGGGTGATGTTGTACGATGGCAGAGGAATCAATCCTTTGATTTGATAATGAGAATGAGACGGGCGGGGCAAGCAACCGAGAGGAGGGACGAAGACGAAAGCTACGATTGCAAGAGGAGGACGAAACGAAACGAAAAAAAGGAAAGTAAAAAAAGAAGCACGAAAGCAAACGGGCCGCAGGCCAAGGTGAACAAGAGAGCGCAAGCGCTCGTGAGAAGTGAATGAGAAGAAGGTACGACTAGCGTATAAGTGGAAGGAAAGTAAAGAGAGGGAAAGGAAAGGAAAGGGAAAGGAAGAGACGGAGAAGGGTCATGCGGTCGTAACGGAGCGAGTGTGGGTCGTTGGCAGAACGTGTGGAAAGGAGAAACGGGACGGGACGGAAGAAGATAAGAAACGAGACCGAGAGACAGGAGACGAGACGAGCCAGAGATGGGAAAAGATGCGAGATGTGGAGAGACGAAAACCAATGCTACGGAAAAAGAAAACTACAACGAAATCGAACCACGCGGAACCAAAGCGACACCAGCGACCTAGAGCACAACGACAAACTCGTCCTCGTCGTGCTCCCGCACGACCACCGCCCGTCGCGTCGCGCCCGTCTTTGCGGGCGTGCTCGACTTGCCGAGGAGCCGACCGAGGAACGAACCTCCCGCTGCGAGCGCGGTAGGGCTGGAGTTCTTTGAGGGAGACGAGACGGTGCGGATGTGCTGTTGGCGGGGGGAGGATCGTCGCTTGGGCGAGCCTGTTCCTTGTGCGGCGGAGGCAACTTGGTCGAGGCTGGGAGTGGCGCGCCTTCGTCCGACGGCGACGGGGGAGGGTGCCCTCAACGACGATGACGATGCTTTGTTTGCCGCAGCGAGGTAAAGGGGGGAGCGGGACTCGTTCTCCGACGTCGGCGTAGCCGGCATGGACCCGAACGACGAGGACGAAGAGTTCGAGTCGAGCGACGAGGTCGAGTCTGACCGGTCGAACCCGTGCATGACTGGTTGAGGAGCGATGACGATGTTGAGGTCTCGGACGGAAGCGCGGCGGTGGCAGAGTTTGATGGCGTGCGACGGCTTGAGGTGCTGGACGTGTGCGATGGGGAGAGGCGCAGGAGGGGGAGGCGGAGGAGCAGAGATGAGCGGGGCAAAGTGGTGTTCGATCTCTTGCTCGGTGATGGAGAGGTCGTAGTCGAGGAGGTAGAGGAGTTGCTTCTCCATCAGGTTGACCTCTGCCTGCGAGAACAGGTGCGCGTACCGACACTGGAAGAGAGGATCCAGGCGAGGGACAGGTTAGCTCCCAGTCGTGGTCGCCTGTGGGCATCGCGCAGATAGGATTGGACGTACCCAGTGCTTGTTCTTTGGACTCGAGTCGTTCAGGTACTTTGCGGCACAGATCAACGTTGCGAGGAAGACACGAAGCGTCGTGCAGGGCATGCCCTTGGTCCCAGCCTTCGGCAGACGATCGCGCAGCCGGTCGAGGTACACGAGCGTCGCGAGCAGTGTCGGCGCCTGGACATTGGACTCCGAGACGAGGACCGAGATGAAGGTCTCGAGGGAAGGAAGGGAGGGCGTAGTCGGGGTGAAGTCGGGTTTGGTTGGCGTGTGAGGCGGGGTGAGGATCGTCTGCGCGAGCCGGTGGGCTGAAGGAGTCGGAGACAGCCCAGGCGTGATGACAGAGATCGCACGCTCGGCAATGTGGTCTGCGAAGGAAAGCGATGCAGAAGGAAACCAAAGTCAGCAAGCTGCGAAGAAAGCCAGGCCCGGAGGGGACCGCGGGCAGGCAGGTTGGGGGGGCGGAGGAAAGAGGGTGGTCTCCTGCCAGGCACGCGCCCAAGTCGGGGGGGCACTCACAGATCATCTCGTTGGTGACATCGCTTCGCACAAGCTCGAGGAGGTCTCTACTGTGATCTCCGCATCTCACGAGACTTGAAGGGTGAATGAGATCCTCAAAGGCGACGACGGGAGTGGGAGGGGAGGTGTCTTTGGGCGAGCGCGAGTACGACGCGAGCTCAGCCGCAGATCGGGGAGACGACATGGCTCGAGGGAGTCGTTGAGGGTGAGGGTTGGTAGGTGAGGAAGTCGAGGGCTGGAGGGCGAGTGTCGAATGGCTTGCGAGTGATAGCGGGCGGGAGAGCGGCAAGGGGATGGGCGAGGTGTGAAGGACGTGACAACGAAAGAAGGAACAACGAGGCGGAGGGGGCGAGGGCAGTCCGGGGAACGAGGGTGGTCGCCGATGGAAGACAGGCAAAAGTCGGGTTGGTGGTGGTTAAAGGAGTGACCGGAAGGAGAGGGAAGGTGGAGCGGAATCGGAGACGAGTGGGAAAGGGGACCGGGGTCGGAGGGAGCGTGAAGAGAAGAAGGTCGTGAACTCGAGGTAAGTCTAGCTCCAGGACGAGCCGATCAGTCGTGCGTGCCCCCGCCTCGGCTCAAAAAGAGCAAACCAAACACGCCTTGTTGTCACAAGAGGCGTCGAAAGCAAGCGCGCCGCTGGAACGTTAATACCAGCGTCACACAGGCTTGGGCTTGCCGTTCGTGCCAGCATACATCTACTGCAGACTGCTACGTCGTCATCCCACCTCTTCTGAGTGGTCATGCCCAGGTGGAGCTAAGCCGACGTCAGCCCGGTTCCTAATGCTTCCTTCCTTCGTTCGACCTCCTGACCGGTCATGCTCCCTCGGTCCCTGGGCCCAGGACGCAATCCCCGGACTCGAATTTGTTGTTGTTGCTGATGCCTTGAGGTCGTCGTCACAACAACCCCAGCTAGTTACTACGCTCCCGTGTTTGCGCTTCGCCCAAAGGAGGAGGAGGAGGGGCGGAGGCGCAAAGGAGCAAGGCAAAGGGGACCAAGCAAGGGAAGCAGCGGGACGGCGCTGGCGGCGCCTCAACACCCCCCCAAAAAGCTTCCATCTCCGGCGCCAGAACGAGCGGGAACACCTTCTAGATCGTCATAGGCAGTGGTGACGACCCTCTTTCGAAGGAAGCGAGCCAAAGCAAGGGACGCTGAGATGGGCCTCTTGCTCTCGAGATGGACGAGATGGGCGGCGAGGCTCCTCCTTTGACGCGTCCCTCGGTCGATCGCCCTCCGAACCCACCCATTTTCCTCTCCCTTTGACGTTTCGACGCGTTCGGCATGCGGGGTGAGGGTTACTCCGCGGCGAACTCAAGCTGGAGGCTGGCTGGGCCGAGAGTTTGGTCTGATGGTTCCAACAAACCAGCACTACAAGCTTCCTTGTTCTTCGAGCCTGTTCCCCAAAGGCTGAAAAGTGTGATGGGCCTGATGGCGGGGCTGCAGAACGATGATACAGTCGGGTCACGGGCGGGCGGGTACATCTGGGCACATTCAGATCGTTGTCGAGTTGCTCGGAAGCGAGTTGATAATGATGGCATGCCTAGGCTTGCCGTCATGGAGGAGCAAGAGCTTCCGGCGGGGCCATCAGGGACCGAAGGAGGAGCGAGGCACGTCGCCCTCGTGCGTCGAGGCGGACGAGGTCGAGCCCTGTCACGTTTTTGACTCCCTCGACGACGACCGAGAGCCGCCGAGCACTCTCGGCCGGTGTCGGAGCGATACCGAGTAAAGTGTCCGACACCGTCCATCAACCTCGACGAGATAGCCGAACTCAAGCACAAAGCCACGTCGAGTCCAGCCACTGAAGACGCACTGCGAAGCTTGCATCTGAAGCTCAGAACTCTCGCCTGCAGCACCTGCGCGACCTCGAACGTGCGTCCCGGGTTTCAGCAAAGATGCCACAGAGCGCGGAAATCGGACGGGCTCGGAGATGTGAAGTGCTGTCCGTCAGAAGCGCGCTTGTGGGCCGGCCGGAGGCGATTCGGTTCCGGCACGACGGTCGAGCCGCCCATCGCACGAGCGCGACAGCCGACAACAGGACGTCGAACTCTTGACAACCAGACAGCTGCCAAAAGACGACAGGGGTCGTCCATGAGCGAGAGCTCGAGGGCTGCTCTCGCCTCGTAACTACAGAGAAACCGACAGGCGAAGCAGATCCGGTCGTCGACGAGCTCGGCAGAGCCTTATCGACCACGTCTCTACAGGAGTGCTGCCATTCGTGCATCACTCGTCTCGGTTCTGTGACGTGGAGTCCCCTCGACGGAGAACGGTCGACGGGGACGACCCAGGATCTGACTCCGTTCCAGCGTCGAAGCTGAGCTGGGCTCTCGTCAAACGCGCCTGTCGACGGTCCTCCCATCTTCCAGCTCGGCCTGGGACGACGGACCGTGCTGTCGGCCTCGAAGACGCTCGAGGTGGAGTCAAGAGTATGCCTGTCGGTTGCACGCAGCGGCCCATGAGTCGAGCCAGCGGAAGCAGGTCGGGTCTGGCCGAGCAAGCAGGCACTCCGGGAGAGCTGAGCTGACCCTCGCGCTTGAGCGACGAGACGGCCTGTCCGAGCACTGTCGACCGGTGTGAGCATAGCGGGTGACGAGGATGGGTGCTCGACTGTAGCTGCAGCGTGCGAGTGGGGCGAGCTGGTGGTGGATCGAGGTGAAGGAGTAGTGCCGGCCGGATAGGGGCAAGACGAGCAGAAGGTCAGCTCGTCCTCTCCTTCCTGCCCCCACTCCTCCAACCGTCACTCGCCCTCCACACGACACAACAGCCCACACATCCTCCCAAGAGTCTCAAAGCACGCTCTCTCTTCTACGAGCTTGTCCAGCCGCCTCGTACGCACGTCTGTAGCCGGCGTGGGACGCTTCCCCACCGAGATGGCCTCTGTCGCCACCAAGACGGGTCCCAAGCCGTCAGTACCGCTCTTGTCTTGTCCAGGGTTGCGCAGCGTCGCTCTTGAAGTCGGTCAGAGTCGCGAAGGCCGTGACTGTTGTGGACCTGCAGCATGAGCGGTGGCGAGTGAGCTCATCTCGAGACCGGACTCGTCCGCTGACTCCACCTCCCTTCTTGACCCTCCTCAGGTCCAAGCCATCGTCGACCACCAACAACCGAGCCATCACCGACTTCTTCTCCAAGGGAGAGACCAACTGGACGGGCAGGCCGTCGCCGAGCTCGGCCCTCGCAAAGGGCAAAGGGAGGGAGACCCCCTCGCCAAAGAAGGTCAAGATGCCTCCGCCAGCGAGCACCAGGAGGACGATCAAGAAGGAGAACACGAGCGACGAGGACGTGCCAAGCGACGACTCGGAGGTGTTCGGGGAAGGGTGGAGGGACAAGATCCCAAAGGTCAGCATGTCGCGTCCGGCCCTTGCCGCCGCATCTAGCCGACTCACCTTCTGACAACTCGCTCCCTTCTTCTGCCTGACAGAACTACAAACTGTCGATGGACCAGATCCGAGCGCTACCTGTGCCGTCTCAGTTACCTCCTTGGTCGCCTTCCGTCAAGCGCTCCAAAGTCAGCAAGCCCACGACGTCGACGAGGGCGCTAGGCTTCCACCCAAAGCCGCCCACGGTCCTCCCCTCGTTCAAAAAGAAGGCACCACCAGCGATCAAGCTCGAGCCCGACCCAAGCCGACGTGTCTCGTTCGACTCAGCTCCGTCCGTCAGTACGATTCCCTCTCCCGCGTCCGCGTCGTCAAGCAGGTACCGAGTGGACGTCAAGATCGAGTTGGACGACTCGTCTTCCGAGGACGACGTCAAGCCTACACCGATGGCTCTTGCGGCCGCAAAGAGGAAGCTGCCTGGTCACCCGAGTTCCACCGCGCAGGTCGACAAGAAGCCGAGAAGGACGAGTGTCGATCCAGGAGCGATCATCCCGCCGCCACCCGAGCTCGCGTTCGCCTGGCAGGCGCCGTCGTCGAGCCCAAAGGCCAAGTCGAGACCCACCGGCGAACGCGCGAGCGGAACTTCAAGCGCGATGGCCGCGAGGACGAATCGGTACGCCAAAGGACCGTCGTCGTCGTCCGCATCCGGTAGCCGTCGATTCTCGGACGCGCATGCTCAACGAGCGCTGCCTCCGCCGCCGCCCCCCCCAGGTCCCGTCCAGTCGAAAGCCAAGCATGTCGACGATCAGGACGCCCTCTCTCTCCAGCGTTTGGGTCCCGTCCGTTCCGTCACAGGCGCCAGGACCGATGCTTCCGCCTCAGCCCGCGCCAGCGGCCATCCTCGGCCAGTGGGCCTGTCCGGCTTGTACGTTTGTGAACGAGCACGAGATGTGGGAGTGCGCCATCTGCTATACTCCCAGACCATGATCGCTTTTCTGTTCCTATCTGTTCTCCTTTGCTGTTTAGCTTGCGCCTCCAGATGTTTCCTCTCTCGCCTGAGCTGCCTTAACTACCCTTGCATACCTTCCCCCTCAGCCTGCCTCACCAGCTTTGATTCAGTACTTGTTCGCTTGGCCTCTATCTCTGGCTGTCCGGCAAGAGGCGACCGAGCCATGACATGCGGGGAGGGGTGGCGCACTTTCTGGGCGCTGCTCTCCTTGATCCGGTCGATTCTTTTGTCAGCAGCCCAATCCATCAGGAACTGAATGAGCTAGATCTCTCTCGCCTGAGGATGTACGGTCGACAGACGTAGTGGGTGGTGTGAGTCGTTTGTCATCGTCGTCGTCGGCTGCTGGGAGCTTGCGCCTCGACGCTTTTGCCCCTCGGCTGGCCGTGCGCTCGCTCCCACCACACGACCATCCACCAAACCCTCGAAGTAAGCCCCCGCCCTCCTCTCGCATGTCCCTCTACGCTCAGGGCTGAGGTCATGGTCCTCCGCATGCTGACTGCTTGACTCGTCCGTTTGTCTCTTGTCCGTTTGCCACCTTTGGCTCGTGCCCTCGCTCCCTGCCCTCTCTCCACCGCGCCATCACTCGATCCACCTCTCGCTCCTTGCCGGTCTCGCCCTCCTGCTCAGACACTCTCCCCAGTTTGTCTCGGACTTTGCAACCATGGCTCTCAAGCGAATCAACAAGGTGAGCACCGTCTCTTGTTTGAGTGTGGGTGACGAGGGACCACAGACGGAAGGAAGGGGAAGGGGTGAGCTGAGCAGTCAGCGAGCTACACCCTCCGTCAGCTTGGGACCTGTTCCCGAGGCGGACTGCCCGCTCTGGTTTGCAACTCCACATGGCCTCATGTCCGTCACCATGCCTCGGCTCATGCCGCAGATGACGAGTGAGCCTGCGAGGTGTCGGCCAGCGAACGTCGCCGTCCACCTTCTGCCCATCTCGCGAGCCCCTCCCCGCCTCGCTCCTCGTCCTTCGCCTCGTCCAGGCTGCAGCTCGTGCTTGCGCTCTCAATTGCGAACATCTTTGAACTGACTCGTGCTCGTCCTCTTATCGCTTTTGTCCCTTTTCAGGAACTGATTGACCTCGGGCGAGACCCGCCTTCGTCGTGCTCTGCTGGGCCGACCGGAGACAACATGTTCTCGTGGCAGGCAACCATCATGGGACCCGTGAGTACAGTCTTCTTTTCGGTACACGCCGCCTGCGAGGACAGCATGTGGCAGACGGTGTCCTCGAGGGAGATGACGAGGTTGCCAGGGGCAAGCGAGGCGGAGCTCGGCTCAGCTCTCGCTCGGGCCTCTTAGTCTCGTCACGCTCTGCAATCATCAGGCCTCGAAGCGAGTGCAAGCTGGGCTTTTGATTGTGCATTCGACGCTGACCCTGTGTCCCTGTCTTCCTTCTGCAGGGTGACTCTCCCTACGCCGGCGGTGTCTTCTTCCTGTGAGTGCCTGCGCTCAGCTCCCTTCCTTTCCGCCCAACTATCGGGCCGGCATCGCGTCCCTCGAACAGTCGCTGACTATTGGCCCTTTTTTCTCGCCACAGTCAACTCTCCTTCCCCACCGGTCAGCCTCTCGCCCTAACCTCTCAATTGCTCGACTGCGAGCCAGCTCAAGCGATCGGTCGTGCTGACGTCTTCTATCTTCTGCTCTCGCTCGCCCTCTGTCCCTCTTGTCTCTCTAGACTACCCCTTCAAGCCCCCTAAGGTTGCCTTCACGACCAAGATCTACCACCCCAACATCAACTCGAACGGATCGATCTGCCTCGACATCCTCAGGGATCAGTGGTCGCCCGCGTTGACAATCTCGAAGGGTGAGCAGCTCTCTTCTCCCGAATTGCTCGCGTGACTTCATTCGGCTGACCCATCGTGCTCACTTTCTCTCGTTTCTCCAGTTCTCCTTTCGATTTGCTCGATGCTCACCGACCCCAACCCCGATGACCCCCTTGTCCCCGAGATCGCCCACGTACGTTTGATTCCTTCCTTCGATCTCGTCATGTCGCCTCTTACTGACTTCGTTCGCTTGTCTCTTACGCTTTGCAGACCTACAAGACCGACAGGCCCCGATACGAGGCTACCGCCAGGGAGTGGACCAGGAAGTGAGTGTCGTCCCGTCTTTCCTTGTCGTTTTCTTGCGCTGACGCCTTCCTTCTCCTGCTCTGCTTTCTCTCAGGTACGCTATGTAATTCTGGCCCCATGATTGGACCCCCCTTGCTTTACCCTTTGACACGATACGACCGCCTGCCCGCTCTCCTCTCGCACCGCTCTCCTCTCCTGCATCGACCCGGCCATCCGCTTCTCCTCTCTTGTACAAGGCCTCGGACTGTGATCGATGACGGTCCTAGGTCCAACGTCTGGTCAGCGTGCAAGTCCTCAAGGAAGAGATTGGCGTGTCGAAAGGATTGTGGTTGATCATGGTTCGGCTCAGCAGCAGAAAGGAAGCCACAAAGACATGAGGCCTGTCATGAGGTACTCGAAAGCTTTCGCAGATTGGTCGCACATGTTCAAGTGTCCTCGTAAGCCAAAAAGTACCGACGAGAGGCGGAAAGATACAGAGAGTAGACGCAAGAGCGCGAGTGACGGACCAGTTGAAGCTCATCCCGGTCTCCCTGTCCTCCCTCACCCGTCACCCTTCTCACTACCCCTTCAGCATGGTCTCCTCCACCCCGGCGAGCACGTCTGCCCGTCCAGAAGACGGCGCTGCCGTCGACTTGATCTCTGTGTACGCCAAGGCTCTCGCAGACGAGGTGAGTCGGACGGTGCTCTCTTGTTGAGCTCGACACGCTCGCCTCGTCTGGTCGGCTGCGAGCTGTGCTGGCCATGGAGCAGGCCTGAGCTGACGAACAAACTCCATCTGTCTGGACAGTATCCTCCTCCTCTGGCTGCCGTGATTGCTCTGACGGAAGCGATGGCCAGTCAATCTGGTGAGCTCGTCCTCCCTTCTCGACCAAGCTCACATGCCGCCTCCCTCCCTTCCTCCGTCTCGCTCGTCTCCCTCCACCGTGGCTGACTCTTTTGTGATCCCTTTTCATCAGCTTCCACAACCTCTCACCTCCTCCTCTCGCTGCACCACAACTCTGCTCTCCTCCTCGCTTCCCCGCTGGCGACGTACGGCTGCCAGGCCGGCACGAGACTGTTTGAACGATGGGTCCGGGACGCCGTAGGAGGAGCCGCTAGGGGTGTGACGATCGACGAGATGAGGAAGACGATCGTAGCGGAGGGACGAAGGTAAGTTCCGCTCGACGTGTCCGAGGTGGCTACAGGGGTGGGACGGGGAGGGTCGAGTCACTTGGGACAAGGCCGACTAGAGCTGACCTCGCGTGTCCTGGCGACCGCGATATTTAGCTTCGCCAAGACGGGATCATCAGAGTGCAAGGAGCGCATAGCCAAGAACGTACAGGGTTTTCTCAAGGACGACTGCACCGTCAGTAGCCCTCGTTCTTCATAACGCTCTCTGCGAGGCGAGATCATGCTCATACGTCCTGTTCGCTCGCTCTCGTTGCAGATCTTGACGCACTCGTTCTCGCGAGTTGTGCTGCTCACGCTCAAGAAGGCGCACGAGCAGAACAAGCGGGTCAACGTTTATGTCACCGAGGGCAGGGTCAGTCCATCGCTTCTCTGTCCAGCGCGTCGCTGTCCGCCTCGAAGCTAACCTCGCGCTCGCACCCTCGCTTGCTCTCGAACAGCCGAACTGTGGAGGGTGCGTGCCATCCGTATCGGACTCTCATCGATTCGCTCAAGCTGACTCTGCCTCTCCTCGTCTCGTCGTTCTGCAGACTCAAGACCCACGCCGCCCTGACCTCGCTCGGCATCCCCTGCACGCTCCTCCTCGACTCAGCAGTCGCCTACGTCATGGACCGCATCGACGTCGTCCTCGTCGGATCCGAAGCCGTCGTAGAGTCTGGAGGACTCGTCGCAGGCGTACGTCCCCCCCCCATCTTTCCCCTTTCCCCTTCGTCTCCCACCCGGCTGCTGACCTTGCTCCGACTCGCTGCCTCTTGCGTTTGTGATGAACCAGCTCGGAACCTATCAAATCGCCCTCCTCGCTCGCGCACTCAACAAACCCTTCTACGCGCTCGCGGAGTCGTACAAGTTCCTCCGGCTGTTCCCCCTCTCGCAATCCGACCTGCCTCCCTTGCCCGGCGCCCTGCCTCCTTTGGCGTTCGAGCCCGTTTTACCTTCCCCGTACGACACCACCTCCCCATCATCATCAGAGGAGGAGGAAGAGCAGAAGAGCGCGTCAAAGTATGCGGTAGACGGGAAGAAGGTCGTCGGGATGACGGAGGCGATGTTGGCGAACAACCCGAGGTATGACGTGACGAGTCGGGGGCTGATCAATCTGGTGATCAGTGATGTGGGGATTCTGACGCCGGAGTTGGTGGGGAGTTACTGTGGGATCTTTTCGGAGTAGATGTGAGATGGGATGGGCTGCGATGGGAACTGAACCGGATCTGCGAAATGGCTTGGCTTGTAAAAGGGAGAGAGGGACGGTATGTGTAGGAAAAGAATGGGATGGGAAGGAGGGGGTTGGCGGAGGAGATTAGGAGGAAGAAGGAGGAAGAAAAGCTCTTTGCCACACGCCGGTCTAAATCCCGGGACAAGAAGGCAGACGTGGGAAAGCAAACCTTCATAGATCGATTGGTCATGAGTGACAGAAAGAAAACGGTGCTACGGCGCCTCACGACGAGCTTCAGTCCGACGAGTCATCGGGCAGACTGTTCCAGACAAAGGTGCCTTCGACCCTGGGCTCGAAGACCCCTGCATGTGTCGACAAACGGCACGCGTCAAGGATGAGTCTGTAGACTCGCGGATGCAATGATAAGAACATGAGACTGACCTCTCGCTCGATCTGCTCTGGCAGCGTCCGCCGCCCAGATCCGCTCTAGATGCTCCTCCTGAGATGCGACATTGTCGAGAGTGAGACAAGAGCCGAACTTGCTGGCCCGTTTAATCTCGATGGTCCGTTGGAAGAAAGACACCTCACGAAGAAAGACACCTCACGACCGTTGATATGGAATTTGGGCTCGAAGTCGATCTCTGGGTGCGAGAACGCTGATCCGACCTCGCTGATGTCCATGGACCGCGACGACCCGGAGGAGGATCCCGTGTCGGAGGTTGGGGAGCGACGGGTCGACAGGTCGACTCTGGCAGGGTGAGGCTCTTCGGCCGCGACAGGAGGCAAGCAGGCGCCATCTTCTCTCCCCGTCTTGGCCTTCTTGCTAGCTGGCTCAGTGCGATCGGACAAGCTCCCATCACCGACGCCATCCAACGCGCCCGCGCCATCGCTCGCGCGCCTTTTTCCGTTCGACGGTCTCGGGTGACCTGGTGGTCCCTCCCAAAGATCGAGTCCTCGCTCGAGCTCGCCGGTGATAGTGCTCGGCGTCTCGGCCCACGGAGAGGACGACGAGCCTATCGAGTTGGGGAGGAACGAAGGTGGGTACTGGAAGGCGGGCAGCGACGTCGTAGATGCTTGTGACCCTCTCGATCCGACCGAGGGCGGTGGTCCACCGTCGACGGCGGACGACTGCATCTGAGAGAATCGGAGCACCTCGGCTAAGTCCCACTCCTCGCCACGTCTGCAAAGGAAGACTTGAGTCAGAAGTGGGGCGATATGCAGATTGATTGGAGTGTTTGTTCACGCTGACATATAGAACTGGTGCAGTTGGGCGAAGGCGGTATCTGAACCGAGAGGGAACACGGTCTCCAACGCGGATGTCGGAGGTACGGGAGCCCGCGATGCGAGAACGGAGAGAGGAAACCGGTCGGGCGTCGATCTTCCAAAGCCTGCCTCATCGGCAAGCGGGCTTGAAGGTGAGTGACCTGTATCAACGTCGACGCCTTCAGTCGCTCCCGTAGACGAGATAGGTTGCTCAGAGCGTAGGCTGCGTGCTGCAGAGGACCCTGCGAGAGCTTCTTCGTCGCTGGATGCTGCCTTGTCAGTCACGTCGATGCGAGCTCCGGTGACGACTCCTGTCTCGGCGCACGTCTGTCCGCTGTCGAGGTCGACGCCGTCCATCGAGAAGACGAGGTCCGTCGCCGCTCGCTCCTGCCCAGTCTTCTCCGAGAAGTACCGATCGCAGTTGTCGAACAGTTCCAACAGCGGAGCGATGGAGGCGACTTTCCGTCTGCAGTCGATGTCGGATCGAGAGGGTGAGCTGGATGCAACAGGACAAAGTCAGCAGGGCACTGACGCCGGAAAGCAGGGCCGGGCGTACGTGTAGCGGATGTGAAGACGCAACCAGTCAACTGTGACAGTGGATCCGAGTACACAGATCAGCAGAGATATTGAGAAAGCAAGCATGGGCGAACTGACTGGGTGGCAAGAGCTGAACAATCGGCTTCTTCTCGTCGTCCTCCTCCTTGACGGACACGTCCATCTCGACCGTCGCGTCGGCCGGCTGTCTCATTGCCACCAGAGCTGGCTCATCTGCAGCTTGATCCTCTTCCTCCTTGATGACGTTGACTTTGATGGTTGACTTGGCGCGACGGCATCGCTGAGCTTCCATAGCGGCCAGCCACGAGTCCGGGTTGTCCGGGACGACCACGCCGTCGATGGTGAATGTGAACTGGCCATCGTTGACGAGAGAGACCGAAGGAATGTTGTTCTTGATCACAGAGATGGCCTCCTGCAAGATTCGAAAGACGCGGTATGGTGAGCGGGATGGACGCGATCGAAGCGGAACAGAACCGAGAGAGGACGAGCTCACCTCACGAGTCGAGTAGAGCGCCATGTCCCCTCGTCGAGGCTCGACCTGACCGGTGATTTCCACCTCGTACTCGTTCAGCGTGGCAAGTGGCGGCATGTCGAAATAGCAGCCTGGACGATGGTGGGCGATGGCGGGAGGACCACGTCAGCTTCACAAGCTCGTCAACCACCCCCTGGAGGAAGGGTCAGCTCCGCCCGTTCTGCCTCCGCCAACGTCAGCCTCATCACATCCTCAGCCAGGCCACCAGACCGGCCCAGAGCGGGCTCAGCGAGCCATCACTACCTGTCAGCTGTCCTGGACCATGTCCACGGGCGAGGGTGTCGACGTTGGAGACCAAGCGAAGGGAGCTCATGTTGAGCTCGAGCTCATCCCGTCGAGCTCACGCAGACCCCGCAGTCCAGCCTGCTCGACGCCACTGCTTCTCCTTCCTTCGTCTCTGGTCAGACGAGCACGAAACGCACACAGAAAACAGTGCAAGACCGTCATAGTCTCTACAGAAAGTCCGCCGTAGCAACAAGGGGTGCGGGCAGCTCCACGCGTGTCACGTGACTCTCGCCAGCTGATCAGTCCTCCCCTCGAGTTGTACCGCACATATCGACGCACTTGAAGTTTCGGGTAAACTCTCAGCGTTCATCGGATCTCACACTGCGAACAGGCAGAGATCTTTGTCTGAAGCCTTGCAGACTCGTCTTGTCGCTCGCTTGCCGACCTCGCAGCCGCCCGCCCGGTCCATCCCCCCCACCCCGCATCCACCATCACCGCCCAGCTCGCTTCCCCTCTTTACCCGTCCCCACTCTCCCAGCAAGTCATGGGCGGCGGCCAACCACCACCTTACCACCCTCTCGACCCTGCACCCAACTCTCCTTCCTCAAGATCTGTGCGTGTCCGTCCAGTGCCGCACCGTGTGAGCTCGCCGAGGCTGACCTCGCTTCGCTCTCCCAATCGTCCGGTGGTACGACAGTCTGGCTCGATGGTAGAGATCATCGTTCCCTCTGGTGACGAGGCTCTGAGGATGAGCAAGCTGCTGTACTCAAAGTCGCATGTGTACGTGCAGCCGACGAGCTTCACAAAGGACAACGTCGACGGGTGGGTCGCGATAGTCGAGCAGACGGTACGTCCTATCCTTGCCAGGGTCCTGGCTACTTCTTGGACGGAGGATACATGTAGGGAGAGGCGGGACACGACTTGCATCACAACGCGTCATCTCGAGGTTGAGCAGACGAGCTACGTCGATGTGGAGCAAGCAGGGACGGAGGGGTCGAGCTCACGTAGTCCTTGATGCGAGCCGCTGACCTTGCTCTCCATCATCTCTGTACAGGAGCCTCGCAAGATGCTTCTCAGCTGGATCCCGTCTTCGCTCGCCCGAGGTCGGCAGGACTATGAGTCGTTTCTGCGTGCTGAACGGAGTGAGCCGGGTGGGGCGGCCGGAGCCGATGACGGTGAGCTCGCTTCCCCTCTTCCGCCACTTCCTGCCTGTCTGCCAGGACCGTCTCGTCTCACCTATGGAGTTCGGCGGGACTATCTGCGATCTATCCAGCTCGGGCTGACTTCCCGTATATCCTGCTGTCGCAGACTACGTGCTCGTTCAGCCCATCCCGGAGCGAGGCGAGTCGTACGCATTCTCGGTTGCGCTCTCGTCCGTCTACTCGATCATCGTTTACCCGCCCTCGCTCTCAAAGTGGTACGGGAGCGTCACCATCAACCTCCACGGAGGACAGACCCTTCCGACGCTGCACTTCCACGACGACGAGTCGGCCTCGACCATGTCGCTCCTCTCACAGCGTAATGCGACCAGCCCGCCCACGCCGACCTGGGGCGGAGAGGACTTCCTCCAGCGACTCCGGGTATACGCACACCTTCTCCGGTCGACGCTGGAGCCCAACCTGTTCCTCGTCAACCCAAACCGGGAGGACACGGAGTTGCACTCGACGACCGTCTTCGAGGACAGTGTCGAGGACATCCTCTCACCCATCCCAGCCCATCAGCGACCTCAGCCTGCCGCCTCAACCTCGGCATACCCCGCTTCATCATCTCGCACACCCACACCGACCTTCCCGTCGCCATCAATGATTCACAACCCCCGGACGTCGATCCTGTCTACCTTCGGCCAGATCACCAGGGCCGCCACCTCCCTCTCGACCGCGCTTCTTTCCCACCCATCCGTCTCCCCTCACCTCCCTGCACCTGTCCGCTCCCTCGTCCACGCTGACTCGCCGACCTTTACACGCTGGTCGAACCTGGCCGGCGCAGGCGAGTACGACTCTGCGCGCGTCTACCTTGCGCGCTGGGCTCGCCTGGTCGCCGAGGAAGGCGAGAGGGCAAAGCGGGCAGAGATCTCGGGCGTTGAGGGTGTCAGGGGAGAAGAGGGTACGGGTGGTGAGTTGGGAGTGTGGGAGGTGCTGCGGGTGACGAACGGGTTGGGCGAGGAGAGGAGTACGAGGGAGAAGGGACGGCCTGTTGGGGCGAGGGAGTGGGAGGAGTGGTGGGACCATCGGGGTGCGCCGTTGGTGGAGGAGAGCTACTTTAGGGCAGAGGCGTTCAAGAGGGTGCTTCCAGAGTCTCTCAATCCGACTCGAATGGTGAAGCTGACGTTTCCGACCTTGTTGCAGGGTCTGGACCCGTCATTGCGTGCGACCGCATGGCCGTTCCTCCTCGGCGTCCTGCCGTGGAAGAGCACGCTCGAGGAGCGGACAGCATTATGGGCGCGGAAGAGGTGCGCTCAAGATCTCGAAGTTCCTCATCGTTGAACGTGACTGACCTCGTCTTCAATGGGTCCATGACTCCGACAATCTCAGCGAAATCTACCACGCCCTCCGGACGACTAAAACGATCAACCCGGAAGTGCGCGCTCAGCCCGAGATCGTCGAGGAGATCCACCGCATCGACGTCGACTGTCGTCGGACAGATCGTGGGCAGGCCATGTTCGAGATCCCAAAGATCCCAGCCGGAGAAGAGGGCGAGGGCGAGGACCAGGAAGAGGGAGGGAAGAGTGCCAGTAACGGTCAGTATTGCTAATCTCGTGCTCGCCTTGGCCGACAATCTTGCTGACCCTCACTCGATATGACTTTCGCAGAGCACGTCGACAAGCTCGCCGAGATCCTCCTCACCTACGGCCTGTTCGAGAAGGACCTCGGCTACGTCCAGGGAATGTCGGACCTCTGCGCTCCGCTCTACGTCGTCTTCGAAGGCGAGGAGGTCGCAACTTTCTGGTGCTTCGTCGAGTTCATGGAGAGGATGAAGCATCACTTCCTCAGGGACCAATCGGGAATGAAGGGGCAGCTGTTAACTCTGCAGCAGCTCATCGCGGTTATGGATCCGGAGCTCTATAGGCACCTCGGTGCGTTCATATCGTTGAAGGGGACGGGCCGAGGAACGAGCGGAGCTGACCGAGCGTGAAGAACCCTTGTTTACCCTTTTCTTGCATGTTCTGGCGGCGGGAGTAGAAAAAACCGAGTCGTTGAACTTGTTCTTTTGCTTCAGGTGCGTGCCGGACATCGTTTGTCTTGTCGTGAACCTGATCTGACCTTGTCTTTTCACTTGCTCGGCCAACAGATGGATCCTCATCGCCTTCAAGCGCGAGTTTTCTTTCGACGATGTCACGACCCTCTGGGAGGTTCGTCTAGCCCACCTCGCCGCCGATACTCCTGTCTCCGCCAAGATCTGACCAACTTCCTCCCCCACGCTTTGAACGACCTCCGCAGAACCTCTTCACCAACCATCTCACCCCGCACTTCCTCCTGTTCTTCGCCCTTGCCGTCCTTCACTCGCACCGAGACGTCATCCTGCGTTACTTGTCCGAGTTCGACGAGATCCTCAAATGTTCGTCCAGACATACTTCTCTCTCTTCTTTCCTCCTTTTTCATCCTCTGACCCCTTCCTCATTGCCCTTTCCCCCCTCTCCATTTTTCTTTGCCCGCCTCTTGTCGATCCCGACCGGACGCTCGCCTCGCCAGACTGCAACGACCTCTCCCTCTGCATCGACCTCCCCTCCACCCTCTCCCAAGCAGAGGTCCTCTTCCTTTCCTTTCGCTCGCTCGTCGCAGACGTCGATCGCCGCCAGGCGATAAGGGATCAGGCGGGCAGGGAGTTCCCGCCTACGGGACAGGAGGGGTTGCACAGGAGGAAGGGAGGACAGGTGGAGAACGAGGCGGACGGGCTGGAGATCCCGAACTTGCCGATCATCTCGGATAATCTGAGGGCGTTGTTGGGGTAGAGAGGGTGAGGTAGGGTGCTTTGCTTGGTGGCCGTTTCGTTTTCTATCTCATCACGAACCTTTCGTCTCCATCTTCTACTACCTGCGATGACATGACCTATACGCGCTCATCCTCTCTTCGACTCCTGTTTCTTCACGGGAAGGAGTGTCATACCTTCTTTTTCCTTTCTCGCTCAGCTGGCGCATTGCCCGGCCAACGAGGTCAACGTTTCGTGTTCGTGAAGAAGAGATGTGTATCCAAAAGGTCCGCTCGGGTAGTAATGAACGCCAGAGAAAAAGGGTACGCGCAAAGAAAGTATCAAAGAAAACCCCAAAAAGTGCAAGGCTGGCTCAACCTAAGCCCACTCATCCTCATCCATCCCCTCCGCTCCACCTGCTCTCAAGTTCGACCCTGACCCTGACCCAGACCCGCTCGGTCCAGTCCCATCGCCCGCCAGCGCCTGCACCTCCGTATTCGGACTCGCACTCTTACTCTTGCTCCCACCCTTCCTGCTCTTCCCCTTCCCTCCCGTCCTCTCCTCCTCCGTCCTCGTCCGGATCTTCCTCAGATCGTCCGCTCGCTTCTTCTCCTCCATCGCTTCGGGACCCCATGTTGATCTGGACGCCCATGAGGTGGACGGCTGGCCAGCGGCGGAGGGGGGTGCTTCGAATTTGGAGGGGACGTGCGGGCGGGTCGTAGGTCCGGCGGTGCGTTTGGATGGGGAGGTTGTCGATGAGGACGCAAAGGCGGGTGGGTGGGAGGCCTGAGGAGCAGTGTTGTTGGCGGTGAGATGCGACGAAGGCGGCTGGAGGGTAGAAGAGGACGCAACAGGTGTCCGATGCTCTTCGTCCTCCACGAGGTACATCTCCATCTCCTCCGCTCCATCCCCATCCCCATCCTCATCCTCCTCCACCGCCGCAGTCTTCACAAACGGCTGGCTATAAACATGCTGCAGCCTCGACGCATACCCCGGTGCGTGTGCGTCGTAGACCGGGTACATCGCGTCAGGCTGGTACATCGCGTAGTCCGAGGTTCCGGTGGTGTCCTGGTAGGTTCGTGGTTCGAGACGGTTCTCGCGCTCCCAGTCGGGGATAATGTACTCGTCGAGGGACTCGTCCCCGGCGCCGTCGTCGTACCCGCAGGAGCCGAAGTCGATGACGTCGAAGCTGGAGAGAAAACATGGGTGGAAGGGCGAGAGTCAGTGGTGGCGTGACGAGGAGGCGTCTGAGAGAAAGGATCCGAGCTCACACAGTCATCCCGCCCCTGTTGCTTGCCGACACGAGATGCCTCCCAGAGAACGCCACCTGCCAGACGCCCTGCACGCCGGTCACCAGATCTCGCACAAAGCTTCCATCTCGAACGTCCCACATCTTGAGCGTGCCTTCGCTCCCACTGATGATCTTTGTCTCATCGTGCTGGAAGCAGGTGATGGCGCCCTGGTGGGCGGTGAGCGTGTGCTTGCAGGCGAGGGTCGTCGCGTCCCAGACCTTGATCGTCGAGTCAGCCGCGGCGGAGACGAGGTTGTTGGGCGAGATGCAGAGGAGACCGACGAGCGAGCCGTGGCCTTCGAGGGTGGAGATGCAGGTTCCGTGAAGGAGGTCCCAGACTTTGACGGTGCCGCTGCGAGATCGGAGAAGAAATGGAGTCAGCGACGCTTTCAGCTTAAGCCAGGCAGCAATTAGACGTACTCCATCGAGCCCGAGGCGACGCGGTTCCTCCTTGCGTCGAGGACGACAGAGTAGACTGCGAACGGAACAGAAGGAGGCCAATCAGCAGGCCTTACGCGAAAGCTCGACGCGACCGGTGAGGAAGCACTGACCCTTTTGCTGATGTCCTCTGAGAACGTGCAGACACGTGCCCTTGACGATGTCCCACACTCTGACGGTACAGTCGTAGCTTCCAGAGACGCAGTACTGTCCGTACGCGGCGATCGCTCGGACGGCGTTCGTGTGTCCTTCGAGGCAGTGGTTGTGGAACGGGTTCTCGTGCGGAAGGACAGGGTCATCGTCTTTGCGAGCCTTGTGGTTCTGAAGATAGACGAACAAAGAAGAGAGATCTGGTTAGCTGACTGGGTGGTGAGTGAAGGACTACAAAGGCGAAGGCAAAGACTGGGCACGGACCTTGCCGATCGGCGAGCGGAAGTCTGGCTCTCCTTTTCTCGGCAGTCGCCAGACGCGGATATTGCTGTCGCGAGATCCGGTCACAATCAACGGGTACGGCGGCAGGAACTCTCCGTTCGGTTGTCGGACAGGCTCCACGATTTGGAGGCATCGCTGCAGATGGACGAACGCGGAGAGGCATGAGCGGTGAATGACAGAGACTCAGTCGATATCAATGCAAACTCACGACCGTCGAGGTGTGTCCGTGGAAGACATGCGTCTGCTCCTGCTTCTCGATCGACCAGACACGGACGGTGCGGTCTGTGCTGCCAGAGACGAGCACATCGCCCTTGTACTGGAGAGCCCAGACGCCTCCTTCGTGGCCGTCGAGACGGCACCGGAGCTGACCGTCCTTGATGTCGTAGATGTTGATCGAGTGCTGTTGTGTGAAAAGGGGAGGATGACGGAAGGCTGTCAGCGACGATAGAGAGGTGGTGCAGCGAATGGTAGACGTACGTCGTCGCTCGCCGATACGATCTTGTCGGTGTCGAACTGCAGGCAGGTGACGACGTGTGCTCCGTGACCTAAGCAAGACGAAGACGCGATAAAAGGCACAGAATCAGCCCTGAGATCGAGTAGTGAGAGCGAGAGCCTGTTCTGGACTGACCGTTGAACATGTGCCTTCCGCCGGACGGCTTTGATTTCGCCCAGTTGACGGCCGACTGCTGCCTCATCCGGTAGACCTGCTTGAGCGGATGACTCCTCTGTCTCGTGCCTTCGTCCGATCTAACGCTGCCCTCGCTCCATCCGCGTCCTCTCGCCCCAACCTTCCCACCATCGAGCATGATGCGACCCTCGATCGGCGTTCCCAGTGGGAACTCTGCTTCCCTCTTTGCACGCTTGTCGAGCAGATCCTTGACCTCCCATCTCTTCCTGACGAGATCCTCCTCCTCCTCCTCCGCCCCGTAACCCCACCAGAGGCCGTCCTCCTTCATCCGTCCGACCCAGATGCCTCGCTGGCTGTCGACCATCGCGTTCCACTTCTTGGACACTCGTGCTGCAGCGGCAAGCCCGGAACGAGGGACAAAGGTAAAGATGGCGATCGAGATCTCTGTCGGGAAATGGGTGACAAAGTCAAACTTGAGGGCGGGCGAGATGAACGACGAGAGTCGCTGGATGGTCGACAGCTCCGACCGGCGGAAGCAGTGCATCAGGAAGTGCTCCTTCAGCTTGGCGGGAAGATTGTCGAACGTCGACAGAAGCGATGGCAGCGAGTAGAGCATCGCGAGTTCCTGGCCAGATCCGGTCGACGGCTGGGCGGACGAGTACGTGGTCGTGGTGGTGGTCGTCGAGGAGGCAGCCGGTGGAGGTGGGAAAGGATAGGACGAGGTCGAGAACGAGGTCGGGAGGTCAGGTCTCGTCTTGGTCGTCGGGGAGGATGAGCTGAACGATCGGGCTCGGCCGGCCGACGGGGAGTGATGCAGGTCGGCGAAGGCCGTGGGTGGATGAGGGGTCGGCAGACCGCTGTTGTCCGACTCGCGGAGTCGTTTCCTCGGTGGACTGCTGTTGGTGTCGTGACCTTGGTCTCCTCGATGACTGGCCGAGAGTGTGGGCGAGAGAATGACAGACATGGACGTCGACGAGGCCTCCTCTCCGGCGTTGGTTGAGCTGACGGTGCCTGTCGACTGCTCCCTCTCCTTGCCCTTGCTTCCTCGACCGCTCCCTCCAGCGCTGCCTCCGAGGGCCTCTACGATGCCGACTCTGTCTCTCGGCTGCGACTCTTCTCCCCAGGATCCGTCAAAGTCTCCGCACCTGACCCAACCTCTGCCCTCCTTTGAGGCCCTCTCTGCGTCGGCCTCCTGCTCGTCCGTCGTACCCTCCTCGCGGAAGATGACCTTCTTGCCGTTCAGCGAGAGCGCAAAGAACCGAAGATCCTCGGGCGTGGGTGTCGTGCTGAGGGGATAGCGAGTAGGCGACAGGTGGGTTGGCAGAACGGGCAGCGTCGACGGTGGCAGGAGAGAGGTCGGGTGGGGGAGCCTGACGGGCGGGAAGTGGGTCACCGTCTGGGTCGTGTGCGTCGTCCTGAGCGACAAGTACGAGAGAGAGAGCAAGATCAGCATTGCACCTTTGCTTCTGAGCAATCGGATACCGACCGTGGGCGGACGTACGTTGTGGTTGTCATGCCGGGTTCCCATCGCTGGACGGCCAGGAGAGCTCAAGGTCAGCTCCGTCTTCAGCCTGACCAGGCCACAGAGAGTTTCAGCGATGTGGAACTCACCAGGAACATGGCTCCGTCTGCTCCTCGTACGACGCCGGAGCCTGATGCGACTTGTGAGGCCCCTGCGTTCGGCTGAGGGTGGGCTGCTGCTGACCGGGTGGGGGTCGTCGCAACCTGTCCCGACCCATCCGACAGGCCGTCCATGAGAATGTCCTCACCAGGACCAGAACCAGACATTGAAAACGAAGCCGAGGTAGGAGGCGGATGTGGTGGGATGTGTGACGATGGGTGTTCTGAGGGAGAAGGCGTGTTGCTTCTGAAGGGGGACGTGGCCAGAAGGGGCGGGCAGGTGCGGGGAAGGTCGACGACGAGGGGACGTGCAGGCGAGCAGGGACACGAAAGAGTCAGCTCCTCTATTTCGGCATCTGACCAGCCGGAACACAAAGGGGAGCGAGCTGTCCAGACAAGGAAGCGGGGCGGAGCTCACCTCGGCGGTTGAAGAGGGGCAAGCGGCGATACGCTTCCAGGGGTGGACGAGCTCGACGGCGGATCCGAGCGGACGACCGCAAGAGGTCTACGGATGACTGAATGAACAAAGCAGGTACGTGCAGAAGCACTGGATGTCAGTAGACAAGGTCAAGTGCCGACGAGGAGCTCGAGAGCTGACGAGAACGAGCCAGGCACGTACCAGAGGTCGAGGCGGCGAGAGACGGTTGCGGATGGCCTCCCAGTCTGTCGAACAGCGGATACATGGGATAGGCTTGCATGAGTGAGTGTAACTCTACGAGAAGTGATTTGCTAACGTACCTGGTGTGAGCTCTGATCCAAGGTGGTGGCCGTTTGAGCTTTTGAGGCATCTCTCGGTCAGCTCGCCTCCGCGTTGAGCTCAGCGGTCGCGTCCCCCTTCCCCGCAACCACCCACAGGCCCATCCGCACCCACTTTCGCAGATCAGCATGTCAAGGTAAGCATACGCATATCTACATATCGCATGTCCAATCGGTGCTGACGCGATTGTCTGATTGCAGACGTCGCGAGGAGTGGGACTTGGCCGAGGCGCTCCGACTCTCTCAGATGCAGTCGTCCGCCCTCGACGGTGGACCGCCGCCCTCGGTCGGATCGAGAGGGTCACAAGCATCTACGACGTCGCTGCCCGCTTTCCAGTACCCACCTTCGTTCCTTCCCAACTCGATAGGCTCGTCGTCTTCTCCGTGGGCCGAGACGCCGAGCACTATCACCGTTGAGCTCGAGCGAGGACTCGACCCGTGGGAGGGACCACCAGGTCACCCGAGACCACCTGCGACGGGAGAGCCTGGTAGCAGCTACGGCAGCAGCAGCAGGAACGCACATGCCTCGTCGTCGAGAGGGAGGACACCCTCAGCTGGACCGTCGAGGGTGCCTGCCAGGAAGCCAGCCCGCACAGACGAGCCCGATGACGACGTAGTGCCAGCATCAGACGAAGAGAACGACAGCCAGCCAGGTGAGTGCAATGCATGTATCGGCAGGTTCAGGTCTCTGTGAGTCGAGGCGCCGGAAGGGAGAGGTGGAGGAGGCGAGCTTTGGCCCTCGGGCTCAAGCGAAGGAAGGCCGCCAGACGCGTCCGTTGGTGGTGGAGGACGCGTCGAGGGGGCAATCCAGGCTCTCGAATCAAGGAGACTCGTGCAGGCGGCTCTGGCGAGTCTTCTCCGGACTCCTGGTGATCCTACATATGGCCTCGATCTCCTCTCTGTCGGGCTGCCTCGCTCCAACGGTCCTCGAGCTCAGCCTGTGCTCGAGCTGATCAACCCCTATCCGCCACTTGTGCTCTTCTTCCTCCAGGGCTCGCTCCCTCGACCCTCGACATCTCTTCCTTCACTCAGCAGAAGCCTGCCTCGGACCTCAAGTCGTCGACAGTGTCCAACTTCACATCTCCCTCGGACCGACCAGGCGTCCCTGTCAGCATGTCCAAGAAGGGCCCAAACCCCTTTGCCCGCTCGACCGTCCTGTCGTCCTCTGTCTCGCCATCCACCGCAGCCTCCTCATCCAAGCTCATCCCACCAAGCATTCCACCAAGCTCATCCGACTCTCGCAAACGAACGACCCATCCTCTGTCGAATCAGCTGTCGAGGTCGCCCGCACCCGGAAGCAGCACAAACGTCGCAGCCACCGCATCGCCATCCAGGCTTCGGGTCCTCTCGTCCATCACGAACGACACTCGAGACGTCTCCACCTCCACCGCCCAGAAGGCTGCGAGGGCCAAGTCGACCTCTGCCTCTGCCTCTGCCCCTCTCTCCTCGTCCCCTCCTCGACCAAAGTCAAACCGCCCGAAACCCAAGCCAAACCTCAAACGTCCATCGCCACCGCCGTCCATCGTCCCAGCGACCGCCCAGAATGCGTCGGCCGAGGGCTCGCTGCCTTCCGCGGATGTGGGCCACCTCGCGTCCTCGGCACCTCAGGCGGTCGAGCGTCAAGAGTCGCCCGATCCGCTGGGTTCGTACGAGGACGTCGAGCCTAGCGCGAAGGTCCAGGGCAAAAAGCGCACCAGCGGAGACGTCAACACGTTTGACGGTGTCACGGGCGGAAGCTCGCCCGGGTACGGCGAGCAGCCGAGCAAGAAGAAGGCGAAGGTCGTCAAGGAGAAGAAGGCGAAGCCTACGACCGCTGCCAAGAGGAAGAAGTCATCCGTCGGCGGTGCAGAAGGCGCGGCTACGTCGTCGGCGACTGTCAAGAAGGGGCGGAAGAAGAGCGACAAGGACGAGGACGGGGGATTGGGCAGCAAGGTCGTGATGGCGAGTCAGATCCTCGACTCTGACGAGGACGCAGACAGCTACGCGCCGCCTCCACCTCCACCCAAGCCGAGATCTGTCGCCCCGCCCGCTCCCATCCGAGCAGAGGAGGCCGAGACGTCTGCACGAGATCGATCCCAGTCGAGGGACAGCAGGAGCACGAGGTCAAGATCTCAGTCTCCGCTCAAGAAGTCGACCAGCACGTCTGCTGCCACTGCCGAGCTTCCGCATCCATCGAGCAGTACGGCGACCACCACGACGACGACCAAGAAGAAGCGCGTCAAGTCAAAGCGGGTCAACTCGCCGCCACCTTCACCACAGCCTCAGCCTCAGCCTCAGCCGATCCACGAGCTCTCCGACTCCGAGGACGATCTTGCCTCTCCGCCACCCGCTCCCAAGTCCGCTGCCAAGTTCGGCAAGACGCTCGCAAGGGCCAACGCGAAAGCCGACCAGAAGGGCAAGAAGCGAGCGCAGGTCGACGATCACGAGGAGGAAGCGCCTGCACCTGCGCCGCCTCGAGACGTGTTTGATTCCGATCCGGACGAGAAACAAGACGAGCAGCCTATCGCCGCACCTTCGAAGAAGAAGAGGAAGAAGGCCATCAACGACTCGGACGACGAAGAAGCGCTCGCCGCCGAACCCTCACCGCCGAAGAAGGCCAAGAAGGCCTCGCCCGTCAAGAAGGCATCTGCACCAAAGGGCAAGAAAGGCAAGGCGCGCGCCGAGCCAGAGCCGGAGGCGGAGCCCGAGCAGATTCTAGAGGTCGTCATCGACGTCGAGGGCTCGCAGGGTTTCGCACCGAACGATGCGGAGGTGGAGGAGGAGGAGGAGTCACAGGAGAGCCCGATAGTCGTCGCCAAGCCGAAGGGGAAGGGTCGAGCAAAGAAGGCGTCGCCGGCGAAGAAGGGTGCGAAGGCGTCTCCGGTCAAGAAGGCGGCCAAGGGAGGGAAGAAGAAGAAGCAGTCAGAGTGGGACGAGGAGGAGGAGCAGGAGGAGGCAGAAGCTGAGATGGAGCCTGAGCCGGAACCAGATCCGGAACCAGACGTAGAAGAGGAGGATGACGAGGAGAAGAACAAGGAGAACGTGAGCACTTTGACCTCCCTTCGTCCATCCCCTTCGCCTCCGACGCTGATTGATCCTCAATCACTTCATCGTGTAGATCCCCTCTTCGCCACCAGCCGTCATGAACCGCAAGCCTGCCCCGAAAGCCAAAGCGTCGACTCCGTCCGTCTCCACTCCCGGCGGACCCTCTGTCGACAAAGCCTACTCGATCCCACGCCACGTCCCTCCGACCAAGATCAACCACACACCCTCTTTCGCCGATCGTGCCAACTACACCACCTCCAAGAGCGTCCGAGACGCCCGAGCCGTCTCCGAGAGCCCCGTCGCAAGCGGATCGTCCACGACCAAGAAAGGCCGTCGCAGTTCGTCCTTCTCTTTCGCCTTATCTTGTCCATCTCCCTCCACTGACCTTCCCCTCCATTCTTTCTCCCTCTCTCTAGCCTCCCTCCTCTCGACCATCATCGCCAAGAACGCCAACAACACGCCCGAACCCCTTCGCCCGGGGATCAAGCGGCAGGGTCTCCCTCGCGTTCACGTTCCGCTACACGCGAACGTCGGTCCTCCCAAGGCCAAGCTCGAGAAGGCGCCCGAGAAGAAGGTGCGGCCGAAGAAGTCGGATGTGACGGAGGAGGACTTTGACGAGGACGAGTGGGAGGAGATGGAGCGGGAGAGGAAGAAGCGGGAGAAGAACATGGATTGGGGGGAGGTGTTTTAGGGTGGGCGACTTGCATGCGTTTTGGTTGGATTATCGTTTCTTCTTGGACTTGGATCGTTTGTTCATTCGATTGGCATGACTGACATACTTCCGGACATCGAGACCTGGATCTTCCGGATCCACTCCCGCGCGAGCTCACCACCCTCCCTCCCTTCTTCCCCCACACACCCATCACCACCTCACCCGACCATGTCCCGCCCTCTCCGCCTCATCCGCACCATCCACTCCCCCTCCCCCCTCTCCGCCCGCGGCCACCTCCCCGGCACCCCCCCTACCCTGCCCCCTACTCCCCCCGTCTCCCCCCTCCTCACCTCCCCTCCCAAACCCGTCCCGTCCTACCGCTCGCCCTCCTCCCTCTCCACCTTCCCCCCCCCACCTCCACCTCCACCCTCCGCACCCACCGACTCCGACGTGGATGAATCCGACCCGTATAGGAACTTTGTCCCCCCTCGTCTGACGCCGCAGAAGGATCTGGCTGAGGAGCTGCTGAGGCGGAGGCGGGAGGCAGAGGCGGAGAGGAAGCGGAGGCATGGAGGGGTGTATACAGAGTTGTTGCCCGGGATGGTGATTCCGTTTTGTATAGCGTTGGGGACGTATGCGGTGAGTACTGACCTTTAAATCAGGGGAGAGAGAGGACGGGGAGATGGAGAGGAGGACGGACGGAGGGGGTGAGTTCGACCGGACTGGGGTCGATGAGCAACGGAGGTTCGGGTGATGGGCGGGCCATCAGTGGGGTCAGGTCGACAGAGAATGGGCCGGCTGGGTCAGGAAGATGTGCTCGGTGTGCATGTGCTTGAAACCTCGCTGCGTGAGACGCTTGCAGGGCGAGGCGAGCATCCTCGTGCGTCGAGTGGTGAGCTCGCGTGTCGAGCTCACCCTCGCTTCAGTCCCGCTGCCCTTCAACTACCAGTCAGCTCTGCTCTCTGGGCGTGACTGACTCCCGATCTCTCCATTCCTCCCTCAAATACCTCTTCTATCACTCCAGGCGCTCAAAGCTCTCCGCGAACACCTCGCCACAGAACGCGAGACGACAGAACTCGCCTCAGAGGTCTTCGACAAGCAGATCGCGCTCGAGCGGGCACTCGCTCAGTCGCTCGCCGCCCCTCCACCAGAGGCCGTGCTCGTCGGACAGAGTGGAGAGGAGAAGGCCGTTGCACCGGGTGTGACTGGAGGGAAGAGCTGGTGGAAGGTGTGGTAGTCAGACTGGGTTGGATCGATGGACGCTTCTTCCTATTGCACTGGGTCGCTGTAAGCGAGGCCAGCTTCCATGTTGAAACTTTTGCTCCGTCTCAGACGTCGAGCGCAGGTACTTAACTTGGTGAGTGAGCCTTTCTCTCGCGACCGCCTTGAACGGCGCTGGTGCTGACGGTCATCTGGTCCCGCTCAAATCATTCAGATCATTCAGATCATCCTTTTTCTTCGGTCCCCGTCGTTCTCTGTCAGCCTCAGCCATGGCTACAAATAGCTATGACATGCCTTCAGCCGTTGTGGCCCAACGACGACCGACCGCCAAACGGGCCTACCGTAACCACGTCGAGCTCTCTCTCGTATGAGCTGCCCGCCCGCCCCTCGACTCGCCCGGCGCGTTACCGTCCACGACCTGGGCGCCTGCTTTGCAGACCCCTCGAAGGTGTATGATGTAGCGGATATCGAGATCATCCTTGTGAGTCTCTTAGTTTCATGATGACCGCTTCAAGCTGAACTGACCAGACCTTCTGTGCTCAGGCGGCGATCTTCACCAATCTTGAGCTGGACAGCTGGCTAAAGATTGTCGTTCGTCCACTCGAGCTTCCGTCCCTCCATTCGCGCGCTTGGCTTGGGTCGAGACTGACTGTCTCTTCGGCTTACCAGGCTGAGTTCTCGAGTCACTACCTTCCGGCTTTCATGGCGTTCATCTCGGCAAGGCTGGAAGACCCCGCCACGTTCTCCAAGCTGTACGAGTCTCTCACTTTCGGCTCGCTCATCAAGACCTGCTTCGACCTGCCGTACTATTCCAAGTGGCTGAGGGAGTCGCCTCGCGAGGTCGGGATGACCCTCACGAAGGCGTTGCTCAACTGGCTCGAGTTCGAATTGAGGATGTTCCGGCATCTACCTGTCGCCCATCGAGTACGTACACCTTCTCTACCTTCAGTGCTGAAGTCCCGAGAGCCAAAACTGATACATTTTGCCCACGTTCCCAGACTTTCTCCGGTTCCGAATGGGCGCTTCTCGACAAATGGACCGAAGCGGTCAGCATCGTCCTGAACCGGACCGTACGACATCTTCCGAGCCCAACAGATCCTCGTGACCCAGATTCGTACGATCCGTACCTCATCAACCTGCGTCTGGTCAGCAATCTCAAGGTCTTGACGCGCAACGAGGCGTTGATCGCCGTCCATCTCGATCGGCTCAAGTTCACCAGGGCGCATCACACTGCCACGCACGTCACCGCTATCGCATGGAACGGACCGCGAGCGCTTGTGAGCGAGCACTATCGGACCTCGACTTGGGACACGTGCGCTGTCAAGCCTGATCCGAGTGGCGAGCCGTATGTGTTGCCCGGACTGGACGACGAGTTGAAGGCGTGCGCTCGGGTCAGTCCAACTCCTTCATCAGCGCTCGACTCTAAAGAGCTCATCTGACGTGCTTCTGCTTTTTTTACTTTACATCCAGTGTCAAGCAGTCCGCTACTGCGGCCACGGTCGGTCGTTTCCCTCTTCTCTGTCGCCGAACGCCTTTGAGACTGACTCTGTAACTCTGCATCCCCTGTAGGTCACCAGAAACAGCACTGGAAGAAGGGCGGACACAAGCACATATGCTTCGAGACCAAGTGGGAGCTGTAGAAGCGCGATCGAGAGCTGGACCGGGGCAGTCGAGGGCATGCTCGATGATCGAGAGAAGGTTCGGGCACGTAGGTCTTTAGGTCCACATGCTAGTTCTGCGTGATGGACATGAGTCTCTACCACGGTCTCGTCCGCTCCTCGAAAAAGCAAAGAGAAGAGAGAAGTGGCCATCGACTGCGTGGGTCTGCGTGAGCTCGACAAAGTGGTGAGCTCGTCTTTCCTCCCGCTCTGGGTCTCCCGCTCGGCACCTTCAAACGACGACACGGCTGATAACGCTTGGCCGTCTATCACAACTACTCCTCTGATCTCTCGTTTACTTGGTTCAGGCATGGCTTTGAGCTCGTTCTTGCCTCGCACGTCCAGGAGGATCCTCCCATTCGGCCTCGTCCATCTCCTCCGTCCACCCGGTCGAGCTCGCTATGGCCCGTCTCACCGCCTTGGCTGCCCCCAGGTGATTGTCAACGCACCAATACCCGCTCGGATACATCGCGACAGGCCCTCAAAGGCTGAGAAGACGAGGGGACCGTTCTCGTGCATCGGTTGGGAAGGGTAGGAGGCGGCCGGGGAGGCGAGCTCGACACGGCGAGAGCTGGCCGTCTATGGTCAGTCCATCCTCTCTCCATTCTCGCAGCTTGAGCTCATGCGTCAGAGAGCTGACGATGTCCGTGATCTTGCCTCTTCAGACATAGCACGCACGACTTCGTACTCGTCCGCTTTGTGCCTGGAGTCTCGCAGTGCATACGGAGCATGGTCGTCAGATCGACTCGACAACTCATAGGAGGGAAAGCCGACTTCTCTCGCACGGTCGACCTCCACTGCGCCCGGTTTTCAAGACGCGACGAGGACATCACGAGGTCAGTCCAGACCCAGACGCCCCGTGTCACCCTCGCGAGCGAGAACCGCCTCGATACAGCCCGTCCCTGTATCGATTGTCTCGAGAGTGACACCGGCCGAAAGCTCCTTTCAACAGCTTTCAGTGACTACCACTTTCGCGCGGATCAGACTGTATTCGCATGCGCCAGGACGACGCAACCTCGCCGGACTCGCTTCAATACGACCTACCGCCACCCCAACTTGTCCGATCCCGGAAAGAGCTGCACTGATGTCAACATACGGCTCGACGCTATCTACAATCAAGAGGAAACGACAATCGAAACATACCAGCGCTGTATCGAGCCTAGAAACGTCGGTGGTCGACGGGCATCATTTCGTTCGGATCTGGACCGACTGTGCGAGCGGACCGTCACGTCGGGATGGGGGGACGTCAAAAGCGGGCTTCCCACCCTTCGTTCGGCCTGACCATCAACCACCACCTCGACAAGCAACTCAAGCTCGTCGACCTCTTTCCAAGATCAAGACTTAACCCGCTCGACTCAAGAGCCATGTTCTCCACCCTCTTCTCCGCCGCCCAGTCGGTCGCACTCACCGTCACGTACGTCGCCGTCGGGACCACCGCTTCTCTCGCCTTCAAAGCTCTTTCTACCATCATGCCTGTGAGTCGCTTCCTCCCCTACTCCGCCCTTCGCTGGTTCGGGTCGGCTGGTGGACATCGGCCAGGACGCTGGCTCCAGCTGCGGGCGGCGAGCTCGAGCTCGCCCCGCTCGAGCTGTTCCTCTCGTCGAGCTACATGCGTCCGTCCTCCCTGTATTGCATGCTCATTACGCCCCGCTCTGGTCTCTGCTTTTCTCCAGATCGACACTAACACCCAAGCCATCACCGCCTTCGCCCTCGATACCAGCGCTCACGGTCGCTCCGTCTCGACCCAGTCTGTCTCGTCCGCCGCCTCGTTCTCCTCGGGCTCCTCGACCCTCTACCCTTCCCCCTCGGACTCGGACACTACCACCGACTCGGACGCTACCTCTGACTCGGAGGACGAGACCTCTGCTCCCATCAACGACAGCATCGGTGCTTGGGTGGAGGGGGCTTACAAGGTGAGTCCCTCGTTCCTGTGCCTGTGCCTGCGAACTTTGCCCTTGCTGACTTGATCCTTGCATCGCTTTTGTAGCACATCCCTCTCCCTGCCTCGCCTGCTCTGTCTACGATAGCTCGCTTTTCGGACGAGGAGCTGGTCTCCTCTGTCCAGAACGGCAACTCGTCGTCGTCGGACTCTGACTCGGACGGGCTCAAGACCCCTCCTGCGACCGACCTCGAGCTCGTGGCTGTCGACGCGAAGGAAGTAGGCGTCGTCGTCGTTGCTCAAGAGGGGACTGTCGGGGTCACCGAGGAGGAGTCGCCCATCTTGCACGCCCCGGTCATCGCTCAGGTCGCCCATGTCGAGGCCACCCACCACACGGACGACACCGTCTCTGCTGCCATCGCCCTCCAGGCGGAGACCATTGCTACCGTTGCCCTCGCTGCTTCGATCCCTCTGCCGAGGTCGAGGAACAACATCCGCAAGCCAAAGGTCAAGGCGGTCATCGTCCAGGAGCCCGTCGTCGCCTTGGTCGCCGCTTCTGCCAAGAACAAGAACAGCAAGAGGAAGGACCGAAACAAGAAGAACAAGCAAAAGGTCAAGCCGGAGTCGGTGCCCTCGCTCGAGTTGACCTCGAAGCCAAAGTTGGCCTTCCGAGTCGACGACAAGGCGGTCGACCACCCCATCTACCACTCCGAGGACCTGGACGTCGTCGCCGCTGCCTTCCTCGCTGGTCCTCCTCCTCCCGACGTCGGTGTGTGGCCGACCGAGGACGTCCAGATCATCTTGTCCATTCCCATCACAGCCGCCGTCGTCGCCCCGATCGTCAACCTCCCACGCAAGCGACATACCCCGCCCGTCGCTCGATCGTACGCCAACGCCCTCGCTCACAAGGTCAACGCCTCGCTTCAATGCCACTTACCTGCATCTGCCCGAGGCCGAGTGACCTCGTCCTACGCTGCCAGCAAGACGATCCTCATCGGATCCGTCCCCATCTCGGTCGCACCACGACCGAACCACACTCGCCCTCGATCGACTTCTCTTCCCTCCTCCTTTATTACTATCACCGCCAAGGTCGGTCAGCCCATTCCGACCCGCCTCGCCCACATCTCTCTCGCTGCAAAGCATATCTCACCCAACGCCTTCTCAGCGTACATCGACATCGATCTCTCCCTTCTCTTCCCGCCTCCCACTTCCCTCCCTTCTCCAAACCCACTCCTCCTCGCTGCCTCGATCGAAGACCTCGACGACTCATACGCATACTACTACCCTCCTCCTGCCACCCCGTCATCGTTCCGCGGGTTCCGGCTGGCGGTCGTTGAAGGGCGGATTGGGGGCGAGAGGGCGTTGTTGCGGGGAGAGGGACAGATGGTCGAGTTTAAGGCGTTTGGAAATGGGAGCCGACGGGTGTGGGAAGGCAGGGGAAGGAGTAGTGGGTTGCGATGGGAGTGTTGTGTTGCCTGAGGATGGTGGATGGGCGGGAGGTGAGATGGAGGGCGGGAGATGACGCTCATGGACGCTTTTCTTTTGTTCTGCTTTGTTGTGGCTCGGACTGTTCTCGTATCTATCTATCTATCTAACTGCTTCTATACCCATCTCTATTCCCGCCTACCTCACCCATCCTCTTCACTGCCCGTCGTGTTTGCTTTGTTCTCCCATCCCGGAACCCTTCGCTTCTTCGCTTTGTTGTTCTTGTTCTTGTTCGTGCATTCGTATCTTATCTGCGTTTTGTATCATCTGGGCTTGTCTGCGAAGGATTATGGAGAGAGTGTGGCGTTGAGCGCGTCGAGCAGGGTGGACTGCGGGGGTCCGGGTGAGCTCGACGCGATGAGCTCAAGCTCAACATGAGCGCCTCGTTCGTCCAACCCACAGTACCTCCGCACGAAAGCACGCAGCAAGGAGCTGATGTGTACTGGCAACATGTAGCGCTCGATTGTACGGATCTGCTGGGTCTGGCTGGGATGTGATGAGGCTTCTGTGCTGGAGCACGAGCGGGCGGAGCTTCCTGCCCTTATCAGAGGTCAACCTTTCCTGGCCACCACTCCCAATCTTCCTCGCAACCATCATCTCCGCATGCGACACCCTGACGATGGACAAGAAGCTCGCCACCTACAAGCTTGTGCACGGCCAGGACGAGGCCGAGTCGATCGTAGCCCTGCTTCGCCCGACGCAAGAGGTGAGCTCGCCGTTCGTCGGCGACCCGTCAGAGTCGCCACCTTCGCTTCGAGCTGACCTTGCGCTTTCCTCTCAATCTAATTGCCATCCACAATACAGGCCGCCATCGCTTTCGTCAAGGGTGCGTTTGAGTCGCTGTCGTCGGTGGACGCCTCTCAGCTGTCGTTCTCGATCGACGGTCAACGGATCGCCAACGAGCCAGACGTCTGGGAGCTCTACCTCGCAGACATCTCGTGGAGACCATCCCTTCAGGTCAAGGTCATTCAACCGATGCGCTCCGGGAGAGAAGGGCAAAAGATACTGGAGAGGCAGTCTTCGGATGGTGAGTCGGTCGTCAGTCCTCGCCTTGGTCGTCGCGTCCATGCAGTCGCATGAGCTGACCGCATGTACTCGATTGACAGTTCTGAACAAGAACGCAGTCGACACAAGCGTCTCGTCGTCGGCGTCGAGCAATCCCGCAGGTGGCGTGGTGCTGTGCGGTCCAGGAGCCCAAGGTGTCGACGTCAACCAAGCTCAACAAGTCTCATCTCGCCCGCTTGCCTCGGCAGCAGCCACGGACGTCACCTCACTCGAATCGCCTCCAGCTGTCGACTCGCTTGGCTCCGAATCGTCTCGAGCACCCACACAACCCGTCAAAGCTGCCTTCCAGCCACCTTCCGCCCAGTCCGTCGTCCTACTCGTCAATGCCGTCGGACCAAGGGGAGATGCTGCTTCTCCCATCGAACGAGCCGGACCCAGCGCGACCGCCCTCGCCAAGAAGCGAGCCGTCGATCACAGCGTCATGAGCTTTGTCGCCGTTGACTGGAACGACTCCGGTCCCGCTGAGCCGGCAAGGAAGAAGATCAAGGTCGTCGAGGAGAACGCACGCGAGCCTGCCGCCGGGTCGAGGGAGCCGCCTCTTGCCGAGTCCCAGTCGTTGACAAAAGCTGGGCCAGACAGCCCGTCGGATCGGTGGACAGTGCTTCCGCCGGCGGCAGAAGGGGCTGGACCGTCAAGAAACGCCTCAGCGTCGACCACACATGACAACGATCACGCTCCGCCGCCATCTGTCGCTGGCACGAACTACACTAGCTCCAAAGAGCCCGATGCCGCTCACAAGCTCGCATCGTGATCAAAGCTCAAGCCCTACCTCTCGCCACCGGACTCCTCTCGTGCCGTTCTGGGGCCAGCTGGTCCGGTCGTCGTCGTCGGCCAGGCGATGCAGAGGTCCCACGTCCCATCGTCTTCTCTTTCATCGTCTCACTCGTCAGCCGCAAAGTCGTCGCGCTCGAGTCAAGCCTCGCCATCGGCCGGGCGCCTTCCTAGTCCCGACAAACATCCCGAGCGACCCACCTCGCCCTCTCCGCTCAAGTCACCAGCACGATCGGCAGAGTCAACGCTCGCAGCTGATCGAATCTCGACCAAAGGGCGACCTCTCGACGGGCGACAGACGGGCGCCAAAGCGGGAGTCGTCGACGGCACTCGCATCAACGTGGCCGACAAGCCCAGAGCTGCCCCCTCGAACGCCCGCGCGCGATCGTCAACTCGCTGTGTGGACGCGCCGAAGGCAACTCATGACGCGACCAGAGACGCCAACGGACCGAGTGGCTCAGACGCTGAGGATAGCGACAGTCTGAGCGACTCCGACGAGGATGAGGAAGCGCTGTACTGCGTCTGCAGGACGAGATGGGACGGCAAGAGCAACATGTTTGAATGCGATTTGTACGTAGGGCCCATCTCGGACCGAGACGTTCCAAGTCCTGACTGGCGTACTCTCCAATTCCTCGGACGTTGCAGGTGCAGCGAATGGTTCCACCCCGACTGCATCGGTTCGACCGCCGTCGCGCTGCAGGCCATCTCACCTTGGGTGTGCCCGGTCTGCCGATCCTAAGCGCCCTAGGATGGGCAGTCGGGCTTTTCTGGCGCGAGGCGGGACCATCTGCTGTCAGCATGCATGTCTTTGATCCCTCTTTCGCTCACGCTTGAGACGAAAGAAGAGCGCGACGCGAGCGAAACTTCCTCTGCTCTTTCAGCGTGCTTCGAGGCGCTCTTCGACAACAGACCACCAACGACTACGAGAGCTCCCGATCACTGCACAGCTTGACTTTTCCTCCTTTGTACGACCGGTGGCCGAGATGACGCTGGCCGGTCCTTTGCAAAAGAAGTCAGTCACCTCCGGCGAGGTCGACCCGCGCGGGACCCTGAAGATCGTCCCTTCGTGCCTCGCTCCTCGTCTACGCCAAACCATCACCTGCCCTGTCCTTGCTCACTCCAGTTCCATCCTCGCACACCCTCGCTCTACCACCATGACCTCCTCCCTCGCCGTCACGCTCGCCTCGCTGCTCCTCCTCTCTTCCCCCTCCTCGGCAGCCCCGACCTCGTCCTCGGCTCCTCCTCCAGCTCAGCCGTCGTCATCCTCAAGTCCCTCCTTCAAGTGCACGCCCCTCGACTTTTCTCAGCTTCGTGCGTTCCCTCAAGGGAAACCGCTTTACCTGGCGGACATCCTCAACTTTGCGCTGTCGACGAACGAGGTCGTCCGCCTCGGGTTCAACGGAACAGGGCCGAACGCTACCCTCGGACGAGTCAGCGAGGCAGCGCAGGGTGAAGGATACTGGGGGTTCGAGAGCTGCGAGGGACTCGAGGGGATCGATACGACTAGGTGAGTCTGCCGTGCTGAGCTGTGACAGAGACAGACGAGACGAGGCGAAGGAGCCGAAGAACATGAGCTCACCTCTTCTCCTCCTCCTTTCTTCGCAGCACCACCCCCGGCCTTCAAAAGCTCTTCGGCCACGTCGTCTACACTCCCTCCAACCTCACCCTCCCCGTCTCATCCCCAGCATCGAACCACACCTGTCTCTCCATCTCCAGTACGTTCCAAGTCGTCCCCTTACGTCACCCTCGGTCTCCGCGCTGCCCGAGACTGACCCTCTGGACTGCGCGCTTTCAGCCCCGAACGTGACAGACTACTCGCATCTCTCGCTCGTCGCAGCGCCGTGCAACTACACGAGTGCGGCGCTGGAGGATCAGAGGGGAAGCATTTGGACGTTGAACAATTACCTGAACAACGAGAACAGCGTTTTTGTGCTTGGGCCGAGTCCGGGGTCAGAGTTTTACAACGTGTGAGTGCTTCTGCATGTTTGTCTCGATGCTCGGCCGGTGCTGAGTGCTGATCAGACCTTTGCGATGTTGTCGCCGTGTAGATCCTACGCCGCCGGCCCCTCCTCGTTCAACACCACCACCGGGTCCGGCCTCGACCTCATCCCGACCGGGCTTTCGGCGTTCTCAAAGTTCTTTTTCAAGTCGGCCGATGCGACGTACTAAATCTTTCCCACCTAACAATCTCACACTCTCACTCTCCGGGTGCGCAACACTATGGACACTGCTGCTTCCTCTTTCTGACTTATCTTGCTTCACCCCCCTCTTGCTTTTATCCCCGTTTTTGCTTTCGTTCGTACACCTGCAACCTATTTATCACTTCCCCCATTTGCCATCATCACTTCAGTCTAAGCAACCCCACACAACCCAGCCCCATCCAGCCTCCGTCCACCCTCTCCATCCTCCTCTCTCGGAACAACCCACATCTCCTCCCTCGTCAACACGACATTGTACGACCTTCCACCCTCCCCATGTGCGTCTTCCACCAAACGGATCGCGTCCCCTCGCGCGCCCTCTGGCGGACACCTTGCGCATTGGGTCTCGTCGTTTGTGGGATCTGACGAAAGCAAGACGTGTGCTGATCAGCTCTGCCCTAACGTACGGTGGCAAGCTAAGGCATACCTCTGAACTCCCCCTCTGGTATCACAAAGAACCGGAAACTCTTATGACCCTGTACGCCTCCGCTTAGGGAACCACAATCGTAGGTCCCCACCACAACCACCTTCTTCCCCTCAACGTTACTACCTCCGGAGGCAAGCGCGTCGGACAGAGCACACAACAACCGCCACGCGTGGATCAAAAAGGGTAGACGGGGGAGGTCCGCTTGGGAGTGAAAATCTCGGGTCGAGAGGAGGAAGGAGTAGGGCGTCCTCGGGTTCGGATCCAGCTTTCACACCAACGTAGGGATACATTAGGCTCGGGGTGAGCTCGCATGACCTTCCCCTCCCTCTTTCCACCCCGGATGGGGACTGAACTGACAGAAACGTTGTACAACCCCTCCTCCCCCTTCACATCGCTCTCTAACGGCGCGACGTACAACCCCTCCGGAATGTTCTCGCGAAGGAGGGAAGGGGTGAGCTCGGGATGGGGGAAAGTGGTTTCGGGCCGCCGGGGGGAAGGAGGGGCGATGAGGTCGGAAGAGAGGGAGGTGTGGTACGTTGATATCAGGAGAGAGGCGATTTGAGCGTAGGAGGGAGGGGGGAGGGACATGCTGGGTGAGTGTGAGGGGGGGATGGGAGAGGATGGGAGGGAAGGGCGAAGGGGGAGGCGGAGGCGGAGGAGACCGGGCCGGGTGAGGATTGAGCCGGTGGATCTTTGCGGGTGGGATGAGAGGGAGAGGGGGATGGTGGATGTGTGTTTGTTTATCGATACAAGCAAGGAGAAAAGAGTACAGCAGGGTAGGGCAAGAAAGAACGAGATGTGGGAGTCGAGACAAACTGGAATGGAGTACACAAGGAAGTCAGCTTTGGGCTACGGAGCCGGAGTGGCGAGAGTCGAAGTTAGACGTACCTAGCGAAGATCCTCTCTCTCCTCCTCAGATCGACCCAGTCGACAGTCCCCTCGAGCTCCACGCCCTCTTGACCATCCCCACCACCTTCTCCACCCCCGGCGGTCCCCTCGCCACAATCGTCAGCTCTCCCTTCCCCTCCCTCGTCTTCCCCTCCTCGACACCCATCACCCTCTTCGCCACCCTCGCCAGATCCTCCATCGTCACCCGATCAATCTTCCCCGTCATCTCCGCCAGCGGCATCCGCTTCCCGTTCGTCAGCACCTGCGCCGCCAAGTCCTCGCACTCGATGCGCGGGTCTTCACGGGCGTAGAGCATGGCGGATTTCAGGCGGTTCTTGGCGCGGGAGAGCTCGATGGGGCGGACGGGGTAGAGGAGGTTGTAAGGGTCGAGGAGGGCGTGGAGCTCGTACGCGAGGCGGTTGATGTATTTGTTGAGCACTTGAGGGGTGCAGGTGAGGGAGACGGCGAAGAGGCCTGAGGATGGAAAAAAGGTACAGGTCAGGCACGGTAGGGACGGAAGTGCGCGAAGAGGAGAGCGACTCACCTCCGTCAGAGAAGGGGAAGTTGATCGAGTTGACGTTGTCGATGCCGTACGACCCGCTCATCACGCCAGTGTAGAACCGAGACAGCAGGCCCTTGCCGGGTCCACCTGGTAGAGAGGGACATTGGAGAGAAACGGTCAGCCGCTGGGATCACAGGTCCAGTCCGGGTGAAAGGGCAAGAAGAAAAGAACGAACCTGAAGAGAACGAGGCTCCGTCCCCGAGGAGCATCTGGATCACAGCGAGCGCGTACTGCAGACAAGAAGAGTCGAGCGTCAGTGCCCGTCTCATTGGTACCCGTGTCAGTCTGCTGGACTCACGACATCGTCGTCATTGGCGTCGACACCCTCGAACCCAATAAAGACATGCGAGTTTTCCATCTCCTCTCGCTCCTCGATCCGGATGCCTCCAGTGTAGATTGATCTCGGCAGCCCGATAGCCATCTCACCATCGGCCGGGACCGGTGTCGAGAGCGTCGCGAACGCCTTGGTCGCTTGCTGCTGCTGGGTCTGCGAGGAGGTGGAGAGGAAGGGGGCGATGATGTTGGGGATCCAGCTCGAGCCAGACGTGGAGGTCGGAGGCTTGACAGATGTTGTGGAGTGAGCGTCCTTGACGTAGGGTGTTCCGAGGTGGCCGAACTGCTCCTGCGTTAAGCGGACGAGCAGGTCATGGTCCATGCCCGTTCCAGCGACGACGATCCTCTCTGGCCGGTAGAACTTCTCCCGGAACGCCCGCAGCTTCTCGCTCGTGATCTCTCCCTCCGTGCCAGCCGGCAGTCCTACGCTGGCGACGTCTCCTGCGTCGTCAAGCTCGACGGCGACCTTCTCGGGCTCTGGCAGGTTGGGTCGGCCGAGCGCCTTTCCTCCGAACGCGACGTCCTGGAGGACCTCGATCAGGATCGAGTCCGTCTTCTCGTCATACAGCTGGAGCTCGTAGTTGGCTGCGAGGATAGACTCGGTAACCTCTTCGGGCGTGAGGAGCGGGTGAAGCATCGAGTCCGAGACGAGCGAGAGCACCGGGGAGAGCGACGTTGCGGGGAAGTGGGCCTGGTACAGTGTCGTCTCCCGTCCCATGTGACACGACAGGTTCGATACATGTCGTTCCATGTCGAGGGCGTACTCGGTCACGGATCGGTTGGACGTGGACTGGAAGTCACGAGGCGGCCAAGCGCAAGGGACGTAGAGGGGTGGAACGCAAGGTCAGCTCTCGAGCTCACGCATGTCCCTCGTGGATGGATGACCGGTCCAAGCACCAGCTAGGAGGACTATGAGAACACTTCTCATCGTGATCCTCCCAGTGACAGGCCTCAGGAGAGTTTTGAGCGGCTACAAGAGCGTTCGGCGGTCATCCGACCCGCGCGGACTCGAGCTGAGCTCGATTCTGGACTAGACCCTCGGCCGACGTCCAGCACCTCGACACGCAAGACAGGAGAAAGAGAGACTGACCTTGTAGGCTAGTTTTGCGAGCATGTATGAGAAACCTCTGCTGTCGTCCTGCTCGTATCTTGATCCTGCAGCGACGGTGACGCCGACCGACTGGATGTGCGAGGCCACATCATTCGTCGCAACCACGATCCGATTCGGCAGCGTCGTGATCCGCGTCTCGAGCTGAGGAGGGGAAGGGAGTCAGCTAGGAGCAAGACAGAGACAAAGGCAACGGCCGGACTCACGTCGAGTGATGGTGCTGGTGAGGCGTAAGTGCGTGAGCGGGGGAGGAGCGAACGGAGGGCCGACTGGGTGCCAGGTGCCGCCAACCGGGACAGGTACGAGGGAGAGGCACGAGGAATCATACCTGCACAACAGCGAAAGTCAGCGAGAGTGCTAAACCAAGAAGGACATGAGATGAGGCTCACAAGGAAGAAGAGAAGGAAGCGAAGCTCGGAGGGAAGGTGAGTGGGTGAGGTCACCTCGCGTTCGGTTCAAACTCGCCGGCCAAGCTCACCCTTCACCAGCTGCCTAACGACCAGCACTGGCAAAACACACGCCGTCTCGGATCAGACTCTCGGGACTCGTTTCAGAGCTCAACTTACCTCCCACGACAACACAGCATTGTTGAAAACCTCGTGCGCACGGACATTGTCCTTTGCCTGCCGCCGGCGTCGAGCTCAACATCCCTCCCTCCCCTCCCTCCGACCTAGGCCAGCTCCCTGCTGCCGCTCCTAGCCGATGGCTCGCCCTCCCTTGACCCCGCCCATCGTCGGGCCATCCACCCTACCCACGTACACCCCCAAGACCAAGGATGCCATCTCACGCGTCGGAGCCCTGGACACGATCCATCCGGACCCTCAGCACCCCGCCCGCCAGGCCTTCGCCGGAGTCGACCTCAAGAAAGACGGCGTACGCGTATACGCCTTCGCGGAAGGAGGCATCATGCTGGCTCCCCAGGACGTCCTGCACGACTCGGTAGACGAACAAGAGGTCCGTCCTTCCATCCGAGCTCTCAGCCCTCGTTCGACTTTTGCGAATCGAGAGATCAAACAGGGGAAAGGGGACGGGGGAACCGAGCTCGTGCTGACACGCGGCTCGCACGTCACACCCTTTTGTTTCATCTTTTGCGTGCAAATGGACAGAGCTGGGGCAAGGCGATCGGATACCTGCAGATTGTCAACAGCTCGTCAAAGAAGAAGCACGTCGACCAGATCAAGATCGAGTTTGTCGTCCGGCAGACGATCACGTTCCCGAACGACTTGCGGCCAGAGGCGGACGAGGTGTTCTCCAAGGAGGTCGTGCTCGGATCCAAGGAATCGGGTGGGGTTTGGCTAGAGAAGGGGATCAACACGTGAGTCAGATCATTCTGGTGTACCAGCACATCCTGCGCGGTGACGACTGACGCCACCCCCCGCTTCATCATCCCCGCTTCTCCGCTCCCCAGGTACGAGTTCCTCCTCAACGTCCCGCCAGATACACCCGTCTCTGGTCAAGTCGAAACTGCACCCGTCGCGACCGTCAGCCATCACGCCGTCGGCACCGTCGTCGGATCCGCCAAGGGCCTCTTCGGCAAAGACCTGACCGCCGAACAAGAAGTCTGGGTCTTCGCCGGCGCAGAAGAAGAGGATCTCGGTCTCAACCAACGTATAGAGAGCTACGAGGATGAGCTCGGACCGTATACGATCGACGCGACATCTTCTGTGAGTTGTGTCGTACTTCCTTTCCGCGAGGCCTCCGCTTACGCTTCGCCTTGCTTTCCTCCACCCAGCGCTTCATCGTCTCCGCCCCCCTCTGCATCTCCCTCACCCTCATGTCCCCTCCACCGACCCTCACCGTCTATGCTCTCAAAGCCTATCTCGATCAAAACGTCATCCTCACCTCGTTCCGCTCCCCAGACAAGGTCGTCGCCGTCCAGCTGAAAGGAATGATCGCCGAGCGCGGGTACGGAGGACCCTATACGCCGACGCAGCTGGCAAAGGAGCAGAAGAAGCCGGAGAAGGGGTTGTTCGATGGGGCGAGTGGGGAGAGTTGGGTGTATGAGACGTTTGGGACGCTGGTGAGTCCTTGCTAGACACCCGTTCTGAGTTGACGTTCCATGCTTCTCGGCGCTGACCTCCGTATGTTTTTGAACCCCCTTGCTAGCCCTCCGATAGAGTCATCCGCCCGACGACCCACCCGAATACCAAATCCTGCATCCGCACCACGTCGGAACTCTGCGTCGACCTCTACTTCACCTCGTCCTCGCCCTCAAAGGACCCAAACAAGATCTACATCGCCACCATCTTCCGCAAGGAAGTCGAGCTGAGGTCGTGCGTCCCCCCCCCCTGTCCCTTCGTGGAAGTTTGTGTGTTGTGTGTGTTCTGACCTCGAATTGACTCCCCCCCCCCTTCCCCCCGACTTCCTTTGCGGCGACAAAACGAAACAGATGCTTCCTCCTGAAAGCCCGAATCTCCTTACCGGACTACAAACCCGAGCCCTCCAAGTTCGTGCCGATCTCCAACAAGATTCGCTCGCCCTGCCTGTGCGACGAATCCCCTTCCTCTCTTATCGCCCAGGAGAAGGACTTTATCAAGAAGGCACAGGCGGCGACTACCCCGGCTTCTACTCCGCCACTTCTTTCGCCGGGGCTTGGGTTGGGGGGTGGGGGAGCGTGGGGGGACGAGGAAGGGGGAAGACTGGGGGGGAGGGGGAGGTGGAAGATCGGGGAGATGGTTTATTCGGCCAGTTCGAGTAGGAGTTCAAGTAGGAGGAGGGATCTGGGGAGTTAGTGGAGTGTTGAGAGGAAAAATTGGGCATGGAGATCGTTACTGTAGTTTGATTTAGAGTAGGAGGTATGGAGACTGAGAGTGAAGAAAGAAAAGCAGAGTGCAAGAGGAAAGGTAGACGTGGGGAGGATGGGAAAGGCTAGGCTGGTTGAGCTGATGCTTGATAGGCAGGCTAAGAGAGAAAGATCGAAAGCAAGTCGAGAAAAGGCTGGGCAGAGGCCGTCGTGCAAAAGTGGGGCGAGCAAAAGAGGCAAAAGGCAAAGACGGAGCGAGGCGCGGCGGGAAGGGCGAGGCGAGGCGAGACGAGCCTACTCCTTCTCGTGCGACTGAAGCTTGGCCATAGCCTGTGTGATGTTATGAAATTTTGTCAGCGTCATAGAACCTAGAAGTGCAAATGTAGGGAGGGAGAGAAATAGCGACGGACCTTGGCTCCTTCGATGGTGCCGTGCTTTCCACTGTTCCCCGGCGAAAACGAAGCGATGTCAGCCAAGTTCGGTACACACATCAGCAGGGGATGTGAGTACTTACAGCTCGCCAGGCAGAAGGAGTCTAGCCGCAGTCTGGATATCCCTCGCGATGATGGTCGGTCGGTGGGATTTCTTGGCTAGGACTGACGCCTGTTCAGTCGTCCAACCCCGCGTGTCAGTCACAAGCTCGTCACGTCGTTGTGAAAGGACTCTACCGACCTCAGAAGCGAGCCGCTGAAAGGTATCGTACACGAAGCTGTCCATGATGGCCATGGAAGTCTTGGAGATGGACATGTCGGAATGAACCTGTTGGGCGGCAGAGTGGGTGAGGTGGATGTATGCGCGTGCGGACGCGCGGAGGCGGATCTCGTCAGACGCTCCAACGACCCAGAAGGATGAAGTCGATTCGGAACTAGATGATCAGCCGACTTATGTCCTTGAGGAGCTGCACACCCAATGATGAAGCAGAAGCCGAAGGCGTCAGTACGTCTCGTCCCTGTGAAACGCGCCTCGACCTCTCCACCCAGAGCTGGACTCACCCTATGAATGAAGATCCCAAAGCTCGGCGCTCCCTTCCCTCCAATCTTCCCCTTCTTCTTCCTCGGCTTCGCCTTCTCCTTCTTCTCCTTCTTCTTCTTCTCCCCTCCTTCCCCCTCGTCCTCGCTGACTTCGAGCACGACCGGCTTCTTGGACTTGACGGCCGCCTTCGCAGTCTTCTTGGCGGGTCCCTTGCCGCCGGTGGACTTGCCTCCGGTGGCGGGTCGCTTCTCGGCGGCAGCTGAAGACGAGATGGGAAGGGATGGGATGTCAGAGGAGGAGAGGGGGGAAGGTGGAGGAGAGGACGAGAGGAGACAAGGCGGAACCGGAGTCGGGCTTGGACTTGGAGGTGGGCTTGCTGGCGCTGGCGGAGGTGGGCTTGACTGAAGAAACGAGGGATGGGGGGAAGGGAGGGGTCAGCGAATGCCTAAGGCGGCGACAGGAGGGACGAGGAAGGGAGGGGCGAGGACGAGCGGACGGTGGCGACTCGACTCGGACGAGACGAGCTCAACATCGACGCCGCCCCTTTTGTCCTCCCCCGAGCAGTCCAGACGACAGAGGAAAAGGACAGACCAATGGGCGACTTGAATGCGGGCATCTTGAGCTCTTGCGTCGATGTGTCTGGCTAGTGTCTGTGAGCGTTGGAGGTGAGCTTCGCTCCCAAGCAGGGGTGAGCTCGTCCAGTTCGAGCGAGGGGCTCCGCGCGTCGACGCGTCCTATTCCTCCCCCCCTCAGTCCCTATGCAAGGCTCATCCCATTCACCAAAGCCACTTGCTCAACCTCGAGCTGGGATCCCCACTGCTCACCGCTCTCGGCGGCCTGTTCCCTCCCAACGGACCGAACGACGGCACCGCGCCCCAGAGCAGACCGGCTGCTGACTCGCCAAAAGTGGAGACGGCCATGGAGACTGGGCGGAGGTTGGCAGAGATGGAGTCCTGAACGATATGTAGCGTCAGTGAGCCCGCATGCGGATAAGAAGGAGCTGGATGTGGAGAGGACGAACAAAGACATGAGGCGAGGGCTGAACGAGCGGGCGAGCGATGCTTGGTGCCGACAGGTCCACCTCGAAGCGACTGGGTGCACGAGGTCCGCTGTCTGCGAGAGCATCATAGGCCGGCTGGTCGAAGGTCTGTCGGGCTTCTTTGAGCTTTGCGAGCACGGACGAAAGGTGGTCGATCTCGGCGTCGAGGTAGGACGAGGTGAGCGCCTTGAAGTCATCAGCTTTGGTGTCGTCTGCGAGAGCGAAGAGAGAAGAGCGGCTGTCAGTGAGCGTCGCGATTGCTTCGCAGATCCGTGAGCTACTGACGGTAGTGGGATGTCTCTCTGCGATGCGAAAAGATGGACTTCAGCAACTTCGTTCCGCACGAGACAGAAAACGCGTGCATGCACTCACGCCATCGTCGAGTTGAGCACAGTCTCACAACGAGCAGCAACCTCGTCCGCAGGCGCAACGAACGACATCGTGTTGTCGGTTGTCGACTAGGAGAAAGAGGGCGTCAGCGCCAGAGAGAGCTCATCGAGCGTGAGAGGGTCGAAGGTGACTCACCGGACCGTCCTCCGCGACTGCTTCCGCGTACCTCGTCAACGTCGCTCGGTGAGTCTCCACGACCGGCTAGAAAAGACAGCAGATATCGATCAGTCACGCTCGTCTACAAATTCCTCAAAGAAGGCAGAGAAGCGGGGCACGAGACTGTACTGACCGCGTACAGCGTGCCGGGGTGCGCGACATCCTTGAGTGCTTCTTGCGTCTGAAGTAGGGTCGTACATGCCTGAGTACGTTTAGGTCAAGCTCATGATCAGCCTCGAGTCCGAAGCCACAGGAAGTCCGTATGCGCATGACTGACATGCTTCTCCTCCTCCTCGGCAACCTCCAGCAGCGCATCTGCGGCGACCTGCATCGCTTTCGTCAGCTTGAGGCAGTCTAAGAGTCAAGCAACGTTCTCATGTCAGCTTCGATGGCGCGTGAGACGAAGAGCAGAACCTCGAACTGACCATCGCACCCCTCCCTCCAGCACCACCCTCCCTCCGAGTTGACCAGTCCCTCGCCCTCCTCCTCGACATCATCGTCCGAGTCCTCCTCTGCATGTTTCTTCGCAGGACGCGATTTGCGTCCGACTGGTTGCGATGTGATTAAGCCGAGGATGCCATGGCCGAGTGCACGTCGATGCGTTGCTCGGTCTGCGAGATCGGGCGAAAAGGTGTCAACTCGTCAGGTTGGGTGTGATCAAGCAGCATCAGGAGGAGATCGCACCTCTCTCGTTCTCTCTAGTCTTGGACATGACGTCTCGCAGATGCTGGACGCCTCTGCCGACTGCTGAGACGTGAGTGGAGAACTTGTCGATGGCGGACGAGGCGTCCTCGAGGTCGAGGTTGTAAGCTGGATGGAAGATGCTGAAGAGAAAGAGGGTTCAGCAGACAAAAGCGTTAGTAAAGTTTGTGACGGCAGCTAAAGGAAAGAACGGTAGACTCACTTGGCGTAGAAGAGAGGACCGATGTGTGGGTCCTCAGAGAACGTCGGGTACATCTGGTCCCATTCCTGCAAAGACCATTCGGCGCGTCAGACGTTGGTCGACGTGAGGGTGAAACAGCAGAAGGCGACTGACCTCGCACTCTTCCACGCCCAAGAAGCCAACGACCCCGTCCGAGTATCGTACGACCGGATGGCGCGTCACACGCCTCATCCAGCGCTCCAGGTCACCTCGACGGGCTTCGATGAAGTCGTCTGAGAAGCGGCCGGTGTACTTCATGACCGAAAAGATCAAGCGTCAGTGATGTTCGAGTCGGCGAGAGGATGAGTCGGCGACTGACCTGCTTCTCCGGCAAAGGCGGGATGGCGAGCGACGGGAACTTGCGCTTGAGGTACGATTGCAGGGAGAGGAAGGACGAGAACCGGCGCTCGACGGTCACGTGGACGGTCTCACCAGTGCCACCAGAGGACGTGCCGCCTGGCGAGTTCGGTGCGGGCGGGAAGCTTGAGGTGATGTGATCTGGAGACAAACGAAAACGCGCTAGTCAGGATTTGTCGGTGAGTCGACAGATGAAGATCCGTACGTACAGATGGTGTACTCCGACAGCCCGATGCTCGACTTCCTCTTGCTCGGACTGTGCACAGTCAGCTGGAACGGAGGCGTCTTCGCCCTCCAAGACGGGCCAGTCTCCACGAAGTGCCGATCCGCCTCGCCGACTCCCGTCCCGCCGTTCAAAGCTGAGATCGTCCCGCCGCTCTCGGTCGAGGAGGTGGAGCCGAACTTGAAGTGGGAACCCTTGCCTTTGGGCATCGCCGGGACGGAGTCCTCCAAGAGACCGGGTGCGGCCTGAGAGGGCGCCGAGGCTGGAGGTCCGGTGAGGATGAAGTCTTCTGCTCCAGAGACGACGAAGGTGGAGAATCTGAACGGGACACGGGCGAGTCAGGCGGGCTCGAACCAGTGACGAAGGTTCAGATGGGGACACGATTGGCGTACCTGTTGACGTTTCGCCCTCCCGGCAGGACCCCCTCGCTCACGATTTTGCTCGCGGCCATGATCGCTCCTCCAAACCCGCCGGTCACTTGCGGCGCGATCGGCTGATCTGTTGGAGCCACGACCGGCGTCTTTGCCTGATCCTCTTCGGCCTCGTCTTCGTCGTCTTCGCGGATCGAGAAGCGTGCGATGGGCACCGAGCGAGGGAGCATGTCTTCTGTAGGAAGTGCTCCGTACGACATCGGCGCAGTGTACTGCAAATCATGGTAATGTTAGGTGCAGACTGGTCAGCTTCGTTCTCGAGCAGGCCCTCGGGATGAGGATGCGGATGCGGGGAAAGGTACTGACGGTGAAATAGCTCTGCGGGATGAGTCCGACTTGACCAGTCGAAGGAACGAGCGCGAGTGACCAGCCCTCTGTCGTACCAGCCGAGTCCGACGCTGGCGATGAGGGCGACGTTGCGGTCGTAGGTGATGAGGGCAAGGTGTGGGCGAGGATCAAGATGCGTGTGTGGGCGAGCACGGACCTGTCCAGGAGTGCAGGGAAAATCGGCAATGTCAATGATCCGAGTCGAGCGGTACACTAACAGAAAGATAACAAAAGGGAGGGAGGACCGGTCGGAGGGACGTCGAGCTCAACATGGCATGTGCCTCAACTGATGCTGAGCTCGGCCCTCTGGCAAACGACTCCTGCGGCGGCCTCTCTGGGTGTACTCACAGCTCGTTGCCGTCCTTCTCTCCCTCAAAGTCAAAGATGCACCAGGCGTTCCTGCCAGCCTCAGCGTCCCAGCCGTGTCCCTCGTCCTCGCCAACCCGTTCCTCGCCTTGACCCGACTGGCCCTCGTCGCCCTGTCCGATGGTGCTGGGGGTACTCCTCTCCCCGACTCGCTCGAACCCCGCGGCTGCTGCCGCGTTGTACGCCTCCGACACCTGAGTGGCCGAGTCGAACGACAAGACGGAAGTCCTGTTTGCCTCGTCGGCTCGACCTGCTCCAGGGACAAGCAGCTGAGCTCCCTTCTGCGACGGGAACGACAGACGCGACAGATGGGCCGGCTTGAACGGCAGACGAGGAGTCGGCTTGACGGGTGATGACGGGCGAGACATATGTGCTCAGCAAGACTTGGTGGTGGGCGTTAGGCAGCTCGTCTATCAGAGGTCAGGCACAGGGGAGGGCGCAAGACCAGGAGAGGGGCCGGGAACAGGGGTCCGAGCTCATCCTCACCTCTCAGAAGGAAGACCCACGAGACTTGAAGCTCGCCGAGAGATCGGGCGACATGGCAAGGAGGATCGAATATGGTCATGCTGGTCGTTGGGAGTCATCTCGACGAGCTGGCCGGCCGGACCGAAAGCGTCGGAGCTCGAACCCGTTGAACGCTGGCGAGGTGAGCTCACCGGCTTCCTTCGCCCATCTCCTAACGTCCAGCTGCCTCCAACACAACCTTCTGCAGGCCATGTCTCTGTCTGACTCGCAACAGGGTGCACTGGACCAGCTCCTGGCGATCACGTCGTCCTCGTCGGATGAGGACCTGGCTCGGGATGTGCGCATCCTCCGCGAGACCGGCTGGAACGTCCAGGTCAGTCCACCATCATCGCATCGTTCTCACGCGACGAGCGCTTCCCAAAGGCATCAACCATATTGAACCCGAGACTGACTCCTCGCTTGACCCACTCCAGGCCGCTGTAGAGGTCATCTTCTCCTCCGCACCTGTCGCGTCGTCCTCGTCATCCGCTGCCGCACCGCCTGCACCCGTCGCCTCTCGGTCGGGAGCGCCCTACTCTTCCTTCACCGTCGACGACTCGCATCAGGGTCAACAAGCTCTGCCTCCGAATGGACCTCCGCCTCCCTCGCCAGGTGGACTCGGTGGACGCCGGTCGGCTGGCTTCCGGCTTCCGCGAGGGCTGCGAGGCATCTCCCACGTCGGACTGGGAGTCGGATGGGCCCTCTACTCGATCATCCTATGGCCAGTCGGAGTACTCTGGGGACTGCTTGGAGGAGGGTGGGGTTGGATAGGTCAGTTCTCTTGCTCTTGGGCCTCTGCTGACAGGCGAGAGCACCCTGGCTCTCTCGGTTGGAGAGCTCAAGCTGACCCGACCTCTCCCCCCTCGTCTGCAGTCCGAGCTCTTCCTGTGTCGGTCCGGAATCACATCCCTCGCGCCATAATGCCGGCCACCCTCCCATCTTCATCTTCCGCCCGCTTTAAAGGACCGGCGACCTTGACGTTCGTCCGCTCGCTCGAGGCGCTCACCAACGCCCGGTCACCATCCACCCTCGGCGAGCGGGTCCTCGCCCAGGGTCAGGCTTCGTCGTCATCTTCTGCGACCACGCCTCTCCTCGACGACCAAGACGAGCCAGGAGAGGACGACGGGGAGGACGAGGAGAGGCGAGTGCTGCCAGAGTTCTTCATCGGAAAGTACAAGGACGCGCTCGAGCTCGCCAAGAAGGACGCCCGCGTGCTGCTCGTCGGCCTGTTCAGCAGCGTACATCAGGGAGACCAGGCGTTCAAAAAGTCAGTACAACCTTACCTGATAGTTTCGGGAGCCCTTTTCAAGTGCCTCTTGCTGATTGTGCTCCGTCTGTCCCCTTCGCGCCTGCAGATCGGTCTTGACCGACCCCTTGCTCGTCAAGACCCTCAAGCAGCACAAGGTCCTCTTCTGGGCCGGAGACGTCGGAGACCGAGAACCCTACCAAGGTGCGCATCTCATCTCCGCTTCGGCGGCCCATCTGTCCTTTCTATCGGTGCTCCATGCTGACCGCGTCCCCTGCGTCCCACCATCAGTCTCCCGCCTCCTCCCACCAACGACCTACCCCTCCCTCTCCTTCATCTCCCTCCTCCCCTCCTCCTCCTCCTCAACCTCCTCCTCCTCCACCTCAACCCTCAAACTCACCATTCTCTCCCGCCTCGAAGGCCCCTCCACAACCGCCTCCCTTCTCACCACCACCCTCACCCAATCCGTCCTCCCCCGTGTCGCACCCGTCCTCCAACGGATCCAACGCGAGAAACGCCTCCGGGAGGAAGAACGTCGTTTGCGAGAGGACCAAGATCGGGCCTTCAGGGAGAGCGAGGCGAGGGACTTGGAGAGGATCATGAAAAAGCGGGGGGAGAGGGAGGAGGAGGAGAGGCGGGTGAGGGAGGAAGGAGAGAGGGAGGTGAGGAGGCAGAGGAGGATGGAGTGGATTAGGTGGGTGGGGAGGGAGGAGAGTGGGGTGCTGCCCGTGGAGCCAGCGGTGGGGGAGGGGGCGACGACGGTGACGTTGAGGGTGCCGCCGGTGCAGAAGCCGTTCAAGAGGAGGTTCCCGAGGGAGACGCCGTTGAAGACGGTCTACTTGTGGGCGGAGACGCTTACGTTGCCTGCTGCGTCGGAGGAGGCGGCGCAGGCAGAGGAGGTAGAGGAGGTGGAAGCGGAGTTTGCGTTCCGATTGGCGACGAGCTATCCGAGGAAGGTTGTAGATGTGAACGAGGGCGATGGGACGGTGGGAGGGAGCGAGGTGCTCAAGGCTGGTGCGGGGGTGGTGGTCCTAGAATGGATCGAGGAGAGCGGTGGGGGACCGAGCCGGGAAGAGGAAAGCAGTGATGAGGAGGATGGCGAGGAGGGAAGCGATTAGACGGGTGGCTTATCTATGCCTACACCTGCACTGGTCCCAATGATCGCAAGACCATGCATCATCTCCGTTCGTCCACCGACCCCCGGCCCAACAGACCGACACCCTCATCGTCCCCTCTCGCATCCCACACATCTCCCTCCCACGCCTCCTGACCAAACAGACCCTGCCCATTCCGATTCCGCCAGAACCACACCGACCACGGGATCGTAAGCACCAGTCCTGCCAGGTTCGCGACAACATCACTCCAGTCGAAGATGCGATACTGCTCCGACGTGTCAGCCGATCGACCAAAGAAGGTGAGGAGATGGGAGGAGACGACGTACGGGCGTAAGACCTTGCACGAACTCTGACAAGACGCCCATGACGAGGACGCTGATGAGCAGGGTAGCAAGGAGCGGAGAGTTGGCGATGGACCATCCGATCCTCCCTGGCGGCCTGCAACAAGCAAGACGGGTCAGCGAACGGAACCAAGCGATTGAGCAGAGCGAGCCGACACTACGTACAGAGCCGATATCGGCGGTGGATCCACGATCGGATAGATCAACAGACTCGTCGCACCATTCTTTTGACCACCCACCGATAATCATACGAAAAGTCAGCTCATCCCCTCGAGCTCCGTGCAACCGGAAAGGCGGGACGTACACCCAAGAAATGTAACACCTACATCCACCCCATCACACCACACACGACACGACCCAACCCAGGAAACAGCTTCAGTCTCCCTCCCCGAAGACCGAGGGGAAACGAGGGAACAAAGGACTCACCTTGTCGATGACCGGCAGCTCGGGCACATCCGCCAGCGCCAGAACCGCCAGGACGGTCACTGTCAAACCCGCTGCGAGGAGGAAGAACTGACCACCGACCCAGAGCAGAGCAGAGATGTGTCAGCGGAGCTGATAAAGGGGAGGAAGGGAGAGGGGCACGAACGGGTCGGACCCTGAGCTTGTCGACGTCGAAGGCGGTGAGCGCGCGAGGGCGAGGGAGGGGGAAGGAGCGGAGGAGGGCTGAGGTGATGGAGGATGTGGAGCCATGGGTGGGCATGCGAGAGGGGGTGCTGAAGCTGAGTTGAGGCGGGTGAGGTGGTGGTGGTCGGGAGGAATGGAGGAGGATGAGGAGGAAGGGAGGGAGGGACGGAGGAGGAGGAAGGTGTGAGCTCGGCGCGGAGGGAGCGTTGTTGAGATCGGTCGGTCGGTTGGTCGCTCGCTGGCATTCTCCTGGGCACACGACTCAGAGATAGAGATGCATAGGGCATAGACATGGTGAGACAGAACCCTCACAGATAACGACTACTCCTCGTCCTCGTCTCTGTCATCGACCATCCCCTCGTGCACCCCATCAAACTGACTCTCCTCCTCCTCTCCGACATTCAACTCCGCCGCCCCACACTCGACAACCCTCACCGCCCGCTCATTTTCCTGCCTCTCCCTCGACGGCACCCCTACAGCGTCCCTCAAGGCTTCAAAGTCCCACTCTGCCCCGTTCTCCCGCGCCTGTTCCCACCTTTGGGCGTCCACCTCCTCAACGTCGATCTTCTCGAACAGCAGGCGGATCCTCGTTGTGACGACTGCGGCTTTCTCGCCAGAGGGAAGGGTGAGCCTGATTCGGGCGTGGGAGTCGATCGTCGGTTGAGGGACGAAGCGGAGGAGGACGTGGTCGTGCGTTCGGAACGAGATGCTCCAGGCGCTGCAGATTGACACAGAGGCAGATGATCAGTAAGCGGGCTGTCGTGCAGAAGGTTAGGTGAAGGGGAAGGACTGACCGCTGGAAGGACTTTCTGCGATCAGATGGTAAGCCGAGAGCCTTGAGGGCGCCGTCGACGTACTTGGCTACGTCCTTTTTGGCGAGGAGAACGGCCGTGGGGTCGTCGAAAAAGTCGGAATTGTCGACGGCGGGATCATACGTGTCGGAAGCGAAGCATGGAGTATCATCTTGCGGGCTCGCTAGTTCGGATGAGTTTGAAGGAATCAAAAGTCAGCGAAAGAGAATAAGATTAACGGCCGAGAAGAGGCGAGACGTACCTGTCCAGAGCAAACCCATCTGCACGGCTGCGTCCACGGGTTTGGATCGAGAGTCGAGAATCAGGAGGTCGCCGTTAGGCTGGACTTGAGCTCTCCAGCGGGCAGGCTCTCCTGCCTCTGGGATGCGGACGTCAGGAGCGCGAGGCCAAACTTCATCGAACTCCCCTGCGGAAGCGCGCAGAAGATGGAGGTCAGACTGAAGCACTTTATCTAGAAGCAGAGAAAAAGAGAAACTGAGATGGACGTACAATCATCGGGGACGGTGAGCACACATGTCACGTTCATCTCCGTTGGAGGGAAGATGCTGATGGCTGGGGTCGAGTCGGCCGCCATGTCCCTCCCGTAGAGGACGTCGCCAGACGACATGCTGTAGCTGCGAGGAGTCCACTGGGAGGAGACGATGTCTCCGTTGTACTTGAACTCGAAATCTTTCTCGTTGTTGCAGAAGGTCTTGGAAAGCGCCCGAAGAGGCGGTCCAAACTTTGCTTGCGGGTTGAAGATTTTGCTCAGTTTTTCGACCTGGATGCCGTCGCGCCGAGCGCTGAGGTAAGAGAAGGTGATTGTCAGCAAGGTGTACTTGAAACTAGAGATAGTCTTGCGCACTCACACAGTCATGTGGAAGTGCAGAGTCAAGCTCGCCTCTGCCGGCTTTGCCTTCGATCCTCCCTCACCGACTGACGACCGCATCCTCTGGGTCACCGCAGCCGTATCTGTCGCCGCCTTGTCCTTGACAACCCTCGCCTTCTTCTTGCTCGCCTCCTCTCCGGTCACAGGCGAGCGGCCATCAGCGATGCTGTCGGAGGTACTGGCGTTGCCGCTGGCGCGTCTCTTGCCGTTGACGGCCGCGGTCGGCTTGAGCGCGGGCTGACTAGTAGATACCGCTGCAGGAACTGCGTCCTTCGACGGTGGCGGAAGGCGGGTAGAGGGAGGCTGAGTTCGAGGTTTTACTGGCGCTGCTCCTGTCGAGTCGAGTCTCGTCGAGCGGGTGCCGGGTCCGGTCGATGGGCCAGCGACAGCGTTGACTGGGCCGACGCGCTTGTTATTCGTCGCGTGAATCTCTGCGCCGACGACTCCCGCCTCCGCGCACGTCCGGGTGTGATCGTCGAGGAACAGGCCTTTGAAGAGAAACTTGACGGTGCTTGTGTCCTTGTGCAGTTCTTCTCGCGCAAACGTGTTGAACAGGTCCGACAGCGGCGTGTCGGAGTTGACCTTGCAGGTCTTACGGACAGCGCTCGGCGTCGTACCGACAGGAGCACTGCAGAAATGAACGAGCTGTCAGCGATGGCCAGAACCAGGATGAGGGATGGACTCGACGCACGTGTATCGCAGATGGACCTCGACCTGGGGCTCTAAATGAGCGAAAGCAAATATACGATTATCAGACGACGCGAACGTGTGTTGCAGATGGTTGAACAGATGACTGACTCTGAGGTGTGGGAGCCGGCGTAGAGTGCTGCTGCAGCTGCTGCGAGCCGTGTTGAGAAAGCGAGGCCGGAAGAGGGTCGTCGAGGACAGTCACCTCAATGACTGGCTCGTCTGCGAGAAGTCGCACGCTCTCCATCTTGGTCTCCCAGACTCGAGGAAAGTCGGGCACGGTCTTGCCGTTGACGGAGAACTTGAGGCGTCCGGCATCCACTCCAGACAGACCGGGCAAGAAAAGCTTAACGTAGTCGATGGCAGCCTGCAGGTATCAAGCCAAAATAGGATGACGGGCGTCAGCTGTTAGGCCTGGTCAAGGCGAGAACGAGGGTGTCGAGTCGGGCAGATGGAGCTCACCGTTCGGCTGGACGGGATCAGACCCGCGATGAGCTCGCCAGTCTGGTCGGCTTGAGCGAGACGGTACACGCAGAGTTGATGCACCATGACTGACGAAGGTGAAGAAGATGGTCGAGATAGAAAGGGCGGTGGCGAGATCGACGTCGAGAGGGAGGGAGAGGTCAACCTTCCCGTCAGAAGGGTCAGCTCCGCCCGTTTTGCCTCCGCCGACTTCGGCCCCATCACACCCTCGCCAGGCCAGCAGAGCAGCGCCAGCTCGACACAACGTAGGCAAGCCAACATCGTCAGCTACCTTGCGCTCGTCTTCGAACAGGGGTGTCGACGTTGGAGAACGAGCGAAGCGAGCTCATGTTGAGCTTGAGCTCATCCCGTCGAGCTCACCCGAACCCCCGCAGTCCAGCCTGCTCAACGCCACTCTCCCTCTACAGTCCCTCGCAAACGAGTCCAGATGATGCAGGACCTAGATGATATACGAACGAACGAACAAAGCCAACAAAGAGACAAAGCGAGAAGGCGAAGAGTCCGGGAGTGGAGAACAAAGCAAACACGACGGGCGGTGAAGAGGATGGGTGGGGCAGGCGGGATTAGAGATGAGTAGAAGCAGGCAAATAAATAGCTACGAGCACAGTCCAAGCCACAACAAAACAAAAGTACAGCGTCCATGAGCGCCACCTCCCGCCCCCAATCTCACCACCCGCCCAAACACCATCGTCAGGCGAGACAACACTCCCATCGCAACCCACTCCTCCTCCCCCTCCCCTCCCAAACCCGTCTGTTCCCATTCCCAAACTCCTGGAACTCCATCAGCTTCCCCTCCCCTTGCAACAACGCCCTCTTCCCTCCGATCCGCCCTTCGACGACCGCCATGCGGAACCCACGGAACGCTGCGGGCGTGGCGGGAGGAGGGTAGTAGTACGCGTAGTGGTCGTCGAGGTCGGAGATAGAGGTGGCGAGGAGGAGTGGGGTGGGAGAAGAAATGGAAGTGGGAGGAAGGAAGATGAGAGAGAGGTCGATGTCGAGGTACGCTTCGAAGATGTTTGATGAGACGCAGTCCGCGGCGAGTGAGAGGGAGACGAGTCGAGCGGGAATGGGTTGGGTTGGCCGGACTTGGAGACGACGGCGATGAAGGAAGACGGAAGCGAAGCGGATCGAGGGCGAGTGTGGTTCGGTCGTGGTGAGACCGAGATGGGGACGGATCCGATGAGGATTGTCTTGCTGACCGTGTAGGACGAAGTGACCCCGCCTTGGGCGAACGCAGGACAGTAGCTCTGAAGCGAGGCGTTGACCTTTTGAGCGAGAGCATTGGCGTACGATCGAGCGACGGGCGGGGTGTGTCGCTTGCGAGGGAGGTTGACGACTGGGGCAACGACGGCGGCTGTGATGGGAATGGACAAGATGATCTGGACGTCCTCGGTCGGCCAAAGACCGACGTCGGGAGGGGGAGGACCGACGAGGAAGGCAGCGGCAACGACGTCCGGGTCCTCGGAGTGGTAGATGGGACGGTCGACCGCCTTGTCGTCGACTCGGAAGGCCAACTTTGGCTTCAAGGTCGACTCGAGCGAGGGCACCGACTCCGGCTTGACCTTTTGCTTGTTCTTCTTGTTTCGGTTCTTCTTCTTATTCTTCTTGTTCTCGGCAGGAGCGGAGACCACGGCGGCGGCGGGCTCCTGGACGATGACCGCCTTGACCTTGGGCTTGCGGATGTTGTTCCTCGACCTCGGCAGAGGGATCGACGCAGCGAGAGCGACGGTAGCAATGGCCTCCATGCGGAGGGTGATGACAGTCGAGACAGTGTCGTCCGTCTGGTGGGGGACCTCGACATGAGCGACCTCAGCGATGACCGGGGCGTGCGAGATGTGCGACTCCTCCTCGGTGACCCCGACAGTCCCCTTTTGCGCAATGAAGACGACGGCTACATCCTTCTTGTTGACGGCCACGAACTCGAGGTCGGTCGCAGGTGGGGTCTTGAGCCCGTCCGACTCTGAGTCCGACGACGACGAGTGGCCGTTCTGAACAGAGGAGACCAGCTCCTCGTTAGAGAAGCGAGCCGTCGACGATAGAGCAGGCGAGGCAGGGAGAGGGATGAGCTGCGAAGGCGAAAGAAGGATCAAGTTAGCAAGAGAGGGCAGAAATCGCAGGCACAGGCACAGGCACAAGGAACTCACCTTGTAAGCCTCCTCCGCCCAAGCACCGATGATGTTGTGGGCAGACGCCTCGTCCTCCGAGTCAGACGTAGCAGCATCAGAGTCGGTGGCAGTGTCCGAGTCCGAGGTGGCGGGGTAGAGGGTCGAGGAGCCGGACGAGAACGAAGCGGCGGACGAGACAGACTGGGTCGAGGTGGATCGTCCTCGAGGGCTGGTCTCGAGGGCGAAGGCGGCGATGGCTTGGGTGTCAGTGTCAAGCTGAAGAGAATTAGAGACAAGAGTGTGACGTGATCAGCATGTAGCGCAAGAGGAAGGGACGCAGGTAGCTCGACGAGAGGAACAGCTCGAGGAGGATGAGCTCGAGCTCGGCGCCCGCAGCTCAAGCCTCTTCCCGACCAACCGCACCTGCCGGACACAGCAGAGACAGAGGAGGAGTGGGACTCACAGGAAAGATCGTAGAGAGAGCCCGGAAGGCGAGGGAAGCGGTGGTCCCGACGGCGACGTACGTAATGTTGAGGGCGACCGACTGGGCGGCGGAGAAGAGGGTGGCGAACATGGCTCTTGGATTGGACTGGTTCAGTCTCGATAGCAGGCTCGACGAGTTTGAGTTGCTTGCCGAGGTGGTGAATGATGGTCAGAACGAACGAAGGGTGGGAAGCCCGCTTTTGACGTCCCCCCTCCCGACTTGACGGTCCGCTCGCACAGTCGGTCCAGATCCGAACGAAAACATCGCATTCGGCTGTCGACGTTTCTGGGCTCGATACAGCGCTGGTATGTTTCGATTGTCGTTCCCAGGTGATGTCAGATGACGATAGATCGGAAGTTGACATCGGTCCAACTCTTTTCCGGATCGGACCAGAGGGAGTGGCGGCAGGTCGAGCAGAAGCGAGTCCGGCGAGGTTTAGTCGTCCCAGCGCATGCGAATACAGTCTGATCCGCGCAAAAGTCGTAGTATCTGAGCGCTGTGAAAGAGAGCTTTGGGCCGGTGTTAGCCTCGAGACAATCGATGCAAGGATGGGCTGTATCGAGGAGGTTCGCGCTCGCGAGGGTGACACGGGGCATTTGGGTCTGGACTGACCTCGTGACCGCAACAACATCGCGTCCGCGTCGCGTCTCGCGAGCCGGGCGCAAGCCAGTGAGGGTTGATCGTCGCGAGAGAAGTCGGCTTGCCCTCCTGGGTATTGCTGAGGCGATCCGACGAGCATCTTCCGTGTGCGCTGCGAGACTCCAGGCAAAAGAAACAAGTGCGAGGTCGTGCGTGCAGTATCTGAAAAGGTGGGAGCACGGGTACAATCAGCTCCTTGATGCACCAGATGAAGCAGCGAAATTAGGGAGAGGATGAACTGACCCTGGGCGTCCACTGGTTCTGGGTGTCGAGCTCACCTCGCCTGCCCCTCCCCGCCGATGCACGAGAGGACGGCTCACTCGACTTCTCTAGCCTTTGAAAGCCTGTCGCGACGATTTCGAACGCGTACCTATGCCTTGACAGACACCTGGGTGATGCCAAGGCGGGGACGAGCCATAGCGAGCTCGACCGAGTAGATGGAGGAGATGGACGAGGTCGGGTGGGAGGGGCTTCCTGGATGTGCGAGCCCGAGACGAGCTCGAGGATGAGCCGACGGGCAGACTACGAGAGAGCGTGAGAGGAGTCGCGATGGGCGATCAAGGGTGAGATCAGCTAGGTGTCGTCGTTGGAAAAATGACGAGCGAGGAAGTCAGAACGGGAGGGAGGATGAGCTCAACGCTTCGTCGAGCTCACCATCTCGTGTGTCTCCGGCTGCCTGACCCCAATCGTCCAGTCCGTCGGCTGACTTCTCTCTCTTTTCTCGAAGAGAGGCTCACAAGAAACCAACGCTGAATGAGGGGAGAAGGTGCATGTGATCGTGAGAACGGGCGAAGCAGAAGAGACCAAGAGAAAGAGGCGGGCTGAAAACAGAGTCGAGGAGGGCCAATCAGTCCGCAATGGTCAAGAAGACACAAAATAAGGTGTGTGCTTACTCTTAGAGGAGCATAGAATCCAAGCCGGACGCGCATGCGATGGAAGGAAGCCGAGCTCAACGGTGTTCTGGCGGTTGCGTTGGTCGCCAGGGCGAGAATAATCAGGATCAAGAGCACGAGATGATATATCAGATTCACGTGAAGTGAACGTACCGCTACCTTCACTAGTCCTCGATTGCCGCAACTGCCCAGGGCTGACCCAGTCGATGAACTCGGTCGTAGCACTGGAGCATGTACGCCAGGGACGTGCCGGGAACTCCATCTAGATCCTCGGCCGACATATTGTGAGGGGCATAGGGTCGGGACTTCACAAGAGCTGCCTTCCCATCAACGAGAGCGGGGTGCAGATCCGACGACCAGTGATCCGAAAAATGTGCGAGGCAGGCTCTGGCTAATCCTTCCTGACCTGCTTTCGCGCAGATGGACCATATTCGAGGAGTCGTACCTACTCCCAGACAGTTGAGGACAAGATAGTCACAGAGCGATGTTCCGCTGGTGTCGATGTCGTACTTTTGGAAGGCGGCGAGGACCGGCAGGAGTCGAAAGAGGGTGACTTTGGGTGGGATAGGTTTCTTGAGGGCAAACCTGAGGAAAAGTTCGAGGACGTCGTTCTTCTCCTCGAGTACGACTGGCTTCTGGTCCTCTTGCTGGGATGTATCGACGTCCATTCCGAGGATGGCCTCGAAGCCGTGCGAGACGGCCATGAGCTTCTGCCTGTCGACTCGGAACAGGAGGCCGTCCTTGCTCTTGAGTACGAGCTTGTCTCGAGCCGAGTTGAACGACGGACAGGTGTCCGAGACCAAGGTCTTTTCGGGCATAACGATGCAGTGCGAAGTGCGAGAGCGCGAGGATATGCGGTGGAGATGATGGCCGTCGAACGCAACTTGGGAGCGTCGTGCTCTTCTCCTCTTGAGCTCCATCCGCCTCCGCACCCTCCAACGCCGACGGCACATCATCCGACCCCCCTCAAAGACCCCTCAGCTCATCATCAGTCGTAAACGCCTCTAGCCGGCCTCCGTGCATCACAGCTCCACAGCCACTCGCCGCTACTTCGCACACGCAGACGACCGACTCTAGCCGAGCTCACCCTCCGGACGGCCGCCACCCTGACACGACAGCATGCCAGTCTCGGGACAGCACACAGGTCAGTCTCATCATATAACATCATGCTCACTGCCTGGCGGTCTATGCGAGTGCCGCACACGAGACTGTCGAGCTCGTCTGTGCGAGCAGACCGGTGGTCGCGCACTCGACCGTCCGACTCACCGGGCTCGAGCGAGACGGTCCGCCTAGCTCACGCCTTCGCCGCTCGGCCCCCTCTTGCGCAGACTTTATCTGCAAGTGGTGGGCCAAGTTCGGAAAGTGCTCCCGAGAGGATGAGTGCTGGTTCGCCCATCCAGGAAGTCAGTAAGCCGGATAGACGAGCGGAGAGCACAGAGACCGGATGTCCAGGATGTCCAGCTCACGCTGACGCCGTTCCTCTTGTCCATCGTTCGTCAGGCCAGCGCGGCCCAGCCCGTTACGAGGACCTTGGAGATCCTCGTTCTCCGCCCAGGCGTGATCCTAGAGACGTCGACGACCTCCCTCCGCACCATCGAGGACGAGGTCGGACGAGGTCCAGGTCGAGATCACGCTCACCGCCTCGCTCGGTGAGTCCACCCTCCGCTCAGACGATGCATCCCTCAGGGCCGATCAACTTTGCACTCTTACTGACTGCTTCTCTAACCTTTCGCAGCGCAACGAGTCTGGCTCTTCGTACTACGGCCCTCCTCGCCCAACTTCCCCCCGCCCTCGCCGGGACGACCGCTACAGAGACCCAGACGACCCTCGACCACGCAGCCCACGTCGCTTTGGTCGTCAAACGAGCATCTCGCCTCCGCCTCCGCCTCGCCGACCTCGCCACGACTACTCGCCCGACCGTTGCCCGCGCTCGCCGTCTCCGCGGAGGCGAGACGACCCTCGCTCGATGGGGCCGCCACCTCGGCCGCCCCACCTGTCGACCTCGCGCGAGCCGAGCGGGAGTCGAGACGGGTCGCCAACATCATCCTACGGTCCGCCTCGTCCAGGACCGACTGCACGCGGATCGAGAGACCGAGATGTGTACTCGCCGGTCGCTGAGTCGTCCAGAATCGGCGCTGGGGACGACCGGGCGAGGAGCGGGTCTTCGGACGCGAGAAGAACGCGGGATGAGAAAGGTAAAGGGAGAGCTGTCGAGCTGGGTCGAGTAGAAAAAGGAGCTGTTAACCCATCGAAGAGTGCAGAAGAGACGGTCTTCAGGTTAGCTGAGCTTCCATCACACCGTTTCGACCGCGTGACTGACATCTTGCTTTGTGTCTTCATAAACAGCTTGCTCACTCTCTTCGACACCTTCACCACCCTGTCCACCCAACACACCACCCTCACCCTCGACCTGTCCGCCCTCTCACCTGCGCTCGTCCCCATCCGCGGACCCATCCTCAAAGCGCAACTCGCCTCACTCACCACCTCGCGCGATGACCTCCTTTCAAAGATCAAGCAGCACATTACTTCCCTCCTGCAGCGACTCTCATCCACCCTCTCCGAGTCGACCAACGCTCAGCTTGCCGAGCTTGAAGCAGAAGGGAGCGACACCGACAAGCGTGTGGCGGCGATCGAGGCAAGACGGATGAAGGAGGTGAAGGAACACGAGGACGAGGTGCGGAGGCTTAAGGAGGAGCTGCAGGAGGAGAGACGCTCGCGGATCAAGGAGAAGGACGAGTTTGGGCGGGAGGTCAAGGGGATGAGGGAGAGGATCGGATTGCTCAAGAAGGACAAAGCGGTACGTTCCTTCTCATCCGTCTCGGTCGAAGCTCGCCGGATCAGACTGACCGAACCACTTTTATTTTTATTTTTTCAGACCGATACGAAACCCGACGCCGATCTCCTCGCACGCATCACCGCCCACGTCCAGTCCCTCCTCCCCACCCTCCCACCTCCACACCCATCTGCCCTCCCTCC
>BTPH01000070.1:61216-121523 GCA_036245725.1 Mrakia hoshinonis
GCTACGCTCGCAAGGTTCGGTGAGGGGTGGGGTGGGAGGGTGCAGGAGTTGGAGGCGAAGTTGAAGGTTGTCGGGGGGATGATGGGGGTGGATTGATCGACGATAGAAGAGGGAACAGGAGGCATAATGGCATGATATTGTTCGTAACGCTAGAACATATGAGTTATCGAAAGACGAGAGAAAAGGTAAAGCTAAACAGGCTCAGGACTAGTACTACGGCATCCAGCGTCTGCGAATCTGCCCGTACCATGCTCGTTCGTGGCGTCTTCAAGGGTATAGAGGTCGAACCAGTTCTCTCTGTAAAAGTCTGAGGCGTCCGAGGCGTTTGAAGCATTCGAGTCTTCGTCGCTGAGATCGTAGATCTCGTCGCGGGTGAAGCCTAGACAGTCCATCTCTGCTTCGGGCACGACCGTTCCTTGCCCGACCGCTTGCATCTCGTCGACCGCGGGAGCCTCGTCGCCTGAGTCGCTCGATTCGGATAGATCGCAGTCCCTGCCCCACCAATATTCTCCCTCGGGCTCGATCTCCTCATCGGGGTTCTCGGAGTCGTCGTCGGAGTCGCGGGTGGAGTCCAAGCTCATGTCGCTGGTTACTCCCCAGTCCAAGCGCCACTGCTTGCGGGTCTCTAGCGCCGAGAGAGTCGCCTCCGAGTACGTGTCCGAGTAGAGGTCCCGGCGAACGTAGGTCCGCGATGCAGGGATGAAGGCAAACGACTCGTCGCCGGAAGAGCTAGACAGCAGGTCGACGTCCTCTTCTTTGTGCACAGGCGCTCCTTTGGGCGATGCACTCGGAGAGGAGCGGAAGGGCGGTTCGTTGACTGGTCGGTACTCGAGAAGCGCGAGATTGGCGCTAGTGATGACTCCCTTTCCTAGGAGTCGACGAACCAGCCTGGTACGCGGAGTGTATCGAGGTGAAGAAGGAGGAGAGGCTTTGGTCTCCAGCATCTTGATCCTGGGCTTCTTAGCTGTCCGTACGCGACTGGCCTTGTTGGGCGACTCTTGACGCTTGACGGCAACGGCTGTTGAGGACGCGAGGGGGTACAGCTTTGCCTTGAGAAGCGGTGATGGAAGCGAGTCCTCTGCTGACGCATCTCGGGCAGTCGCTCGGTCGACGGCCAGCGGTGGCAATCGGGGCATCGGAGGCAACTTTGCACTCGGTCCGACGACAGCCTGCCGGTCGAGGACTGGTCTCCCGGTCCTCGTAGTCGCCAGCTTTGGGAGGTCGGTCCTTCCGCTTGCTGCAAACGTGGCATGTGCAGGTTTGGCGGTGCTTCTGCCCTCTGCGTTCGCGCCACGCTGATCGCTGGGCGGTACTTTGGCGGCATCGATCTGGGTCTGCGTGCGTCCAAGTCCAAACCCGAACGAAGTCGACACGGCGAACGGAAACGCCAAGGAGGTGGTCGCCCACAGTCCCGGTTGAGCTGCCGTAACGGCTATGGAAAGAGGCGGCTCGGTTGACCCGGCTGCAGGCTCGCGTGCTTTCTCCTCGACGACCTTGACCTTCTTCCGTGCCGGCACTGCGGGACCGGACGAGCTTCCTCCGGCGACTCCATCAGAAGGGCTGGCGTTATCCTCGACGGTTCTCTTCTTTCCCATCGCCCTCGTGCTTGGCTCGGCAGGTCCGATCGGAGCAGCAGCGTCGACGTCCGGTCCATGGACAACCTCAAACTGGGTGGCGAGCTGAGTGGGCGGCTGAGTGGGCGCGAGAGCCGGTGAAGGAGCAGGAGCTGCTACGGTGGAGCTCGCACATGTGGGAGGAGTAGACGGGGCTCGCTGGCCGAAGGTCGAGGGAAAGCCATCCGTTGACACTTCGATCTTTGCTGCTGAGGCGAACGGATCAGGCTGAAGCCCGGCTTCGTTGACGTTCTCTCCTTGAACTCCTCCGCCGATCGAGACGCTTCCATCCAGGCACGGCTTGAGCTCGAAGGGTGATTCTGCGAGATCAGACCCGTTGTTTGGTTCCTCCCGGTCGACGACGTCGATCCGAGCTCCGTCGACAAATCCTGCCGCCTCGAACGTCTCTCCCGGCTTGAGAAGGCGGCCGTCGTAGGTGAAGCTGAGACTGTCGGCCTCACGTTGTACGTGCTCGGAAAAGGGGCGAAACAGCTTGACTAGGGTCTTGGAGGGCTGGAAGGCGAAGTTGAGGCTGATGGGTGTTGTACCAGAAGTCGACGACCTGATCATCGAGCATGGGTTGGTCAATCTCGTTGCAGCCGTGCGGGTGATGTGGGACGTTCCTACTGACGTGTATGTGACCGTGACGCTTGGTTCAGCCTCACTAGGGACATCTTGAGCACTGCTGACGTCGTTCCTCTTCCGGTCTCCGTTGCGGTTTCGCCTCGACAGGCGTGTGCCGCGTCCGGTCGACAATCCTGCGAGAACGGGTCCTCGAGTTAATCCAGGATTATCGATCACGTCGATGCGAGCTCCAGTGACGACTCCTGCCTCGGCGCATGTCTGTTGGCCGTCGAGCTGGACGCCGTCCATCGAGAAGACGAGGTCCGACGCGGCTCGCTCCTGCCCGATCTTCTCCGAAAAGTGTCGCGCGCAGTACTTGAACAGTTCCAGCAGCGGAGCAAAGGAGGCGACTTTACTCCTGCAGTCGATGCCGGATCGAGAGGGAGAGCTGGATGCAAAAGGACAAAGTAAGCAGGGCAAGGACGATGCGAAGCAGGGTCGAGCGTACGTGTAGCGGATGTGCAGTCGCAACCAGTCAGCTGTGACAGTGAATCCAAGCACACAGGTCAGCAGAGTTACGGTGACATAGAGCAAGGGCGAACTGACTGGCTGGCTTATGCTTTGGGAGCGGCTTCTTCTCGTCGACCTCGCCTTTGACGGCGGAGACGTCCGTGTCGACCATCGCTGTGATTCTCTCGTCCGCCTCTACCAGAGACTCGTCCTCGACGGAGGTCTCCTGCTTAATGACGTCGATCCTGATGTACCTTGTGTCCGCTCGTGCGCGCAAGGCTCGCATCCCGGACGCCCATCGGCTCGGCTCGTCTGTGACGACCACGCCGTCGACGGTGAACACAAACAGGGCGTCCTTGACCGCAGAGAGCGACGGCAGGTTTGACTTGACAAAGCCGATGGCATCCTTTAAGGAAGAGGATAGCGCAGCTCTGGTCAGCTGAGAGCGAGAAGACAGGACGAGTGCGAGCTCACCTCTCGGGTTGTGCAGATCTGGCCCTCGACGACTCGAGGCACTTGCTGCCCTTTGGTGTAGACGATGTAGTCGCAAGCGGTGACCATGGAGGCTAATTTGAACGTCCTTGCGAAAGTTGTGCTGGCAGGTGAGAGCTCCTGAGGCAAGCGGACGAAGGCAGGGTCGACCTCCGGGGAAGAGGGATGGTCCGCCCGCTCTGCCTCCGTCAACGTCAGCCTGTTCACATCCTCAGCCAGACCATCAGACCAACACGTCCAGCTGCAGCGAGCTGTTGCTCCTGATCAGCCTATCTTGCCACTCTGCGGGTGAGGGTATCGACGTTGGGAGCCAGCCTGCGAACCAGGCTCGTGTTGAGCTCGAGCTCACCTTTCTCCCTCCCCCCCTCCCGACCACGACCATGTTCCGCCTCAGCCCCCTCCGTCATCTACACCTACCGCTCCGCCCACATCTCAATCGATCCTCCACCAACCGAACCGTCCAACCTCTCCCAGCCAACCTCTTCTCCTCGTTCGACGACCCTCCTCCGCCAGCCTCGGACGCGGACATCTCCATCCCAAGCTCGTCTTCATTCTCCTCCACCGCGTCAGGATCCTCACGCGAGATCCCCCTCCCGTCCACTTCAGCTCAAGGTACCGTCATCCTCGAGGATCCCCAGTCTCCCTCGCTACGCTTCCATCAGCCTGACGCGAGTCAACCCAGCGATCCTCGCGCCTCGCCGAGCCGCGCTTCGCCGACCTCGCCCACAGGTCCTCCGCCCGAGCGCGAACCCATCCACTACGTTCCTTGGGGAGTGTCCGGAGAGTCGGTTACATATGCCGAGTTGGCGGCGGAGAAGAAGCAGCGGATCGTCGCGGCAGTGAGGCTGTTTACCGAGGAGGACGTCATGCCAGGGGAGATCGCAAGGAGGATGACGTGAGTCGGCTGGTTCTCGGCTCGTTTTCGGGTGGACGTCTGTTGATGGACGAGGGTGCGAGAAGTTGGTTGGTTTGGCAGGAGGAAGAGAGGTCGTCTGACCGAGATGATCGAGTCGCTGATGACCGTCCCATCTGCTCTCTTTCGCCAGGATCTCGATAGGAACAGTCCGGTCAGTCCATCTCTTCGTCTCAGCAGACCCTCCTTGTCTGTACTGACCCAACTCTGATCACCTCCACCAAGCTCCTACTTTCTCACCCAATCCCGCTCCTCACGGACCATCTTCCATCAGATCCGCTACAACTGGATCCGGGCCGCGTTCGAGGAAGGGCAGTACTCGCTCTCGACATGCCCGACGATCGAGGATGCGTTCGTGGAGTTTGACAAGGCGGAGATGGGGTACAAGCTAAGGAAGTAGTGGGCGAGCTAAGCAGCTTGGGGGATGGGGAGCCGTACGAGTCGCGCTGAGGAGGCTGGGGAGCGCGGAAGGAGGAGAGAAGAGGCGGGTGACGATATAACGATCTTGACGACCTCGACTGAACAAAACGGAACCTGAAAGGTGAAGAAAGCGACTAAGCAGAAGTCAAGACTGACCCATAAAGGAATGAAGTACACACGCGTCCGACACGACACCTAAACCGACCGTCGTCCCTGCCTACACTCCAAATCCAAAGACATCCCACTTCTAGTCCTCCACCCACGCCCTCCTCTCACCATCCTCATACGCGCTGATCTTCTCCGCGAGCGACCTGCTCTCCTTCACCCAGTCGATCGCGCTAACAGCTTGGATCGAGCATCTCGCGCGCTCCATGTCCTGCTCCGTCACATCCATCCCGGCCGGACGAGCTTGTCAGTTCTCCTACTGATGTAAAGGAAGAAGAAGGGGAGGAATGGGACGCACCCCGAAAGTATCCACCTTCGCCGAGCATCGAAACACCTACTTCTTCCCCTTGGGCTTGTCCAAGATTGCGCGGACGGCGGAGAGATCCGAGGCGTCTTCTGCCTGATTGATGGATCCAAAGCAAGCTTGGGCCAGTGTGGTAGGAGGGCTGATCAGGATTGGGGCTTGGAGCGAACGCACCTTGGTCCTCTCCATCTCGTCGGCGGTCTTCTCGAGGAGGACGAGGCCGGCGTCGTTGAACGCGGACAGCCAGAGCTTGCCGGTGTGGTCCTCGACGACGAGGTTGAGGATGTATCTGGTCGGTCCGAGATCGATTGTCAGCGATGAATAGATCCTCACGAGCTGGCTTGGCAGAGTGAAGGTAGGACAGACCTGTGTTCTGGCTCCTCGACTTCGACATCGCACGCGCCACATTTGAAGGACCCGCCATCCTGGAGGACCTTCTTGAGGCAGCCGTTGCCGTGGGCAGGGTAGCTGAGCTTGTCGACCTTGATGAACGAGAGGGTCGCGACGAGGTCAAAGTAGTCGGGCTTCTCTATATTCGCCGACAAGAAGATGACGAAAACGTCAGTCTTGTGATGGCCTCAGCTGGGCTCAAGAGAAGCGATCTGTCTGACCATTCATACCGAGTCTTCGAGCTTCGATTTCAGAGATGAACAGGGTCTCGTTCGTGCGGCTGAGATCAGTCTTGACGGGCGCGTGCGTCTTGAAGACGAAATCCTGTTCGAGATTGTCAAACCTGCGAAAAACGTGCAGCCAAAGTCAAGTACGCGTCAGCGAATGTCAGCAAGCGCACGCAGACCGGTGCACTCACCAGGCTCGGAGCTTGTGAGCCTCGCTGAGGTCAGGGTTGACAGACATGCTGCTCGCGTGCGACATCGAGAGCGTCTTGCCTGTGGTAACGAGAGAAGCGCGGTGAGCGAGACAGCCCGAATGAGCCGTGTACAAAGGAGATGCAGAGGACAGCAGCTCACCCTTGAAGTCGCCGACTTTGACCTCCTTCGAGACCGGAAAAGGAAGGAAGGGTCAGCGGGAGTGATCATGACATGGCGAAGGAAGACGACGCACCTTGAATGCGATGATCGACTTGGCCTTGACCTTGAACGACTCGGCCGTTTTGCCCCAGAGCGACAGCTGGCAGCGATAACCAGACTCGTCAACGACGGTCAGCTCTCGCTTGGGTATCTGAACGGCGCACGACAAGTCGAGTCAGCTCGTCTGGTCGGAGCATGGAGACGCGAACGACGCGACCGACTTCGTTCCCGGTCGCCTTGGCGGTGATGGATCCGAGTTCGCCGACCTCAGTGAGACCAACGAGAACGTCTGGTCGAGAAGGAATTGGTCGTCAGCCTTGAAGAGATGGAAAACCGCGCCAGGAATATTGCGCTCACCGCAGACCGAGTCCTTCTCCAGCTCGTCGAGCTTTGAGAGCAGGATGGTGTTGTATTGCACTCGCTGGATGTCTTGATCGTCCTCGATCTGAGGCGGTTCCGTGCGAGAATGGGAAAGTCAGTAGGCGTGGGCGAGTGGAGCGCAGCCAGCCGACTGACCAGCATGATCTCCGTCGCCCGCTCGAACGTGAGCTCGTGTTCGTTGTTGACCTTGGAAAAGTTCTTCTTGGCCGGAGATATCTTGACTCCGGAGATGGTGTACGCTCTGCCCTCCTGGAGCAGCTCGAAGAAGTTGTCACACGCGTCGTTGAAGCCGGTCGCCTTGATCTTGCCCTGTCGGGGACGCAACCGCCGAAGCCTGTCAGCTCGTCTCGAAACAGTCGTGAGAGCGATCTCCGGATATCAGGACGTACTGTCGAATCCATGAGGGTGACGCTGAAGAGCCTTCCTTCTCCTCTGGCGTTCTTCCACGTCTTGATCTCGCTCTTGTGGGTCACCCTCGCTCGGATCGACCACCTGCAGGTTGGACCGATCGCGCGTGTCAGCCGGAGGCTTCCACACGGAAGAGGATAGACGTGAGAGGAGGAACTCACGTTCCGGGAAGGTACATTGTCAGCGACTCGATTGGTCGGGCGGCGGCGTCGATGTCGACCTTTGCACCAGCACCAGCCCGTCCTCCACCTCTTCCCCCTCGGCCGCCTACCGCAAAGCCGCCTCTCGAGTTTTTGCCCCTCTGCATCACCGGTGGGCCAGCAGGGGCGACCGCGGCCGGTCCAGCGGTCGTGATCGCGGCGACCTCGTGTGATGGGCCGCCTCCGTTTTCGCCTCCGGTCTTGTTCTTCGCTTGATCGACGGGCCCCTTGTTCTTGGCGCCGTCGTCGTCGTCGTCATCAGAGAGTTCGATGACTTCTCTTCCGGATCTGAAGCCGTCTGAAGGTCCGCGAGGCGCGGCAGGGGCGGGAGCGAGGGCGAGAGGTGCGCCTGCAGACGCAAGCTCCTCGTTGATCTCTTCGGCGGCGATGGCGACGGTGATCGACCTCGGGTTCCCAATCTTGGTGAAGGCAGTCTGATCCGGGAAGAACTTGAGGTTGTCGATGATGACGAGCCTGTCAGGAGCCAGAAGTCGTCAGCGGATGCGAGAGCGAGAGGTTGAGCTCGCGAGCTGGGCATCCCTCAGGCATACTCTATCCGGATCTGGTGCTCACTTGTTCTTCCCTCCTGTGATCGCTTTGATGGTGTACCCCAGCAGTTGAACGACCGAGAACCTTTTGACGTTGTCGGATCGGAAGAGTTCCGAGACGGGCGCGACGAGAACTCCGTTGACCACGTGCTGTCCATCGGAGAGGGCCACCCTGCAAAGGAGGAAGACACGCTGCCATCCGCAATCATCTACGCGTATGAGCTCGAGTGAAGACGAGATAGTCTTCCGGACCACGAGGACGTACTGGAACCTCGGCTGACCGTTCAGATCCGCCAACGAGGTGACGTTGCCGATCTGGACGACGGGCTGGAACTGCTCGCCAGTCAAGGATGAGGGCGCGCTGAAGAACAGCTTGGCGGCAGCTCGAGTGGTGAGAGCGGGAGCCATGGTGTCGCTGCTGGTACTTGAGTGGAAGAGGGGGCGAGTGGGCGTTGGTGGGTGGCGAAGAAGCCCTGAGCCGGGCAGGAGGAGCCCCTTTCTCGTCTGTCCCTCCACTGAGCTTGCGCATCTCTTCACGTGATCACGGTCATCAAGATTCTCAAAGGCACTGCTCAGCCGATAGAAGAGCAAGAATGATCAGCTGCAGCTGAGCGCAGAAGGAAGAACGACAAGATGGACTTACAAGCAGAAGAAACGTACACAGACGAACGAGCCAAAGATGGCAAGCTCAACCGCTCGACCCCTCTCCCTCCTCTCCTCCCTTTCTTCTCACACGGGCAAGAAAAGCAAAGCACCCTCCTCCTCCCTCTTCCCCGCCCTCGCCTCGCCTAGCAGTCGATGCCGTACTGCCTGATCTTTTCGATGAGCTTCCTGCTCTCCTCTGCAAAGTCAATCTCGCTCGCGGCCTGGATCGACACCTTGACCTTCTCCTCGTCCTGCAAGCAGCAAACAGCACATCCCGGGCGATAGAAGAGTCGAGTCAGCCTAAAGCACGCTTGGCCCGAAGAGGGTGAGAGAGGAAGAGAGAGGAAAGACTGACCTGGTAGACCGAGTTCTTGGCCGCGCAGCGGAAGGTGAGCTTCTTGCCCTTGCACGAGTCGGCGATCGTCTTGGCCGCGTCAGGATTCTCGTACTGCAGTTCAAAGAAAGTCGGGAAGCAGAGTCAGCCGAAGGAAGAGGTAGAGCGCTACGAGCAAGGACATGACCGGACTCACGAGGACCTGCTCGAGTTCTCCGGCCGACATGCCGAACAGCTTCTCGCCGACGTCGTTGAAGCCCGAGAGCCAGAGCTCTCCGGTGTGGTCCAGCACGAGGAGGCTGACAATGCATCTGCACGTTCGCGCCATGCAAAGAGATCAGCTTCGTCAAGCTGATCAGGCGATGGATCAAGCAAGGACGGACCTGTACTCTGGCTGCTCGACCATGGCGTCGCACTTGTCGCATCTCCACTGGTTGCCGTCCTCGACGACCTTCTTCTGGCACCCGTTCACGCCGTGGGCAGGGTACGAGACCCGATCAGATCTGACCTGCGCGATCGTCGCCGAGAGGTTGAAGTAGTCGGCCTTGTGCTCTGTCCACAGAAAAGGAAGACCGTGAGAGTCAGTCGAGCGTTTAATTTCAGACCAAGGACCAGTAAGGAAGGTCCGGAGTCGGGCTGACCGTGCCTTCCGAGTCCTCGGGCCTCGACGTCACCCGTGGTGATGGTCTCGTTCGAGAAGCCCGAGGCGGGCATGTTGGTCGACGCGTGCGTCTTGAAGACCTGGTTCGCAGGAAGGCTGTCGTACCTGCATGAACGATATACGAATCGAATGAGAGAAACGAAGGGGATCAGCAGATGCGCAGATGCAGAGTTGCAAAGCCAGCAGGAAAGCGAGCCGATTCGGACTGACCATCCTCGGAGCGAGTGAGCCTCGTTCATGTCCGGGTGGACGAGCATGCTGCTCGAGCCGGTCATCGAGAGGGTTTTGCCTGAGTCGGATGAGAGCAACGGGACGAAAAATCAGCTGGACAGGCGTGCTCAGGCGACTGGACCGAGGACACTTGCCTTTGAACTCGCCGACCTTGACACTCTGCGATCCAGGAACAAGGGTCAGCGCCGGGCTGATAGCAGCAGTACTAGGTGTGAGACTCACCTTGAGCGCGATGACCGACTCGTTCGGAACGCTGAACGTCTCGGCCGTCTTTCCCCACAGGGATAGCTTGCAGCTGAACTCGCTTCGATCCGCGACCGTCAACTCTCGCTTGGCGACCTGTCGAAACGAAGAGCTGAGAGTCAGCAGCCCTGACAGACGAGAGAGAAGGACTGGCAAGCGGGACTGACCTCCTTTCCGTTCGATTTCATCGTGATGGACCCGATCTCGCCAATCTCGGTCAGGACGACGATCACATCTGTCAAAGATCGAAGCGAGGTCACCTTTCGAGCTTCGAGACGTAGAGGACAAGGGGACCGAGCGAGACTCACCGCAGATGGTGTCCTTGTCCAGTTCCTCGAGCTTCGAGAGCGGGACGAAGTTGAACTGCACCTGAGGCACGTCTCGGTCGTCCTCAACCTGACACAACCGTGGTCCGACATGTCAGCATCAGCGCTAGAGCGAGACTAGGGCGATAAGACCAGGACAAGTGCTCACGAGGGTGATGTCGGTCTGCTTCTCGATCCCAATCTCGGACTCGTGGTCGACGTTCGTAAAGTTCTTCTTCGCGGGCGAGATCTTGCCGCCAGTGACGAAGTAGGCCCTTCCCTCCTCGATGTAGCTGTGCCAGTTGTCGACCTGAACGAACGCGAGCGGGATGTCAGAAGCAGTAGAACACGAACGAGACTGCGAAGCACGCGTACCATCTCGCCGAAGGCCGTCGCCTTGATCTCGCCCTGCATAAAACGGGACCCCGATAGACGTTAGCCAGGCTCGAACACCGTCGAGTACGGGACAAACTGAACGTACCGACTCGTCCATAAGGGTCATGCTGAACAGCTTGCCCTCGCCTCGGGCGTTGCTCCACGTCTTGACGTCCGACTTCTGCGTCACTCTCGCTCGAATCGTCCACCTGCGAGGAAGTCGCCGCGAGTAAGCTCGAGTCTAAAGATGATGATCGAGAGATGGGACTGACTTTGCCGACGAGTAGCCCGAGAGCGCAGCGATGGGGTGGATGTTCTTCTGCGCGTTGGGGGCTCTGACTCCTCCTGTCGCGGGCGCATGCATCCCGCCCTGACCTGCCTGCATCCCTCCTCCGCCTCGGCCTCCCCCTCCTCTCGCACTCATGAACCCACCCCTCGTCTGGACTCCTCCGCCTCTCTGAGGTCCTGCTGCCATCCCACCCCTCGGCCCGAACGGACTCCCGGCGGCGATCGCTCCTCCTACCCCAGTCCCGGCGCCTGCCCCTCGACCGCCTCCTCCGCCCCCAAACACGCCCGACCTCATGCCAGGCCCTCCAGCAGGCGCACTCGGAAGAGGAGAAGCACCTCCGGCTCCGCCTGCACCTCGGCCGACAGCGCCCGCGCCTTGACCCGCACCCCTGCCGACGGGGAGAGGGAACGTTCCTCGGTTGCCAGAGAAGCCGCCTCGGTTGGCTGGGGCGGGAGCAGGTCGCTGGGGAGGAGGCATGGCGGGGAGGGCGAGTGGGGCAGTGGGAGGGTAGTGGCCGTCCGACGACGGCTCGGACGAGGTGGATGCTCGGGCGGACTGGGTGTTGACCGTCACAGGTTCGATAGGTCGAGGCTGGCCAATCTTGCCGTCAGGGATGGGGCCCTTGGCTGGTTGCACGGCAGTGACGATAAAGACCCTGAAGCAAGAGGAAAGAGAGGAGAAGGAGGGGTCAGCAGCCGAACGGGATGTATGCGTGTGGTGGCGAACACATGCGAGACGACGAGAGGGACGACTTACTTTCTGCCGTTGATGTGTGTGACGTTGAAGTCGGTGACCCTGATGATCGAGTGCTTCTGGATGCTCAGGTTCTCGATGTAGAAGACGAGGCTGGTCGAGAGGACACCCGTCCAGAAGTACGCCCCATCAGAAAGGAGGAGCCTGATCAGAGAGAGCAATACCAACGAGTCAGCTCAGACGACACAATGGTTCCGACACCCCGAGAGAGACAGAGACACGAAGAGAGAGAGGGACGTACTTGTATCGAGCGCTCCCGTTCTGTCCCTCGACGGGGCGGACGTTGAGCACCTGCAGGACCGGCTGGACGTCCTGCCCAGACTGCCCGGGCGCGCTGAAGAACAGCTTCCGGATCGAGCCAGAAGTGAGAGCGGGAGTCATGTCAGGAAGGTGGTGATGTGTTGGATGTGTTGAAGCAGGTGGATGGGTGGCGAGGGAGAGTGGTGGACGGGGGCAGACTCGAAACGAGCTCGCGAGCTCGTCTCCTCCTCCACACGGCCTGTCACATGTCAGCACGCTCGGGCTGACAGCTGACGTGTACTGTCAGCTCCTCCAAACTCTCACCAGCCTACCCAAGTACAGACAGACATGAAGATAGGCCCGAGTCGGCCGTGACACGATGCTTGTGATGTTCTAGTTGGCGAACCGGACACCGCCGGTCGCCTTCTTCTTCTTCGCCAGCTGAACGAGAAGAGCACCAAGCAAGTGCGGACGAGCGATCAGCAGCCAGAAACACTGATCGTAAAGAGAGAAGGGCTGCTCACAGGTTCTTGCACGTCGACGCCCTCCTCGGCGTCTGCTTCTACGACGACTGGTCTCGCCGCCCAGAGCGCCACCTCGAGCGTCACACTCTCTCCTCGGCCATCTGCACCCGGATCCAACGCCTGCACAAACTTGGGATGCTGTCGAGAGGAAAGCATGCGTCAACACTGTGTCAGTTCTCGGCGTCGCGTCTCGAAACGCAGATGACAAGGGGTGCTAACCTGCAACAGATCCCGCAACTTCGGATCCTTCAACGACGACGTCGTCTGCGACATCCCCGTCGTCTTGGCGACAGCCTTGCCCTGACCGAGCGGGGTCGCGTTGGACCTCAGCAGGTTGTACTGCTCCTCCTCGTTGGTCCCACGCGCGATGAGCGTGTATGCGACCACCGGGCGAGTCTGACCCTGTCGATGCGCTCGCTTGAGCGCCTGGAGCTCGATGTCGCGGGACCAGCAGGGCTCGGTGAACTGTGGAGGATGGAAGAGGGTGTCAGGGTCCGAGCTGAGGATGTTGATGGGGAGAGACGGGACGAACGATGATGCGGGACGCGCAGGGAAGGTCGAGCCCTCTTGCTCCGAACTTGAGCTCCATCAGCAGCACGCGAACGATAACCTCTTCTTTGAAACGTGTCACTGCCGAAGATTGTGAGGAGAACGTCATCAGTCAGCGCCGGAACTAGAGTGCGACGAAGATCAGGCTGACTGACGAAGGCGGTCTCGCTCCTTCCGGTCTTTGACTGCACTACTGACGTAGACCGAGACGATCGAGATCCCATCCAGGGCTTCGAGAGCTGAAGAGATGGATAGGTACGGGTCAGCCTGGAGATCCAGCCGCCACGATCCGAGGACTTACTCCGCGCGAGCGCCACGACGTCGTTTGAGAAGATGATGAACTTCTCGTCGGCATGAGCAACGATCTGGAGAGAAGGCATGCAGCTCTGCGTCAGTCCCACGCCAGGTCAGATCTGACGAGAGAGGGTCGCGACTCACCTCGCTGAGCACGAAGTTCAACTTTGCGCTCTGCGTCTTCTCCAACACCACCTCTGCACCCACTTCTTCCCTCGACAGCGTCTTCCTCAACAGCTCCACCTCAGACGGCACAAAGTATCTCGCTCCGTCCACAGTCAGCCCGATCCCCCTGGGGACCTCGACCTCCTCGCCGACACCCCTCACCGGGAACGGCAGCGACGCTCCGCACTTGCCTCCCTGGAGTGCGAGCCAAGTCTCGTCCGCCAGCGCCGTCTCGAGGCATACGATTGACTCGTGCAGCAGGGAGAGGTCTTCGGGCGTGAAGGGCGGATCGGTAGGGTCGGAGGGTCGACCACGGGCCAGGTCCTTGCGCGCGATCTCGACAGCGTCGGCCGTTTGGGAGACGAGGGAGTGAAAGATCGGGGATGGTATGGACTTGGGCTGGGACTTCTTGATCGGCGAGGCGGATGTCTTTGAGGTAAGGATGGAGGATGGGGACGAGCTGAGGGTAGACGGCAGCGGGTCGAGGAAGGAGCTGGAGGTGGAGACATCGGGGGCGGAGGTGTGCCAGAAGAGCGAGTACGAGATGTTGAGGAGGACTAAAAGAGTCGTAAAGTGCATAAAGAGCGGTCAGCGATGCGATCAACAATGTAGAGACGCAATATTGACATACGTTCGGTGACCCGGCCCGAATTTGACGGGTGGAAGAGCCAGTCTTGACCTGTTCGCTGAGCGGAGACATTGTTGATGTTGACAAATGCCTGGAGGACGTTGTACGTCATCCGACCGGCTGGCTCGAGCTCAATTGTCTTGACAGAGTGCGTCAACGGAGGTAGGTGCTGCAAGGAGAGGACACAAGAGAGGCTGATGGTCAGCGCGCGGCCATTGGCCCATGACTTTCGCGATGGACTTACGGTCAGATCCTCGGTGCTGCGACAGAACGAGAAAAGTAGTGTCAGCCGGCTCGAGATGATGAGTGCAAACGGATTGAGCTGGACTGACCGATGTCGGACCATGAAGGTCTTCATGAGCAGCTGTACGCGGGCGACAGCTCCCACCTCTGGCTCGAGCCCGCTCCCGATCCTCAACGGAGCGACCACCTGCTCCTTCCACGCCACGTCAGCCGACTTGGTCGCGCCCGTTCGCGTCTTCTCGTGCCCGAACGCGCCGAGCCGGAGGAACCCGATCATGATCGCACCGAGCTTCTTAAGATCCTCCTCGAACTGCGGCGGCCATGCGTACGGGGAAGGGCTCGTCCGAGGCGTAGGAAGCGGCTGAAAGGATGTCTTGCGCTTCTTGGAGGGGGATGATTTGCGAGGACTGGTTGGCGGTGGGAGTACGTGCGAATTCGGACTGGCGGAAGGTTGCGGGGAGATTGGCGGCGTCAGAGCCGACGAGGACGCCGAAGGTGTAGATGGAGTGCGTGTCTTGTCCGAGCAAGTGACAGAGGCCAATTCGGAGGTCAAGTTTGGCGTCGGGGTTCCGGAGACGACCCAGATGCGCTCGACGTTGAGCGCTCTAGCGAGTCCGACGAGCATCGTCCATTTGCCGCTCGCGACCTGTCCCTCGTCCACGACGAACCTCTTCCAGCGCAGACCGAGCAGCGGACTCGGCTCGTCCGGCTTGGCGCAGCGGCAGAGGACCTGGTTGCCGCCGTCTGGGATGGTGCATCGACACTCGCGAGGGACGGAGCTGGTGTGGCCGTCCCTGTCCTTGTGGGCGTCCTCGGCGGAGAAGCGCGAGTGAGGCATGAGGACGAGGTCGTAGTCGAATGCGAGGACCTCGCTGTCCGGGAGTCGATCTCCGGAGCGGACGACGAGGATGCGGAGAGCGCCGGGCTCGAGATCTGGATGGGCGCGACGTGAAATATCGAGTCAGTCAGCGATGGAAGGTCACGATTCACAGCAGAAGCGACTCACGCTTTGCAATCATCTGTTCCCATTGACGCAGGAGGTCTGAGAGGCATAACGAAGCGGGTCAGCTCGTGAGAAGGCTTTGGGTTTGGGTCACGACTTACTGTCTGGCACGGTCACCAAAGTCCCCCAGCCGAGCCAGACCCTCTTCATGACTCGGCCGCTCCTTCCGGCCCCGTCACCAGCGCCGACGCCCTCTTCGCCGAGCGGCTGCACCTTGTGTCCTCTCCTGCCTCTCCCGGAACCGACTCCCATGTCCTCCTGATCGACCGTAACTGCCGACCCAGACGCCCCTCCCTCGATCTCGTACCAGCACCGTCTCTTCTCCTCGCTGATCCTCCGCAGCAGCTGCCCTTCCACCCCTTCCAGGTCATCGAGACTCAAGACATGCCTTGCGCAGATCGGGTCGCTCCTGAGCACGGAGCGACAGAGCTCTTCGAGCGATCGGACTCCTTGGGTCGGTGTGGGAAATGAAGTTCGCGTCGGCAACGACAGCGGCGGTGTCGGCAGGTGGGAGAGCGTGGCGAGGATCAGACTCAGAGTCTGCAGCGTCTTGCCGGCTCCCATCTCCTCGCAGAGGATCCCACCGCGCGGTCCTTCGAAAGTTGGAGGCTCACGAGTAACGATGGCGGAGGAAACGAGGAGGTAGTAGTGCTTGCTGTCGACGTCGAGGAGAGGGATGTGCGCGGGGGAGACAATCTGAGCCGGGAGAAGCTCTTGTACGATCAGCTGCTGGACAGTCCGCTGTGACGAAGAAGAAAAGCTCTCGTAAGTACCATACGAATCTGTAGCGAGGAGCCAAGGAGGGGCAGTATACTAACGATCTGGTACCCGTGCAGCTTGGTCGAGGCTGCGAGGCCCCTCGGACCTTCCCAGCCGTCAGACAAGATCTCCTCAACGAACGCTCGGGCTTGTCGGGACCCCCTCAAGCTGCCTACTGCTGGGTTTGGCGATGGAAGAGCAGAGTAGAGCTCGGGCAGCGTCCGGTAGTCCTAGATTGCGACCGAGCGATGCAGAAAGCGGGATCAGCTACGACGCGCCAAGTGGTGATCAAGCGCCGCAACGAAGACTCACCGTAGTGAGCGTTGGGTCGAGCACAGGCGTCGGCTCCTTCCTTGCAGCCGGCAGAGACTGTCCGTCCCAACCCTGACGATCTCGGTGAAGGCCGCGGAGCAGCTGGACGAGGCTCTCTCCTCGCTGTTGGGCGACACTCCTGGACACCGCCTTGCCCTTGCCCTTACGGTCCGGGATCATGTACACGCGCACGAGGACCGTGTCGAGATTGATTGCATGTCGGCTTGACCGGATGACGTCTTGCTGCTCGAGCGAATTCACGAGCGGTTCAAGAGCGGGCGAGTCGGCAGAAGCGAGTCCGCCAGAGGTGCGGCAACTGTAGTAGCCGACACGGATCGCTTGTGACAGTGCTGGAGGTACTTCGTGGGGGAATGATGACTGAAGTCATACAAGAAAGTGTAGGTCAGAGATCCCGACTCAGGCGGGGACATCGAAGGGACGGTCGAGCTCACCGGCACCTCAAGCGAAGCACTTGCTCTGTCAATGGCTGCCGATGGCCCAGATGCCTGAACTGACGATAAGCCAGCAGTGGGATGGCCGGCTGATAGGTTGCCTCCGATGAGAAAGGGATCGTGCGCGTCTGGGTTCGCGGTGAGTCTGGGTCGTTTGGGCGAACGCTCGGACGGGGACACTGTCCGGGAGCGAGACCGACGGTCGGTTCGCACAGGGCTGTCGACCGCTTGCCAGTTGGACGGGCCAGCTTCTGCTGGCAGCTCCATCTCGCACGAGCAAGGATATCGACGCGAGGGAGAAAGCCAGATGTGCTGAGGTGTCGCTGTTGGTGAGCTCGGGACGGAGGGAGGGAGCGTTCGAGCTGGCTCCTCCTCTCTCACCACCAGCATCCCCTCCTCGACCGAATCATCGACTTGTCTTTCGCAGCCTCGCGCTCGGTCCGTATACATCGTACGAGCGACCTTTGGGACCAGTCACTCGTCCGCGAAGGGTGAGTTTCTCGTCTGGACAGGGTCGGCCTGTCGTCCGGGCGAATGTCGAGCTCACCACTTTCTTCCTCCTCCCTGGTCAGAGTCATCACTTCCTCAGGACCTCTCCTCTCCACTTAGCCTCTCCGCGCTGTCAGCGTCTCCGTCAACGGCTCACTAAAAGTCCAGGGGAAATCTTTCCAGGTGAGTTTCTGCCGATGTACGAGCATGGGCTCGGCGAAGGAGGCCGTCGAGCTCACCTCCATCCTCGACTGTCCATCAGCTCGTAGGGTCGACTTTGATCATGGCTAGCCGTCATCAGCCAGCAGCCGTGTACAGATCAGCCGTCGCCTCAGCAGCAGGACATCGATCAACGTGCCCCATCTCGCATAGCCGGTCTTCGTGTGCCGTCGCTGGACCCTCGTCCGCCCGCCAGTGGTCGCCAGCGGGGTCACACTCGTCGACCACAGCTTCGTCCTCGAGGACGTTCGCGACCTCAACCACGTCGCGATCGTCGCTCTCAGCACCCCCTCCTCCGCCTAACCTTCCGCCACCACCACCGCGGCCGTCGTCGAGCCAAACGAGCGGACCTCGCCCGCCAGGCCCTCCTCCTCCGTTATCCGGGCGACCGGCCGTGTTTGCTCACTCGAGGGAGACACCCGACTACCCGGTCTACTACTCGTCGCATCCTCACATCAGTAGATCCCCGACCGCACCTCCTCCGATCCGTCAACGTCCGCCAGCGCTCGTAAAGAGGGCCGACCTCCCGCCGCCGCCAAAGCCAAAGTCGGCGTTCGAGGACGACACCGAGGACTACCTCGAGGCAGAACAGTCCCTTCCGTCGATACAGGACGAGACCGGTCTGGCACAGCAAGGCGGAGAGGGAGATGGGTCTGAGCCATGGAGGGATCCGCGTCTGTTGCCGTGCGCCACGCTCGCAAGGGCGGTCCGAGGCCGCCAGTGGTCCGAGGCTCGTCGGCAGCTGTCCCTGTTGCACGAGTCGGACGCCGGAGCGCTCGAGTCGCACATCTACGTCGGCGCGGCGGTCGACTCGTTGACGACGGACGAGCTCGAGACGGACGAGGAGCGGCTAGAGTGGTTCCTGCACTGGTACTCGCTCGTACCGACGTTTACCGGGCCCGAGGGCACGTACGAGACCCCTGCGTTCGTGCAGCAGAACCGTCAGCTGGTGGACCTGCTGCTCCAGCTTCCTACGCAGCTGTCGTACCTGTCTCGGATCCTCGTCCTCTTTGGCGAGAAGCGGTACGCCGGCTTCTTTGGCCCGCTCCTCATGCCGAGCATCGCTGTGTTCGGCCCGCCAGAGCAGGCGATGGACGTCTGGGCGTCCGTCTCGGATGCATCAGGCTGGTCGGCCTCGGACAGGAACCGACACGCGCTCGCCAACGTGACGATCCACCACCTCGTCAACGCGGGTCACTTCCACGACGCCGCCGAGGCCATCGTCCGCGTACGAGCGAGCTGTACGCCAAGGCAGGTGCTCGACCGCCGAGGATCGCCAACGATCCGACCTCTCATCCCTCGGTCGACGCTCAGGTATTTCGAAAAGACCATCAGGGCCCATTGGGGGACGGACCATCCGTACGTGGTCGCCGCCAGCTACTGGCACGCCGCCCAACGAGACAAGCTGTCCGACGTCGACTCCAACGCGTGGCTTGAACTCGGTGCCTTCAACGGGGTCAAGACGTTTGTTACCGACCGGCAGGTCGAGTGGGTCCCCAACAGGGCCGAGCTGCCATGGGCGATCCGACGGTTGCTCGCCCCCGGTCAGCCGCCGTCGATGCACTCGATCATGAGGGTCCTCTCGGGCGTCTACGCGCTCGAGTCTCCTCGGATGAACCTGCTCGGACTTCTCCACCGGAGGATCAGCGGCATCACCCAGGTCGGACGCGGGAGCGATGATCCCAGCTCGGACGAGCACGCCTGGATCGGCGCAGAGATGCTCCGCCTTCGCAACCTGGGCGAGTACAACGAGGCCCTCCGTCTGTTTGCCAGCCGGTACCTCTGGATCGGTCTGCCGACTGGGCCACGATGGGAGGAGTACCGGCGTCTGCGGACGAGCACGCAAGAAGATGTCGGTTTGAGCGAGGAGCTCGTCGGTCACGTGCTCGCCGGGATCAAGAGACGGTACATCCCTCCGCCTCACCTCGTCGCGATGGCGAACGAGTGCTTGGTTCGGTTCACCAGCTCGTCCGAGGAGTACGACGACCAGGCGGCCCTGATCGAGGAGGACTACGCATCCCTGGTCGCAAACACGCAACCGAGGGATCCGGCCCGGTCGTCACCCCAGGGAATCGATTCCACTCCCAGGATCCCCCTCGCACGGCTGTTCGACGGCACCGACTACATCCCTCCCGCCATCTCAGCACCTCCATCCATGGATCCTGACTCGGAACCGTCGTCCACCTCGACTGCCGACCTCGCCCTGCTCTCGCCCGCCGACGAGATCTCTCTCCCGACCCGTCCGACGGCCGTGCGTATCACGCCCTGGTCAAGTCCCCCTGCGCCGTTCTTCCTCCCTCCCCACCTCCTACCGGCACGGAACACGTTCGTCCACTACGTCAAGGGCCTCTCGCGACACGAGCCCACCAAAGGCATGGCCATCCTCCGCGCGATGGTCGACCGCAAGATCCACGCCGACACGCTCGAGTGGGCAATGGTCCTCGAGGGTTTCGTCTCGCACGACATGATCGAGTTTGCCATCACCGGACTGCAGACGATGGAACGTGAAGGTGGGATCGACATCCACCGACGGGGCACCAGCCGAACTCATCGAACCCACCTCGGCCCTGTCCAACCGCTCGACGACGACCAGGAGGTTGCAGACCTGCCCACTCCAGCACATGGTGTCACGATCCCTTCTCCCGAGAAGGCTGTCCCCCCGACAAACGCAGAACTGTACATCCGTCTCATCCGAGCCGCCCAGACCTGGTCCAAGATCCGCCAGGGTTCAACAGACGTGTCTCGCCTGTTTGAGGAGATGATGCACAACTCTGGTGTCGTCCTGAACGAAAAGGAAAAGCTCGAGATGGTCCTCCTCTACGCCCGCAGAGGGGAACACGAGAGCAAGTTGTCACACGACGAGGGCAAAGGGTCCATCCCCCCGACAGAGTGGGAACGCTCTCCGTGGGGTCACCCGGTCCACCCGGTGCTCGAGTGGGACCAGTTCGGGCAGGAGACAGGGGAGAGACAGAGTCCGGAGCGGAGGGCAGACTGGGCGATGACCCACGTCGACGACGGGACGCCGATCGAGTCGAGGTTGAGGCAGATGCTCGACCACTCGAAGAAGGCGGCCTGGAGGAAGCAGGCGTACGAGGCGAGGAGGAAGGCTAAGCAGAGCGCAGAGTACTCGCTCGACTCGAGGGTCATCGGATCGTTTGGTGGCGGGGCGCGCACACAAGAGGAGACGCTTCACGTCGAGTGGTGAGTCGCTCAGCTTCATCCGTCGTTGGCCGCTCTTCCTTCTAAAGCTGATCCCTTGTGCTTTTTCAATCTATCAGATTTGCGTCTGACACACGTACTCGCCATCGGAGGTGTTGACGTGCAGGCCGGGCTGATCGGCGGGAGGTGAAACCCTCAGCGGTAGCTAGTGCAAGTGCAATCATCCTATACACAGACCGCACCCGACGGCTTTGTCGTTTCAGACTTCGGCAAGTTTCTCAGTTATCTCATCAGTCAGGCGAGAACGCTGCATGAGTGAAGACATCAGTCATGCTCTGTCCATCCAAGGCGTCATCGTTGCACCTCGGTCGCCCTTTCCCACCCCTCATGTTGCAGCATCGCCGGCAGCGACTTCCTTTTCTCATGTTGCCATAGCTTATGCTCCTCCTTGCCGAGTGAGCCCTCTGTTTTCCGACTGACGGCTCTGCCCGACCGCTGCTCACCAATCACGCTCTCCGCACGCGATCGCCCCGACCGAGCTCACTTCCGCTCCCTCCCTTCTTCCTTTCCCTTTACCCTCACCTCGCCCATCATGCCCCCCTCAACCCTCCTCGTCTTCTCTCCCTCGTCACACCACCTCTCTCCACCTCCAGGCTGCCCCTCCGAAGCCCACCATGCGATCCAACAGTCCCTAGCACACTCTTCGTCCGCGTCTTCCTCTGCTGAGGGCGACACCCTCACCGTTCCTTCGCCCGACTCGTTGGACCTCCCTGCTGCTCACACCGAGGGGGAGACGGAAGTCACGGCGAAGTTGTTCCTCCCTCGGCCGTCGTCATCCTCCCGCGAAAGCAAGACAGGGCGCGAAGTGGTTGAACAGGCGCTAAGGGCGTTGGGTGAGCTCGTGGGCGGGAAGACGGGAGCGGTCGATCAGGTTGTGGTGGGGTGGGCGGATGTGGTTTATGAGGGGGAGGAGACAGACTTTTCGGGAAAGATGAAGGTCAAGGTTGAGGAGAAGAAGGATGAGGGAGGGTGTGGGGGGATGAAGTTGCAGAGTCGGAACGACAGTGAGCTTGGGAGGTCGGAAGTTGGACCTCACCATGCACTCTCCGACCGGCGGCTGGATGAGCTGGTAGAGTTCTGGACGGTACGTTCACCCAGCCTCAGAGCCAATTTCCCCCTCTTGCAGCTCTGCTGACAACCCCTGCTCCCTTGCTCTTACCAGTCGTTGAGCTCGTCCCCGCTCCTGTCCGCCTCCACCTCCCTCGGGATCACCTCCTTCTCCCTTCCGCTCCTACAAGCCTTCCTCGCCCACCCGGACCTCCCTTCCACCCGGCCACCTACGATCGACCATCTCAACCTCAAGGACTGCTGTCATATCCCGCAGGTGCTGAGCAACTTTGCAAGGGAGAAGAACGTCCGGCTCGTGAGCAGTAATGATGTCACAGGTCAGTCCGCGTTTTCCCTCTTTGGTTCGCGGTCGTGTGTGGTGTTGGCGTGAGCTGATCTAAGGCTATCTGGTCTGGGGCGTGCAGAGCCGATCTCAAGCGAAGCGCTGAAGGAGCTGCTCGCGCCGTATCAGACCGAGGAGGGCGGACTGCCGACGGGAGAGGTCGAGTTGGACTTCTTACTCAAGGTGCGTCTACCGAGCTTCATCTCAGACATGTGACGCAGCAAAGCTGACTCCTTTTTTTTCGCGCTCCGTCGTAGTACACGATCCTCCACAAGACGCGCGGCGTGCTGATCGACAAAGGGTTCGTTTCGTCTGCCATCTCCCATCTCCTCTTTCGTCCTCGCTGACCGTCCATCCCATCCAGATACATCCTCTCGGCCTCGTTCTCCCCCTGATCTACATCCTGCTCGGACACGTCACGCGATGGATCAGCAGCCTCCGAGCCGGACGAGCGCGGTCCCCGTAGCAGGTCTCGTCGGCGCGAGCACCCCAGGCGCGGAGACCCTGGGTTTCGCTGAGGACGGACGAACAGCAGATGGAGCAAAGAGGGAGATAGAGCATTTATATACGTTATAACCCGGGGACCCATCGAGACAAGAGAAAAACGAGATCTAAGAGCCAACATCCAGGAGAGAGAAAGACGAGAAAGAGGGTCGTAGCAAGACGTGATGGAGATCGGGAAACACAAGCGAAGGCGCCTCTCTCCAGGCCTCGTGATTTTAAGATTGGGTTCGGTGGAATCCAGACAGCAGCTGTTCTAGACGAAGCTACTTCCCGCTCTGACAGCACTTCCTCTCCTCCTCGGCCTCGCGCTCCCGTTGGCGACAGAGGGCTTCTTCGTTGCAGACGCAGCGACGAGCGGCGGTCTTGCGCTCCCAGTACAGCATCGCGGTGGCGAAGATGGCGGAGGTGAGGGCGAAGGCGAGGGCGGCTTTGTACCCGATGCGGTAGTTGGGGGCTTCCTTTGCTGGGTAGCTGGAGGGAGAGGGATAGTGGGTCAGTTACGGGTTAGGAAGAAAGTGGTGGTGCAGGGAGAAGGGGGTGGGGGGAGGAAGGTGGGAAAGAGAGGGGGAAAGACGTACATAAAGATGTTTGCGAAGGCGTCGACGACATAGACGAGCGTTCCGGCTACTCCGAGGATGACGGCGCGTTCGGAAGGGTCTGGGCAGAGGTCGGACATCCAAGCCTGGATGCGAACGGAGGCCGGGACGAGCAAGGGTCAGCGACGTCCTCTTCGCGCTCCAATGAAGACGAGCTGATGTGATAGGACGAACGATGTACAGGAATACCGCTGATTGTGAAAGCCATAGCGTAAAGAATCCGAACATGCGAAGACCAAACGAGGCGGGCCAGATGGAGAGGATGATCTCTCCAAGGACGAGGGTGGCGATCTGCGGCATGATCCACTTGTAGCGACCTCCGAAGCGTCCAGACGCCCAGGAAAAGGCGTACATTGCCAGCATTTGGAGGACGTATCCGCCGATCGGGATCTGCAGCAAGAGGGCCGGCCGGGGGGGCAAAAGGTCAGCTTTGTCCGCGCGCCCGCCTCGTCGCCGCCCGCTTCAAAGGTCAAGTTTCTGATAGACTGACCAGATTAAGCTGCGTGATCCCGAATCGCTTGGCTCCAGTCACAGTCCTTTCGGCTTTGAGCATGAGCAGGATCCACGAGTTGGCGTTCTGTGACCATCCGAGAGTGGCGAACGCGCCAGAGTACAGGTAGACGAGCGGGCTCGACATGATCGTCTTGAGCGTGCGCAAGGTGAACGGCTGCTGCGCGAGCTTGTTGTGCCGGGTCATTCGTGTCTTGGAGAGCTTGTTCTGGTCCTGGTTGAGCCAGTACACACGAGCGCGGCCGGGTTGGTCGGGGATGAGGAAGAAGCCCGCGCCGGCGACGATGAAGGTCATCCTGCGGGAAAAAAAACGGGGACGCATATGAGTGAGATATTTGAAGGAGGTGGACGAAAGGATATGATGTACTGACAGAGCGTTTATGACGAACAACCATTTCCAACCGGGAAGGCCGCCTTTCCCCTCCATGCCCTCGTGCAGAGCGGCCTGAAGGAACCCGACAAAGATTTGAGCTGCCGGGTAGGAGGAGCCAAAGATGGCGAGCCGAAGGGCGAGCTCGGACGGGGTGCTGCAGAGCGTTCGTGTGAGGGTCAGGGTCAGGTTCTGCGGCCAGCGAGCGACCAGACGAGCGGGACGCGGGACGTACTACCAGGCGCACATGATCGCGGCGATACCGGGGCTGATCGATAGTAAGATGGAGTACAGATTAGCAGGAGGACGTGGAGGGAAGGGATGAAGGGAGCGAGAAAGTACGCACAAGGAGGACGCCTCGAAGACACCGATGAAGAACCGAAGCACGTACATCCCCTTGACTGAGGGAACGAACGCCATCAAAAGCGTGCAGAGTCCCCACAAGCACTCCAAGCTCCTGCGAGAGGGTCAAGGACAGAGTGTGAAGAGACTTGAGGCGGTCAGCGAAGGCCAAAGACGAAGCAACGAGGACAGGACGAGACGTACGGTAGCCAGATTGAGGGTCGGATCCGAGTGAGGATGATTTGCGACGGGATGAGGAACAAAGCGTAGCCGACACTGAAATGCAGAGATTCAAGGAAGAATCAGCAAAGGTGGCGGGTGGGAACGGAAATGAACGGTGTGGAGGGCGGAGAAGACGCGCGACGCACCGGAAGAACGTGTCGAGGAAGTTGAGCTCGTTGCCTTGGAAGTTGAGAGCCTCCTTCATACCTGAAGATCGAGGAGAGACGAAGTCAAGTCAGATTGAGCGACGGTCAAGCGAACGCGGACGCGGGAAAGAGGGAATCGGTGGACGAACCGGAGACGTAGGCCGTCTGAGAGAGCAGTAGAGACAGTCAAGGTCAAACCCATGCCGAACAGAAGGAAGGAGAGAACCGGAAGAGCGTACCTTGTAGTTGGACGAGTCGACTTGCTAAAGGGTCCGAAGAAGGAAGAAAAGAAAAAAGTCAGCATGCGGCCACGTTCGCCTCCGGATGACTCTTGTCAACTGCTCGAGTCTTGATCCGAGCGACAGAGGCTATCCGCAGAATGAACGTACCTTCATCACGTACGCTGTAGGAAGAAAAGCAACGCAGTCAAGTCAGCATACGCCATGTTCGCTCGTTCGCGATCGTCCATGTCCGCCGCCCCTCCTTATCGGTCAAGGGCCCAGGACTCACCCATGAACGCCCAGGTGACGATGCACGCATCCAGTCTCCTCACGAGCCTCCTCTCTGCCTTCTTGTCCTCGTCTGTAGGCTCGTCGCTGAGCTTGACCTCGTTGTGCTGCGCCTGGTCGCTGTGCTCCGGCTTTGACTTGATCGACGAGGCATCCTCTCCGCTCGAGAGAGACCGCTGGTCGTCCGCTTGAAGCTCGGGTACGATAGGCGACATTCTTGCTCGCTTGGAAGATGGGGGATAGAGAGGAGTGATGGTTAGATGCTCGGAAGTTTTTGGCTGCAGGAGGGAAGCCCGGAAGAAAACGAGGGAAGGGGGGACCCTTGGCAAGCAGTCGAGCCAACAGACGGAGCGCGAGTGCGAGAGAGAGGGCCTCACCGGTCACCTTGGCCTGGGCCCTTACGATGGACAGTCCTTCCAGTACGCGCCGACTGTTGGTGAGGGCCAGAGCTGGTATCGTTGCCAGCGACAGGGCGTCTGTGGCGGGCGGGGAGATGGTCGGGCGGCAAGAGGAAGGAAGGCCTCGGGCGTGAGCTCGACAGTCTCGACCGAAAAGTCAGCCCCGCATTCCTCTCCCTTGCCCCGCTTGAGGACGAGACCGGTGCACAGTCGAGACCTTGCTGCTGCAGCCAGAGATCCGCACATGTAGAGATCCATGTGAGCGTGTCGTGTGCTGGTCTCGGACGATCCTTCGCGAGGTGATCAACAGGCCAGGCAAACGACCGGGCAGGTCGGACAGCGCCGAGTCCTGATCACAAGCTCGCACATGACTCAGTTGCGAACTGCACAACTTGTCGTTCACCTCGAAGGCCAGTAGACTCTCGAGAGACTGCATGCAATCACGTGAACCAGTGCCTCTCTGCGCGTTGCGCCCGCCGTCCTTTGACACCTGTCTCCCCTAACCTCCCTTCCTGAGGTTGTCGAGCCTGGCCTGGAGCGCATCCTCGGCGGGGTTACCTCCTCCTCCAGCAAATGGCGGACGAGGCGGGCCAGAGTCGGACGGTCCTCCTTCTGCGACAGCCATCCGTGAGGACGGCAGCGGATCGTTCATCTGGGCCTGGATCGAAGACGGCGTCTCACCGAGCTATTGTGGCGGAGAGAGCAGACAAGACAGCGGAGATCTGGGTCAGCAGGGCTGGGCAGGGAGTCCGAGACGCGAGGGACGCTTGGACTTACCTGCTGTCCGACCGAGATCCCGATCTCGTCGAGGACCTCCTTGAGGATGCGGTCTCCCTCGACCTCCTCCTCCTCTTCCCCCTCTGCATCCATCGCGTCGTCTACCGCGTCCGACATCATCTCCTCCTTCATGTCCATCGTCGCAGACTCCTTCTCAAAGTCCATCATGATCTTCTGGATCTGAGAGCGAGAAGGGCAAGGCGAGATCGGCATCAGCAACACGACTTCTCGAGCCAGACTGGCTGCTGTGCGTTTTACGATACGTACCTGAGGGAGGTTCATCTGCCTGTTCATCATGCCCATCGCCTTCGTCGCGCCCTTCATCGCCTCGCCCATCTGCTGGTTTGATCGGAGTGTTTGAATCCGGAGCGAGACGGCCTGCAGCTGGGTGCGCATGGCGTAGAACTTTTGGATGTACCGACGCGTACGGACGAGGTCCTTGGCCATGATCTTGCAGGCGTTCTGTCGGGTGGGACGCGGAGAGTCCGGAGCGAGGCGAGAGCGGGAGCGATGACGCAGAGATACAGGAGAACAAGAAGGCACGATGTCAGTCGAGGCCTTGCGAAACACTGAGGTCTAGCACGCGGATCGTGACCCGCGAGATGTATGATTCTCGCGGCCTGAAGGGCGAAAGAGGGCCGAGCTCGCTCTGAAGCGGGCGGGGGACGTACCATCTGACCGAGCTTTGCTGTCCGCTTGATCTCGCCCATCAGCTTCTTCTCCTCTCTGAAAGCGTGGAAACAAGTTGGTACATGGTCAGCTTCGTGACTCGTGAGCTTGAGGATGCATGGGCTCGAGATCGCTAGCTGTCGAGCTCGTCCTCGTCGAGACGGACAGCGCCGGGTCGAGCTCATCCCTGTACTGAACGCCTCTGCTCTACGCACAGAACCTCGAGGGCCGCCTTATGGCACCTGGTCCGTCAGAATGTGCCCGCGCACATGTCAGAGCCTCACTGCACTGACTACTGCTAATCTTCGAGACCACGGACCGCCCACCGGGCTCCCTGCTCCCTGCTCCGCCTACAGCTCACTGCCCGGTCGCATGCTGACTACCGCATGCTCTTCGCCAGATCTCAAGCACTAGAACGATGTACTCACTGCTCCAGCTTGCCTCTCTCCCTGTCGAGCTCCCTCTGCGCCTTCTGGAGTGCTCGCTGGTGCTGCCGTAGACGCTCGGCCGGCGTCAGACTCCGACCGAACAGCGTGTCCTACAGAGCCAAACATCGCAGATCAACGGTCAGCGCTCGTCTCAGCGCAGCAGTCCCACATGCAGGTGCTTACGAGGATGTTCATGATGGTTATCGGGTCGAGTCGGGGTGGATGAGGAGGGGAGGGAGGCAGGCTGAGGGGAGCTGAGCTGAGCTGAACCGGGGAGCCTGCGCTCAGACGTCAGCAGCTCGCAAGCGAGCCTGCCCTCCACGCCGTTCGACAGCCACCATCGTCGACTCAGAAGTGACGCAGTAGTCCAATGTTCGAGCTAAACCGTTCATCCTACTTTCAGTCCTCGGCTGAGTACAGACTTCCTCGCTCCGGGGTCCGCGTCGAGCTCACGCCCGTGATGTTCTCCCAACCCCCGCACACCATCGCCACCGACCGCCACACCGCATCGTGACACGCGGGTCTTTGCGGAGCTCGCTCTCGCAGCTGATGTATCTCCTGACTCGAACCTCTTACGTCCCGACCGCTGGGGTTCAATGGCTCGATCACGCCTCCTCAGTCAACAACCCCTCTGCCATCCTGCCCCCTCGTCCCCTCTCCTCGCCCTCCCTCTTGACGACAACTGAACCGCGGTCGACCCCTTCTCTCCTCTTCTCTCTCAACCACGACGATCCACTCTATTCCTTCGCCCGCACGTTTTCTCTTCTCGAGCCTCCCCTGGACGCTGGACGTCCTGTTCGTTGTATCCACCACCCACCGGTCCGGTTCCGTCCCCGACCATGTACATCCGCCGAGCCGACCCGGCTCCTTTCTCCAACATGTTTGACACCGAGCTCGTCGACGGGTTGATGCACATCAAGGCGATCCATCTGACCTCAAAGGACGCGATCGAGCAGGCGGTGAGTGCCACCGATCTTTCTTGATCCAGGCGTGCCAAAGCTGACCTGCCTTATCGGATTACTCTCTCCCAGGTACTCGGTGGAGTTGGCATGATGTCCTTCATCGTCGTCGCGTCGCTGCTCGTCTACCTCTCGGTACGTCTTGTCCAGCCCCTTTCGCTCGCCTTTGGCTTCCCCGCACTGACTGTCCCCCCTCTACCCACCTTTCGCACAGGCTCTCGTCGTCCGACCAGGCGAAGGCGAACGCAAAGAGCGCGCTCGCACCCTGAAGAAATTCCTCTTGTCCGACATGGGTGTCTACTTCATCTCGCTTCTCCTGTGTGATCTCGGGCCCGCTATCAGCGTGATCGGCAACGTCTACTGGAGCTCGCAGTTCCTCATCGAGCACTCGTCTCTGTGCGTCCTGCAAGGAGCAACGAATCAGGTGCGTGAGCTTGCTTTCCGTGTGGACCTGGAGTGCGTGCTGACGGTCTCCCTGCCAAACCTCAGTTTGGTGTCTCCGGGTCTGCCTTTTGGAACCTTGCTCTCGCCGCGCAAACCTTCCTGCTTCTTGTTGTACGATACACGCCGCCAAAGTGGGCCAAGTGGGCCGTTCTCGCTACCGGGTGGTCGTTCGCTACGGTACGCTCTCTTTTGAAAGGATGTCGGCGACCGTCCATCACTGACCTGTTTCATCTCGCCAACAGTTCATGACCATCCTCGGCCCGATCATGAACAAGTCATCCTTCTCCTTCTTCGGTCCAGTGAGTCTAGATGTAGTCTTCTGGTCATTCATAATTTACCTGCTGCTGACCCAAACCCGCTGTGCAGAATGCGTCAGGCTGCTGGTTGAGTGAGTGTCTTACCTCTCACAGCCATCCCTCGATATATGCTAACCCGATCTGTCCTCCGCGCAGCTGTTGGCTCATCACACTACGCCTCCTGGTTCTGGTCCGTCCCCTATCGCATTCCCTGCTCCGCCTGCTCTTCTGACCATCCGTCTCCCTCGTGTTCACAGGGGCATCGCCTACATGTCGTTCATCGTCCTCTTTGTCATGCTTGTGCTCTACACCGGCCTCTTCCTCTGCCTGTCCGGCGCCCTCGACGAACTCACCGGCCGAGTCTCTTCGCACACCGCCAACAGCAACGGAGGCAAGACGGCCAGCACGGCGGCAACTAAGCGAAGTCGCGAGGTCAGGAAGGTGGCGAGGAAGATGCTTTGGTGAGTCCGTTCCAGTGTGATCTCTGTGGGAGAGGAGAAGCTGACTTGTGACTTTGCAGGTACCCGGTCTCGTACGGCCTACTCGTCATCCCTCTCGCCGTCTCCGTCGTCATGGGCGCTAGAAATGTACCCATCTCGCACACCTACGTCTGTGTAGCGGACATGTTTTGGGTCTTCACGGTCCGTCCCATCTTCTTCCATCTCCTCTTCTCAAGCTTTCATCTTTCAACGACGACCTGGTCTCACCACTTCCCTCTCTCCTCACTCGACTGCAGGGCGTAGCAGACACACTCATCTTCCTCCTCACCCGACAACACCTCCTTCGCCCTTCTTCTCCCTCCACTCACTCCACCGGCGACGGCGCCGGCGGTGTCACCCTCAGCGTCATCACCACCACCCACGCCGCCCCAGCAGACGAGTACATCCCTCCACTTCCGACACTGTATCACTCTTCCTCACTACACTCGCTCCGAGGAGGAGGAGGTGGAAGACCACCGGATATCAAGATCGACCGGAAAGGCAAAGGGGAGTTCACCGAGGAGGAGATGCGAGCGGCGGATGGGGAGGAAAGTCCGGGGACACCAAAGGCGTTTAGTCATTTTGTGGGTGCGCCGGTGCTGGGTTATGAGGGAGGAGGGAGAAAAAAGTCATTGGGGAGGGACAAGAGGGGGTCGGGGATCGAGAGACGGGCGAAGGAGGAGGGAGAGGGGGATTCGGTTGGGTTGGTGGGTGGTGCGAGAGAGAGGGTGGTAGGGTTTGCGGGACAGGACGGTAGGTCCCTGCTTTGGATTGAGAGAGACTTTGATCGCATCTTTGGGCAGAGCGGAACACTGACGGTATCTCCCTTGGTACGAAACAGAGCATATCCCGAGGACACCTGTGACGCCGAGATCGCCGTTCCGGAGGGAACACTCCTGATCTGTCCTCTCCTCTCTTCTCCTTTCTATCCAATGCCCTTGCGACGTACACCTGTCCAACAGTTCCAGAAGACGATTCTCAAACCAATCCATTGCGAGACCCCACCCAAACCCACCGAAAGAAAACTCTATCCCCCCTCCCCCCCCCCCTCCCGCCCTCGTCCTGGCGTCACGTCTAAGCCTTGTCGTACGATGCGCCCCCAGCCTTCCTCAGCCTCACGACAATGTCCTTCTCCTGCAGGTCTGCGGGCGTAGAGGCCGAGACCTGGACCGAGAAGGCCGGGAAGACCTGCTTGACGTCGGAGGTGTGGACCGAGATCTGGTGGGGTGAACAGAGTGAACGCGGCGGGCGTAGCGAGGTCAGCTGGGCTCGAAAGGGAGATGGGATAAGAGGTGAGAGGAGGAAAACGGACCTTTGCTTTGCGAAGGACAGAGGTGAGCTTGTCCCCGATCCAGACGACGAGGATGAACTGGGGCGGACGGGGCAAAACGCGACGTCGTAAAGAGAGCAGGGGCGAAGATGATCAGCAGTCATTCTTCATTCGCATTCCCCCGCAGCTTTGAGACCGCGAGAAGAAGACATGCGTGCTCACCTTCTCACGGAACGACTCCTCGCTACAGACAGCAAGAACGGGGAAAGAGCGACGCGACGTCAGTCTCGTTTCTTTCGCCTGACCCTTCTCCACCAGGCCGATACATAGGTCCTGAGCCTCTTGCCTGCAGATGGAAGGAGACGAGACTCACTCGTTTGCGTACTTTACTCGCACGTAGGCGTACGAGGCCTTCTCTGCGGAGAGGGCTTCTACGAGGTCGGTGAGCGGGGCCTCGGACGCGCCCGTCTTGGTCACCACCAGCTTGTCCGACTTGGGCGTCTACGAGTTGATAACAGAAGAAGATAAATGAGGTCAGCTTGATGCAAAGTCTGAGCGGTGGGGCGACAGAGCCTGCCCGCGGCGGAGGACGAGAGGTTGAGCTCGCGAACTCGGGCTGGCTGGCGAGCTGGATGAGCTCGCCAGCCTCGAGTGGAGGGTTGAGCTCGACATGAGAGCCGACAGAGGTCCGCACGACCTATGTCCGCGCGCTGATCAAGGCACGCGCTCGTTCCAGTTGCAGCTGCAGGTCGTACGACCATCCAGACGACACCTCCCGAGTCCGGTGCCTTCGTCCGGCGAGCTCAACCTCGTTCCTCCCTCTCCTAGCTCAGGCCTACAGCTAGACACCTCGAACGTACCTCGTAGTCGAGCAAGACCCAGTTGAGATCGCTCTTGTCGTTTCGGATCTCGTCATACGCTGCAATCCGAGCCCAGCGAGTCAACGCGAAACAAAGGTCAGCTCCGTTGTCCCGTCACGCCTTGCGTCGCGAGCTCGTCCGGGGCGGCTCGATAGAGCCAGCAAGACGGATAGACAGAGAACGCACCCTCCCGAATCTTGGGGTCCTGAACGTTGGCCATGCTGGCAAAGGAAAGAGAAGGAAGGGAAAGGGAGAAGGAAGAGAGAGAAAGAGAGAGGAGAGGGCCCGAGCGAGATGGTGTTGGCGGAACGCGCACAGGCCCGACCGAGCTCACCCAAAGTCGCGTCCGATCGTCCGCCAGGAGCAAAGTCAGAAAGGAGGCATGGTGTCTCAAAGAATGGACATGTGATGGCTCTTATGTAGGCAGACCCCGTATGTGTCTCGCTAAAGACGTCGATCTTGCACGTCTTGCACTGCTGGGCCATGAGCTTGACCTCGTCGACCTGGGGTCGGTTCGACGCTGGGCTTTATGTATGCGCCTGAGGTTAATAAAAGCGTAGCAGTCGTTCTCAGTGCCGAAAAGCCAGTAATCTTTCACGGCAAGCTTGCGGATGGGCAGTGATAGGGGAGACGAGGCATGAGATCAAGGACAAGGCGCCACACGACTAGACGGCTGAAGAAGCGACACAACAGGTTCACAACGATACAGAGATCGGATCACTGTACATCAGGGCAGACCAGAAGAAGGAAAGCAGGATGTCAGTACTTCGTTTCTCGCCAATAAGGGGCAGAGCCACGTCGGGAGCGGTTTTTGAAGGATGTGGTCGATTTGGATGCTCAGATACCGTTGTTGTTTTTTAGTCACTGCCCATGAGGTTATGAAGCTCGTGGACATATTTTTGTGTGAATACATTTTTGTCGTCATCGCAATACCTGCACAGAGGTCTTCAAGTGCAGGGGAGGAGGAGAGGGTCGGGGGGTTGGGGGGGGGGGGGAGGGGGGGGGAGGGGAAAGAGAAGGGAGGCGAAGAAGCGAGAGCCGGGGAAGAACGGAAAGAATGCTCACGTTTTACAACATCGGAAAGACACAGGAAGACAGAGAGATGAAGCCAAGAGAAGAGAGGGAGGAGCTTGGAAGGGGGGGAAGGAGGTTGAAGGAAGGAAGGCGAGCTCGCGTGTCGGCGAACTTTGAGGCGAAGTTCGAACGGGCGTGAGGCCAACAGGGCTGTGAACGGCCGAGCAGTAGAGATCACAACCAGCAGGGAACATCGTGACTGGAAGCTGAGATCCGTTTCGAGGAGCTATGAACGTTCGCGGCTCAACGATCAGTGCAAAGAAGGAGCAAGAAAACGTGACTGGATGGACGTCAGGGTCGAGCTCATCTGTCGGGCTGATCGGGGGCTGAGCTCACCCAGGGGCAGGTCGTTCACGCGCTACTTGCTGCAGCAGCCGGCAGGGCTTGATTTGATTCATCAAGCACCCTCCAAGCAACAAGAGAGCGTGGCTTTGACCCTCGCATGAACGCTATCAGGTACAATGTCTTTGGCAGTGCATGAAGCTAGCTGAGCTGGATCGGGCGCTGTCGCCCGAGATTTCAGGCTCGAGTCAGAACGCTCTCTTTCCTGAACGCCGGCCCTCGCATCTTCCCGCCCAGCCATCACCTCCACCAAAGTCCCAGGACTCCCCAACCTCCTCTCGACCGTCACTTCCTCCCCTAGAGCACCCTCTTCGCTCTCTCCGACCCTCCCTTTCCTCTCCGCTCGCCATGCTTCGCTCCACGACGTCGTCGACGTCCCGTCGGCTGCTCGCCTCGTCGACCGCCTCGTCTGCCATCGCCTCGACCTCGACCCTGTCCAGCCGGAGTCATTCGTCCTCGCTCGGCAACATCCCGCCCTCCAAGGGTGCCTCATTTGCCATCTCGCCCGAGGCAAAGTCGAGGATGAACGCGACCCTCCACGCGAGGCTGATCTCGTCAAACGGAACCAAGAAGGCCGCCGCCGTGTGAGTACATCTCCTCCCGCCTTCTCTTCTCGGCAGCGGAAGGGTATAGGTCAGATCAGTGTGCCATAGGAAGCTGGGTTCTTCCTGTGAAGCGAGGACGTAGCTCTGGGCTGGACGAGCGAGGGAAGAGGTGGACCCGAGTTTCTCGAGCGGCTCTCGAGCCCGAAGGACGTCTGCCCGTCCTCTCTCCGTTTCTGCATCATATCGCGATGGCTCCCAGGACTGGTCTAGCACAGCCTATGCGCGTTCTGATCGACTGGGCTCGTGCTCGTCCTGCTCCCGTGCGCTCTCGATCCGTCCCGTGGAATCAAGCTGACCGTTGGCGCGCTCTTCCCTCTCCTCCTCGCCTCTGTCCTCTCAGCCGCGAAGCACCGTCGCCAAACTTCCAGGCTCCCCAGCACCACAAGGACCCTTCGCCCGAGGCCATCAAGAAGGCTCATGCCGAGTGGGACTACACGTACGTCCACCCTCTCTCGCGGGCGAGGTCCTATCTCGTCCGAGTGGATTTCACCAGCGCTCGAATCAAGTGGGCCTCGCCCCGACAGCCAGGCTGACCGCCCTCACTACCCATTCTTGTACCATGCAGGTTCGTTGGCATGTCTGGAGGAGAGATCTTCCACGAGATGATGCTCCGACACGACGTCAAGAACGTGTTTGGATACCCTGGAGTGCGTCCCTCCTCTCTTTCAGCCCTCCACCTCCACTGCCGCCGAGCTCACCCTTTGGCGCCTGGTTTGTCGCTGTGTCTCTAGGGAGCCATCCTGCCCGTGTTCGACGCCATCTACAACTCAAAGCACTTTGACTTCGTCCTGCCCCGTCACGAGCAGGGAGCTGGACACATGGCCGAGGGATACGCTCGAGTCTCTGGAAAGCCGGGAGTCTGTTTGGTCACCTCGGGGTTCGTCGCTGCTTCTCCTGCCTCTTTCCGCTGTTCAGGCCAAAGCTGACCCCTGTGCACGTCTTTGACTGCAGACCTGGAGCGACGAACGTGATCACGCCGATGCAGGACGCCCTCTCGGACGGTATCCCCATGGTCGTCTTCTGCGGACAGGGTGAGCTCACGTCTCGCCACTCGCCTCTTCTGATCACACTGCTGACTCTAGTCGTCCGCTCTCTTCAGTCGCCACGTCCGCCATCGGATCTGACGCGTTCCAGGAGGCCGACGTGATTGGTATCTCGCGATCGTGCACCAAGTGGAACGTGATGGTCAAGGACATCTCGGAGCTGCCCCGCCGAATCAACGAGGCCTTCAAGATTGCCACCTCTGGCCGACCGGGTCCCGTCCTGATCGATCTGCCCAAGGACATCACCGCCGGTATCCTCCGACACCCGATCCTCGTCAAGTCCATCACCCCTGGATCCACCCCTGGGATCCCTCCTCCCACCTCGCGACTTGGCCCGAACCAGGACGCCGGAGACGAGGCCCTCATCGCCTCTGCGGCCGAGATGATCAACAACGCCAAGCGACCGGTCGTCTACTGTGGAAACGGAGTGCTCTCGTCCGCCCGAGGACCCGAGCTGCTCGAGATGCTGTCCAAGAACGGAAACATCCCCGTCTGCACAACCTTCCAGGGACTCGGAGCGTTCGACGAGCAGATCGAGGACCGAGCCCTCCACATGCTCGGTATGCACGGATCCGCCTATGCCAACCTGGCCATGCAGGAGGCCGATGTCATCATCGCCCTCGGAGCCCGATTCGACGACCGAGTCACCGGAAAGATCGACACCTTCGCCCCGGGAGCCAAGGCCGCTGCCGCTGCCGGTACCGGAGGAATCATCCACTTTGAGATCCAGCCCAAGAACATCAACAAGGTCGTCGAGGCCACCATCCCCGTCCTCGGAGACGTCGTTGCGTCGCTCGAGTCGCTCGTCCCGCAGATCGAGTTCTCTCCTCGTGAGGAGTGGTTCGCTCAGGTCAAGGAGTGGAAGACAAAGTACCCGTTCACCTACGTGCCCTCCGAGGACGGTGCGCGAATGAAGCCGCAGGAGGTTGTCGAGGAGCTCGACCGACAGGCCGAGGCGATCGGCAAGGAGAAGGTCATCATCACCACCGGAGTCGGCCAGCATCAGATGTGGGCGTGCCAGCACTACCGATGGAGGCACCCGCAATCGTGGGTGTCCTCGGGAGGACTCGGAACGATGGGCTTTGGACTGCCCTCCGCCATCGGAGCAAAGGTTGCTGAGCCCAACAAGATTGTCGTCGACATTGACGGAGACGCGTCCTTCTCGATGACGGCGATGGAGCTCCAGACGGCGTCCCAGTACAACATCGGAGTCAAGGTGCTCATCTTCAACAACGAGTTCCAGGGCATGGTCCTCCAGTGGCAGGACCTGTTCTACGACAACCGGTACTCGCACACGCGGATGACGAACCCGGACTTTGTCAAGCTCGCCGAGGCGATGGGCTGCAAGGCGCTCCGGTGCAAGACCCGGGCCGACCTGCCTGCGATGATGAAGGAGTTCCTCGAGTACGACGGAACAAGACCGATCGTCATGGAGTGCGAGGTCGACAAGGGAGAGCACGTGTTCCCCATGGTCCCCGGATCAAAGGCCCTCCACGAGCAGATCGTGAGTCGTTCCTCCTTGTAGTCCTGTCCGCTCGTCCCGGTTGCTGACCCTTATGTCTCGTTACTTTTCCCAGCTCCACCCTCTCCTCCGAGAGGCTGCCGCGACTCCCTCGTCTGTCTAGATACCTTCTCCGCTTCCGCCTGCACGCTCATGCATCTTTGTAACGACCTATCACGACTGTCTCGCTGTCTCTCCTGTTCAGTTTGTCTTCGACCCCTTCCGCTATCTCTTGCTTCGCTTGTCGGTCTTCGATACTTCCCTTCCCTCTTCGCGTTCGTTCCGTACAAAAGGGAGCCCGGCACGGGCTCGTCTGTCTCTTCCCCAGCCATCACTATCTTTTGCTTTCGGGTCAGAGGGTGTCTGATTACATGTTTGACTTCACGACACAATGACACTCGCTTTCTCCAAGAAAATGTCGGGCCGCGATGGACAAAGGGAGCAATCGAGGTCAATGCGAGAATGAACGGACGAGTCGAGCTCAAAGGAGGTCCCTTCCCGACACCTCGACGCCCACACCGCTTCCAGACTCCTTTCAGGCAGACACACTCGCTCGAACCAGCTTTCGCACTACATCCCGGCTCCCAAACCGAGCCTCTCAAGCTCCGACAGCTCTGACGCCTGCGTCAGTCGAAGCAACGGAAGCTCACGCCGAACGTGAGCTCTCTCTTTCCCTCTTTCTCCCTCGTCTGGCCGCACATGACTTACCAAGCAGACGTCCCTCTAGGACTCTGGATCAAGCATGCGAGTATACACTGACTACATCCTCTCATCCTTCCTGACGCAGGGTAGCCTACCTGTAGCAAGGGACGTCTTTAGAATCCGGTGAGCTTCAATCCCCTCCGTAAAGACCACCGCCTCCAGTCCCAGCCGCCCGTCCACGCTCGTACCGACAGCAGCTGTGCAGTCACTCGAGCTGCTGGCTGACTCTCACGCATGTGTGCATTCGTTTCCATCTAGTCATATCCGGAAATCACAGTGACTACATCTCATCGCTCAAACCACCACCCTTTCAGCACAAACGACGATCATGTCCCGGCTTCTCACCTCGCGGCTCGCACGGCTGCGTACAAGCACATGCCTTTCCAGCATCTCAATCCGCTCAAACGGGACCGTCACGTCGAAGCCCCCCTCCTCAGCCCCCGACATGATCCCCGCCCCACGCCTCTCGTACGCTGCCCTTGAGGACTCGCTCCCCTCCCTCCTCCACAACGCCTCCATCCGTGCCGCTCCCATCTCATCCACTCAGCTCACTCACGCCTCCATCCTCGCCCTCCAACGCCGTAAAGCCATCAGAGCCCTCAACGACGCCCGCCAGTCGCGCGGACTCATCTCGGACCAAGTCCGCGACAAGGTCCCTGGCGCGCGCGAGAAGGCCGCCGCGCTCAAGGGGGAGGTCAGGACGCTCGAGACAGAGGTCTCGAGCGTCGAGCGGGAACTGTTGGATCTGGCGCTGATGATCCCGAACGACACCCACCCGGACGTTCCGATCGGACCAGAGGAGAACGCCTACGAGATCGAGCGGATCGGACCCCTCGAGGGCGAGGAAGGCTCCCTCGTCGGCGTGAGCGACCCCAACCGAGACCATCTCATCGTCGGTCGCGAATTGGGGATCATCGACTTCGAGTGCGGCCGCCTCGTCAGCGGAGCCGGGTTCTACTTCCTCCGCAACGAAGGGACCGTCCTCTCCCACGCCCTCGTCGGATACGCCCTCGACCTCGCTCTCAAAGCCGGCTTCAGTGCCGCTTCTTGCCCGGACGTCGTTCGAGCAGACGTCTCAGGTCGATGTGGGTTCCAGCCTCGCGTCGACGAGGACGGAGCCGGCTCAGGACGGGCATCGCAGAATTATCATCTCCAACCTGCTGGGCCGGCGTCGGTTCCGCTTTTGCTGGCGGCGACGGCGGAGATCCCGTTGGCTGGGGCGAACACGGGGAGGACGTTCTTTCCGAGTGAGCTGCCGCAGAGGACGGTCGGGGTGGGGAAGGCGTACAGGACAGAGATTGGGACCTCGGATGCGAGGGGGTTGTACAGGGTGCATCAGTTTGAGAAGGTGGAGCTGTTTGTGGTGTCCAAGGAGGAGGACAGTGATAGGGAGATGGAGCGGTTGAGGATCGTGCAGAGGGGATTGGTGCGGGGTCTGGGATTGGGTGTCAGGTGAGTCGGACGGATACTGCTTGGGCCGGAGATCATAGAGACCTCGCACTGAGACCTCCTTCGTTCCTTCTTCGTGCTTTCGCAGGGTACTTGACATGCCAACTGAGGAGCTCGGAGCTGCTGCGTACCGAAAGTACGACATGGAGGCCTGGATGCCCGGACGTGGCAGCTGGGGAGAGGTCCGTCGGATCATCCGTACTTGATCCTCGATGTCTAGCTGACGCCTTTCTCTTCCATTCATCTCTCTTGCTCTTCATCTCTCAGATCTCATCCACCTCCAACTGCACCGACTACCAATCCCGCCGACTGCACATCACCTACCAGACTCCCACTCCCGCTGTCGGCGACTCATCAGATCCCCCTCGCAAACCTGCTGCCTTCAAGCCTACCACCTTTGCCCACACCCTCAACGGCACAGCAGCTGCCATCCCTCGCCTGATCGTCGCACTGCTCGAGAACGGAGTCGTCTTCAACAACCAGGACTCCGCCACCCCACCCTCCGCCGAAGCAGAGATGACGTTCGAGGAACGTCTCGAGCAGGGCTACAAGGCTAAGGCGGCTCTCAAGGAGAAGCTCGAGGCCAATGATACTCCTACTGCTACGAAGCCGCAGAAGCACGCCAAGCCGGGCAAGAGCGGACGGGTGGTCAAGAAGGCTGTTCTGAAGGACGAGAACGGGGAGATCATCGGGGAGAGGAAGGAGACGCTGGATGAAGGGTTGAAGATCGTCAAGATGAGGTTGCCGGATGTGCTTCAGAGGTTCTGGATCGGGCCGGAGACGATGGGTGGGGTGCCGATTGAGTGGGTGTAGTTGCGGGAGGTGGGGTCAAGAAGGACGAGTCTAGATCTTCTGCAGACATATGCACTTCAAATCTGCAGATTCAGTTGCCATATTTGACAAGTCTTTCAGCTCTTTGAACCACTTCAACGCGTCAGTCAACTTAACATCGCCTCTGTCCCCCCTTGCCCCTGCCAGGGGCGTTCTTGCCCGACCTCCGCTTCACCCCTCGTGCCTGAAGCTCGCCCCCAACTTTCACCGCCCCACCTCACCTTCCCGCCATCCTCAAGCCCCACCGACACATATGTCCCTCCTCTTCTCATAGCCGTCCTGCCCTTCACTCTCACCACACCACCTTCCTTTGCATGCTGTCCTCCACGCCCGGCACGGCCGAATCCGGGCACCCCTCCCACGGCCTACCGACGCTCCTCCTGAGCAAGCGCAAAGAGCGCGAACGCTCTACTCAGGCAGGCAGCGTCTCGTCCCTACCGGCATACAGCGAGCTCTACTCTCCGACCTCGAGCTCCGGCCCAGCTGTGAAGGGCTTGGGGATCCGGGAGGAGGGCGACTTGTCGACCGGCGGCGAGCTCACAGAGGAGGCATTGGACGAGCCGACCTCTCTCGCACCCGTAGACGGCCCGTCCGCCGTCCTCGCTACCTCGCCTGGAGCACGGCCATTCGCCATGCCTCCCCGGACTCTCTCCGGGACCTTCACTTCGTATCACCTGTCCGTGCCGCGTCCTGTGCTCCCCGCCCCGGCGGCCGCGTCGTCGTCTAGCTCCGACGACAGCGAAGGCGAGGAGAGCGGGCCAGAGACACAGCTGGATAGGCTGGTGCTCAGGAGTAGTAGTGCGCTTGCGACGGCGCAGAGTTTGTTGAGTTCGACGCTTGGAGGGAGGGGTGGGCTGTTGGACCAGGAGGAGAGGGGGAGGGAGGGCGAGGAGGCGCTGAGGAGGGTCGAGGTGGAGACGAGGCTGAGGTGAGTCATTACGGTCGGGCATTTATTGCTGGAGCCGTGTGGACACAGAGCATCGAGCTGGGGTTGGGGTGGGGACGGTGACGGAGGAGTCCAGGAGGACGTGGGCGGTGTGAGCTCGTGCGCAAGAGCATACACGCGGGGTGCTGACCTTGCTTGTCGTCCTGGTCCATCCAGAATGCGGAGGGACGACGAGCTCTACTCCACCCGGATAGACCCGCTGTTCAACTCGATCTTTACCTCCCTCACCGACCTGGAACGCCATCCGTCCTACTCCTACGCGTCCGCACCGCTCCGGTCCCGCCTGAACCCCGTCGGAGCCTCGCTCGGAACCGTCCAACGCGTCGAGGCAGCCTCGCATCACTCGTCCTCATCCTCTCCGTCCGGCAAGACACCAAGTACGATCCCGAACGTCCTTCCTTCGTCCCCGACTGGGGCACTGGACCACTCGTCGGACCCTCCGCCTCGTAGTCCAGCGACCAGTCTGCTCTCGTCCCTCCACACGCGTACGAGCTCCGTCTCGAGCTCAAAGAGCTTCTTCCTCTCGCCTCCACCCCTCTCGACGGGTAGTCCACGGACTCCGACAGGATCCTCGGCGTTCAACATGCCCACGCCGGCCAGCTCGCCTCCGACGCAGACGCGGTTCCCCTCTCCAGTGGCGCGTCTGACGCCAACAGGTGCGAGTACGGCCGCCTTCTCCTCTCCACCACAACCAAGGTCGTCTCATCCGACACCGACGCTTCACCCTTCTCCATCGCTCGACCGGATCCTGCCAACGGCTTCGACCTCGGCAGCCCAGTTGTCGGTCTCGCCTTCGCGTCAACGGACCATGTCCTCCACCCCTGCTCTCGGTGGCGGCCGACCCAGTCTCGGGTCCCTCAATGTACAGCCTCATCACCTCCCACATCACCGACCCATGTCTGCCGCATCATCCGCCTCGCTCACATCGACCTCCATCGCTCCCTCGGAAGCGATGTCTGCCGCATCATCCGCCTCGCTCACATCGACCTCCATCGCTCCCTCGGAAGCCGACGAGGACGCGATCGAGACGCTCGACGACTCGCTTCCCACCACACCCGCCGTGAGGCACAGGAGATCACACTCGCCCCTCCCACCGACGTCTTTCCGCGCTTCGAGCTCGCGGGAGAGCGCAAGTCCGGTGTCGGCGACGACAACACCGACGATGCATACGGTCTCGTTGCCTGCTGAGCCCTCTCCGGTCGAGCGGACACAGTCTGCCGTCGTTGGGACGGCGGTGTTGGGTGAGGGAAGCGCGGCGATGAGGCGTTTGAGGACGCTGGGGGCTAGTCCGGCTCCTGCGGAAGAGGTTCAGAAGCCTGTGCAGGCAGCGAAGTGGGGGAGTGGGTGGTTTGGAGTGGGGAGCTAGTTGACGCGAGGAGGACCTCACGAGGTATCTTGGGTCTGGGTTTCGTTTCTGGTTTGGGTCGGTCTTTCTTTTCTTTCGGTAACGCGCGCAACGACTTTCTCTTCTAGTTCTACTCTTGTCTGGTTTCACTTACGACGGTACACGACACGACCCACCCTTCTTTACGTACTCCTTTCGCTTCGCTTTCTCACTCTCTTTTTGGACCTTGTGATGAGCTTTTGTTTTTGTATCGCATCACATCTTCGTTTCCCTCTTGTCAACTTTCTCATCCGGTAAGGAGCCGGAAACGGTGGCTCGGAGAGATGGACCGCACGTGACTGCACCGCATGGTCGGACCTACCTCGTCACATCGTCCAGTCGCTCCATTTCTTGCTCCATTTCTTATCATGCTTCTCTCATAATCAGAAAAGAGCGCTTGAGCAGCCGCCGCCTTATCTGCCGTCCGAGCACGTTCCCTACCCCCTCAGGGGTCCGCGTAACAAGCTCGACGCGAGCTCGACGTTCGGCCTCCTCGGTCGCTCCTGACTCCCACCACCTCCTTCCTCCTCAGCCACCAAGCCCACCACAGTGAGTCCTTCAAAGCCTTTCTCTTGCTCGCCGACACGTGCGCTGACAAGCGGCTCGGGTTTTGGTGCTGCAGGTCTTCGCCCTGGATCTCTCGGTCGGCCACGTCCGCTTGTCGCAAACAGTCGAGCTCAACACACGGCTTCCTTCGTCCTTCTCGAGTCCAGCCGTCGCCCATCCGAAGAAGTCTCGCGTCTGACAGGGTGAGTCAATCTACTGTTTCTGGTTGAGGTCTCGATAGCTCGGTCGAGGTATCCTGAAGTGCAGCTAGGGAGAGGGAGATGGTCAAGGACGACGGCACGAGCTGGGGTCGGAGCATCTCCCCCTTGCGGGTCCGACTCCGGCCATCAGACGCATCTGTCGGCTTGGACGGCGGCTGCCACGAGTTGTGACGTCTGTGCTGTAGCTAGTGAGACGGTGCCGTATCGAGCAGGATGAGCTGGCGGCGATAGGAATGGACGACATCAAGGGGGGTTGAGCTCGTGTTCCTCGCCCTTTGCGAGCTCAGACACGTCGACAGCGAGACCCTCGCCAAGCGCCCGAGCTTCTCTTTGCGTGTGTACGGATCATCACTGACATGTCGCCATATCCGGCTCCCGCTCTCGCAGTCACGTTCACTCGCCCACACAAAAGACACTGGACCTCCTCTCGTCTCCTCACCCAGCCGCGCCCTCCCCTCTCTCGCCCTTAGGCGTCGACGCCCTCCGCCTTCGACCCACCTTCTACTTCGGCCATGAAATCCTCCCTCACCTTTGACGTCATCCCCCTCCGACTCCTCTTCTCGACCCTCCTCCTCTTCCCGCTCACCTTCCACCTGATCACCCACTACCTCGCCCCCTCCTACTTTGCGCCCTCCCAAACAAAACGCCGCGCATGGATCCTCTCGTCCATCTCGTCCTCGCTCATGACGCTCGGGAGTCTGCCGTTCGTGTACGACTTTGCGCACGCTGGAGGAGATGTAGGGGAGATGAACAAGGCGAGGAGAGCAGGAGGGGGGAAGAGGGAAGTTTTGGGGGAGGCGGTGTGTACGGTGTTTCTGGGGTTTTTGGTGTGTGATATGGTTGTGGGGGTGAGAAACTACAGGATGGTCTGTCCGGACGTCTCTCTCTCTCTCACTCAAGTCGGTAGCATCTCGCTCACCCAAGGGCTGACCCGAACCGCCATCTTCTTTCTCGCTCTCGCCTGACTCTTCAGCACATCAACATCCTCACCGGCTACATCCACCACGTCGTCTACTCCCTCGTCATGCTCATCGCCCTCTCGACCCACCAGACCTACGTCTTCTCCCTCGCCGCCTTCCTCGAACTCCCCACCTTCATGCTCGCTCTCTCCAACCTCGCCCCGATCTACTTCCGGAACGACCTCGTGTTCGCGACCATCTTCTTTCTGACGCGGATAGCGTTCCACACGTGGGTGTGCTTCGCGTTCATCCGTGAACGGCTGGTCGGGACGCCAGGGGAGGTTGGGTCAGAGGCGGTGTTCCTGTTGTGTCTCGCACTACCGCTGTACGTCCCTGCCCTCTTACACCCCTTCCTCTCCGCGTGGAGTGTTCGACTGACCTTAACTTTCTGTCGGGTGTGATGACAGACACATTCATTGGTTCAAGAACAACGTGACGGGAATGATCAAGCGGTACCAGATCAAGATGTCGCCCTCGTTGAGGCCGCAACCCTCGCCGATCCATGGACCGACGACGGGGACATGGATGGATCCGAGTGCGCCATTGGCGTCGATCTAGAAGGGTGGGCTGGAATGCATGGGTGTAGATGGGAGACGTGGTGCGGGTGCAAGGGACGAGGGGTCGGATAGATCGTGATGACACGATGAGTGTGACGACCAGAGTAGTCGAAGTTGGGGTTGAGAGTGTCGAGGAGCGCGCGAGAGCTTATGCACGAGGGTGGGTGAGGGGTGAGGGTGGAAGGTCGTGATAGGTAGTGAAGAGAAGAAAGACAAATTGGAAAGGCGTTTGTCCGGCTGGTGAGCTCGACCTCGGTCGTCCGCGTATGTGAAGTAGCGGCGATTGCGTGCAAGGCTGTGATGCACGGAGGCTGACCAGAAGGGTGGGGTGAAGACTGATGTTGGGCTGGAGTGTCTTTGAGAGGGTCGGATGATGCGCTTTTGGCGTTGAGGGTGCGGAGGCGGATGGAGCTCGCAAGGAGAGAAGGCTGACCGAGCTCACACTTGCTTGTCTCTCAACGTCGACACTCTCGGACGACACCACCTACCAGCTAGTCGATGAGTAGAGACGGCTCAAGTCTCCTGAGATGTCCCTCTGCTGGCCATGACCGTGAGTGGATGATGCCGCGAGGGCCCCAGTGACAGGCCGGGCAGAGTTGACCCACCCGGCAGGGAGAGGTCGACCTTCCTCTCGCCTGGCCCATTCACCTCGAACCGCCACCCACGCTGTTTCGCTGAGCGCCCGATGAGCTTCGACGATCGAGCATGCGACTACGTCGTCTACACCAAGGGGCAAGAGTTGCCTGTCGTCGTAAGGGACCAGGTCTACTCAACGCGACTGGTGAGCTCGCCACTGTTCTCTGCCCCATGGCCGCTGTCACGAGCTCATCACGCGCTTCTTGCTCCATCCTTTCCATTCACGTCTCAAGGAGACTCTCAGATTCATCAGAGCGGCCGTCCCATCGGTCTCTCATGTCAAGGACAACCTGTTCTCGTTCACCCTCAACGGCGTCGTCGTCCCGAACGACACTGACCAGTGGAAGGTCGCGTCCGAGGTGCTTCGCGACCAGGTCGACAAGCCGTACATCCGAGTCGATGTGTTTAAAGCGGAGGCTCCCGATGACATCCTCGGGATGGAGTCAAGTCAGCCAGCCGCTTCGATGGTCGTGTCGGACGCGTCTGTCAAGAATGAGCTCGACGAGAAGAAACCTCTCCACACGCTCCGTCATCCTGCTCTCCCCGCAGCGCCAGTTTATGGGCCTGGCACGTCTGCTGCGGTGAAGTGCGACGAGAAGGAGCCGTCTATCGTGGGGCTGAACGCAGCAATGTCGGAACACGAAAGTCAGTCACGCTATGTCCGTATCCTCCTGTCGTTCGCTTACTGACTCACTTCTATGCATTTAACACGTAAGCAGCTTCTACGTTGACCATCTACGTATCCTACCTGTAAGTCTAAATCCCTCCCACCTCATGACTTGAAGCTTACCCGTTTCACACTTTCTTTACAGCTCGCGCTACTGTCCCCTCCTTCGCTACGACACCGACATCACATCTCTCACCCTCTTGTCAACCATATTTGAGCAATGCTCTCAAGACATCAACCTTTGGTCCTGGTCCAAGCGACATGTAGGGCGACAAGTAGGCGCGTCGGACCTGGACTTCTCGATGGGTGGCGTTTTGCTCGACAGTGGACAGACGTGCGCCGAGGCGGGAGTCGGCAACGGAGCGAGGATCATCGCGACCAACAAGAACAACACCAAGACCAGGCTTCTCTGAAGGTGTCTGACCTGGTCCCCTCGCCCTGTCCTCACATCTCTTGTGCTCTTGCCTGCCCGAGTTTACATGCTCCCAATTTCACGAATTCATGACGACCACTTCTTCTCTTTCTTTCATCTTTGCCGACCGCAAGCTCATCACCCTTCACCCATCCGAAAGCTCGACCCCGAAACTGTCTCTCTGGTGGCGCCTCGAAGCTCGACGCGCTCGTCTCGCGTCGGGACTGCGCGTTTCCCCCCCGCCTCGCCTCTTTCACATCCCCCCTCCTTCGCGAGCTTCGAGTCCAAACACCCACCCGCCTCGCCCTCGCCCTCGCCTCGCGCACTGGCTAGTCCAGCTTTCTGTTTTCTCGTTTCTCGCCCCTGTTCTCGTTCTCGTGCTTCTATCAGGCCGTCTCATCGAGACCCGGTTTGCTCGTCTCGTCTCGCTTCACTCGAGCTCGCGTCCTTCTCCTTCTCCCTTCCCACCTCCTTCCCACGTGAGTTCCCCTCAGACTTCCCTTCAAAGCTCATATGACGAGACCAAGTCTTACCAATGCTGACCTACTGTGTATGTGTCTCGTGCGTGCAGCCTCTCTCGACCCGCCCCTCCCGTCTCATCCTTCGGTGCCTCGCGTGTGTGACGCGTCCCCCCCCCCCCTTCCTCTCGCCTCGCCTCCTTCGCCCAGCCACCCCACCTCACCACCAACACTACAGGCGCTCTTTATCACCTCACAGTATCACCTGTCCCCCTTGAACGATGTTCCAAGACGCGCCCTCGTACTCGCTCTCGCCGTCGTACTCGTCTCCGGGGTCGGACGACGACCACGCCGTGTTTTGCTTCTGTGGGAACGAGGTCGACAGGGACGAGGACGGAGAGGTCGGGATCTACTGTTCAGTCTGTGAGTAACAAGAGAGGTTGAGAGCGAATCCTAGGTGTGCGGGAGGAGGCGGCATTGGGGAGAAGGAGGGAGGAGGAGGTTTAGGGTTTAGGCGGAGCACAGAAGAGGGAGGGGAAGGAGGAACGCGAGCTCAGAGGACAGCGAACGGGAGAGGGGAGGAGCTCAGATGGGTATGAAGGGAAGAAGATGCAGAGACGAGCTCAGCGTCACGTGTTGCGTTGCTGCTCTGTAGAGGAAACAACATGCCAACCTGAGCGGAGGTTGTCGAGCTGGCGGACGCGTCTCCAGTCCGGACCCAGTCCTCGTCCCAACACAACACACTGACCCCTTGCCCCTCACTTGCTTCTTGATCATGCAGCCTGTGCCCGACAAGATGCGCTCTCCTCACTCTCTGGTCCCTCCTCCGCCACCCATTCTCGCCCTCCATCGACCCTCCAGCCGCCAACGTTCCCGACCTCGCTCTCCAACGCGACCCTCCGTCCAGCCATCGACCAGCTCTCCCTCCACTCGTCCGAGTCCTCGAAAACACTCGGACCCTCGCTCTTTGCTGAGGCTCTCCCCACGTCCGCGACCTCGTCGATCCTGTCCAACTCTGCCGGCCCGTCGACCCCGATGGAGGAGGGAGACGAGGTAGACTGGCAAGGATCCCACTACCGCCGCATGGAACGCGAACGGCTCGTCGCCCTCGAAAAACGACGCGCAGATAGGGAGGCGAGGAAGTTGGCGTCGGAGAACGCGAAGAAGCTCGAGGAGCTCCGTGCCCAGTACCAGGAGCACGCGCAACAACAGCAGCTCGTCCAGCAGGCGTACCAGCAGCATCGGCCCCAGCAGAGCTCGTCGTCGTCAATCGAGAGCTACTACGCCGGAGGGGCAGGAGAGTCATCCCTCTCGAGATCGACCACCTCCAGCTCGACGACGAGTTCGACGTCAGGGTCGAACCGGTTCGTGTCGACTCATCCTTCGAGGTCGCGCACGCCGGATCTTTTGCCGAGTGGAAGCGGAGGGGTCGTAGGGCAACATGGACGAAACGAATCCCTCGCCTCCACCATCTCTACACGGTCGTCTGCGTCTGGGACAAGCGGGTGGGGCTGGAACTCCCGTCTCGGATGGGGAGCCGGTGCGGATGCTTCCGCTCCTGTCATTGCCGAAGAGGAGGAGACCGAGGAGGAGGAGGAAGCCGTCGAACGTATCCGGGTCCCGCTCCGCACCGGCGGCAAGGGCAAGGGCAAGCAGCGCGAGGAGTGGGGCGCCAGTGGGGAGGGGAAGGGCATGCGGATGAGCGACGTGCTGAACGAGATCTTGGAGATGGAGAAGGGGTTCGTCGTTGGGGGGTTGGGGTCGCCGCCGGGAAGGGAGAGCTGGATGGGGACGCCACCGAGGATGACGGCGAGCCAGCAGAGGGAGAGCTCGACGCCGACGGGACGGAAACTTGGGCTGGGCTTGCCTTCGTCGGTGGCAGAGAGGCAGCCGAGGACACCCAGCCGGACTCGTACCCCATCGAAGGGAACGAAACGCTCACACGCTCAGATCCCACCGCCGAGTCCGCCGTCGAACTCGCACTACCATCCCCACCCCCAATCGCGCGCCGTCTCGTCCCGTCGGACCGGATCCCTCGGGACCTCCCATCGTCGCTCCGTCTCGAGCCCCTCATCGCTTTCCCTCCTCAAGAAGCACCACCGCCCAGCAAAGTCTTTGCCGTTCGCTGTGGACGAGGACGTTGAGCCTTCCTCCCGCCGACAGCGTCGCTCCGGTTCGCCGGTCCCTCCTCCATCATCCGTGATCCAGTCTCGCCCTCGGACACTCGTCTACAGCCCCGGAGGGTTTGGAGGGAGCCAGAGGAGTCTGTCCGTCTCGTCCATTGCGAACGACGAGCCGTTGCGACCCCCGCAGAGGCGGGTTCCGACTAGCCCATCCAACTCGTTCAAGGGTGACGGAGCGGCAGGATTCGCGTTTCCTCCGCTCTCTTCAACGTCGCGGCATCCGACCTCGGCGAGCTTGGTCGTCTTGCTCGACACCTCGCCTCCGCTCCCACCTCCGACATTCCCGCACTCGCACACCTCGTCGACCTTCCCTCGTTCGGACTCCTACACCTCCAGTCTGACCACCTCGATCTACGAGCCTACCTCGCCGACTCTGACTCCCACAGGGTCGTTCTTCCACCCCCACCCTCACCCCAACCCCAACCCCAACCCTCGGGACTCGACTCTTTCTCTCGAGGCACCTGCAGCACCGGCTCTCGCTCCTCCGCTCTTCCCGTGTTCTCCGACCCCGGGGACACCAGAGATGGTGCGCATGCCGGAGCGGTCCCGTGCCCGTCTGCGAGCGCTTTTGCTGTCGGAAGGAGAGGGGATGGACTGGCGCGACGGCGCGACCGAGCCCGAGGGAGTGGATGGGAAGGGATGGGGCGATGTGGAGTTTGAGATGGAGGTCGACTCGTCCCCGGCACCTGTAGCGCCGGCGAAGGGGAAGTTGGGTTGGGTGGCGGAGGGGTGGATGCCGACGTTCTTGGAGGCGGAGGGGTTTGTGGGGGAGCAGCAGCAGCAGCGCCGGTAGGGCGCTCGCTTCGCGAGTCGAAAAAGGGTGAGGCGCCGATGCGGCGTGACGGACACTTTCTTGTATAGTTGATTTGGTTCTGTGAAGGAGGAAGACTCGCAGTGGCGAGTCGTTGAAGTGGTTTTGTTTGATACGAGGGACTGGCTCCCTTCTTGTTCGTCTGTTTTTGACTCGCTTCGCGAGTTTTTGTCTGTACCGCTCGTGTCTCATCGTCTTCATCTTGATTCCGTATCTTATCATCACCTCTTTCGTCTCTTTCAGCAAGCCCACACCCATCCACACCTTTTACAGAGAGCCTGGCGGACGACCCGAAGCTTGTCACCGTCCATCTTGTAGTCCTCGGGAGTGAGGTTCTCGTCCAAATTCTCGTCACTATGTTCACGTCGAAGACACATGGCCTCTTGCTGACCGTCCGCGCCGGCTTTAAGACCCCGGATGCTGTCGAGAAGGTACGAAAGAGGCCGAGTGCCTTTGGTGACCAAAAACGTCGAAGGAAACTTGAACTGGCTCATGGGGAACCCGGTCCTGGAAAGTACAAGGATGCACATCGTCAGACCGAGAGGTATCGCCAGGTCAGACGGTATTAGACTTACAGGTTGCAATAGAAGCCTAAATCGACATCCGACTCGAGATTGACATAGAAGACGACGTCTTTCTCGGACATAAGGCGCGTGTCACAATGATCGGACCACCTCAAAATCTTCGCGCCCCACGTTGGCAAGTAGCATTCGATTGCTTCGGGCGACACGTCTGGTCCCAGCTGGCCAGCGATGCCGGCTAAGATCCATCTCAGTTGGATACCCAAGGTGGTGTGGATGGTGAGAGGAGACCTCGTCTTGTCACCGCTGAAGCCACATTTTGTTCAGGGACAGGTTTAGCTCGACCGCTCGCCTTTAAGAGCAGCCTTTGACATTAGACGCACCAGTAGCACGTGATGGTGATTGGGCGTCGAGAGACTGTTTTCCCCTCCTTGTCCTTTATCTTGATGTGGCCGGGGCCTGGTTGCTCGCCGTCGTCCATGTCCGAGTCGGTGACCTCGTCCTCGACGACCTTGGCTCTTTTGCTCGCAGGCGCTGCGGGACCGGACGAGCCTTCTCCAGCGGCTCCGTCGGCCGTTGCGTCGTCTGCCATGCTTCGCTTTCTGTCCTGCACTGCTTTCGGCAGAGGCGGGCCCATGGACGATGCGACCGGACCAAGAGCAGGTCGGGTAAGAGATCGAGAGATGTCGGACGAGGTGGCGGCATCTGGCATGGCGACGGGTGGGCCAGGAGCAGGCGCGTGTGCGCCAGGGATGACCGGCAGGGGGACGAGAGGGACGGGCGTATAGTCCCGATACGTGAAAGGCGTCGGCGAGCGACTGGGGCCGGCCGACTGAGCGAGTTGTCGAGCTCCGTCGACAATGACTCCTTGGGCTTCTCCTCCGGCGAGAGCGCGTCCGTCCGAGCGAGCAGAGGGTCCGGCGGACGGTCCTGCGAGGGCGTAGGCGTCGGCCGCCGAGCCGTTCGTCTCCGCTTGACCGTCAGACTTGTGAACGGGTACGACGGGATCGCTCGCTTCCTTCTTGACCTGCACCGACGCATCTCGAACCCTAAATTGTATCACGATAGTCGGCCTGGCTGGGAGCGTCCGAAGGTCGTCCATCACGACCGTCCAAAGGTCGGGTCTGTCAGGGACAACCGCGCCGTCGACGGTGAACGAGAACCGACCATCCTCGACCGCGGAGAGGGACGGGAAGCTTGCGCGGAGCTCGGCAATGGTGGCCTGACCGCAAGCGAGCGCAAGAGAAGAGTCAGCTTGAAACAACACCGGTGAACGAGAGGAGAGGGTGAAGAGCGCTGGGCGAGAGAGGGAGAGCTCACCTCCCGAGTCGGATGAATCACTCCCCACTGCTTTGTCGACTTCTTGCCCCGGAAGAGCTCGTAGAAGCACGGTCGTTTGACCTCGTCCATGACTCGCTTGATGGTGGTCGTTGGCGAGCAGAGTGAGCGGGATTGATCCAACGAGGAGGCCAGGAAGGGTGAGCTTCCCCCGAAGGCAAGCAAGCCCATCAGGGGTCACGCCGCCCGTCGCCCTACAGAACAGTCCGGCTGCTCAAGGCATGGAACGTAGCGCGCCATCATCTCAGACCAGTTATCCTGATCATTCGTCAGGCTGATCAGAGGTCGGACTCGGGCGAAGGCATCGACGTTGTGACCCAACCCAGGAACGTGTTGAGCTCACCCCTCCCTCCCTCGCCCCCACCTCGGTCCCATCCGACCACTACCATCTCACCTCACCACACATCAGCCACTCCACACCATAGCCTCGCATCACATCACATCAGACTCTCCTCCTCCCCTCCAAGCCCGCACGCACGCTCGCCCATCTCGCGATGTCCGTCCCGCCCGGCGCCAACGCTATCGGCATCCCGACCCATCTCCTCCTCTCCTCCCTACCCTTCCCTTCACCTTCTACCCCTCATTTCCATGCCACCCCGACCCTTCAGCCGCCAACCACTCTATCCTATCACTTCGCTTCCGACCCGCCTTACGACCCGAACACGAACACGAACCCCCTCTCGGCTGGGTCCGGACGGACGATCGTGTGGGATACGGAGAGGGGGAAGGTGACGAGTTTGAGTGAGGGGGTGGTTGCTACGGGGGTTCGAAGCGAGCGTAGCGAAGGGGGAGGAGAAGGGGTGTGGGTGGTGGATCTGCTGAGTGCGCCAGGGGGAGGGTGAGTCTCGCCTCTCTTCGCTCGCTCGCGTTGCTGCACGCTCATTGCGCTTATCTTTGGACTTTAGTAGGAGCCAAGATGACGGAGAGGGATTGGGAGAGAAGGGCGAGGGGGAGAAGATGGGGATCGGAGAGTTGTTGCGTGTTCTGCGTCGACAGTGAGTCGGGAGTGAGCTCAGGTAATACTCGACGGGGAGAGAGCTGACTGACTTGTGGTTTGGGACTGGGATAGGGAAGAGCTGATCGCGCGGATCGAAGATGGGCCGAATGAGGAGGAGAGGGCTGGGCAGTCTTGATCAGCGTGGGACGAGATGGGATGGATGGAAGGAAAGACGCTGGTGCGCGAGGCGAACGAGGGTCTCGGATTTGTTGGTTTCGCTAGGAAGACGGGGACGTGTCCTTGCGCACCTTCGGACACTCGCTTGCACATCGTATCCGTCTTGATCTCGGTCGGTGGCGAGGGGTCGGGAGGGGAACGTTCAGGTGTCTAGAGCAGTTTCGTCGGCTCTAAGCTATATCTCGTCCTCTTCCGTAGGGATCGGAGCCGGGCTCGTCTATGGAGAGTATAGCATACATCCTCTGCGTCTTTGACCCTCCTCTCTCCCTCCTGCCTTATCTCCCCTCTTTCCATGCCCCGCCCTGCTCTCCCTTTCCTTCCTGCTCCTCCCTCTTCTCCTTGCCCTAGCAACCTACCTCCCAATCTACTTACCCGCAGACATTTCCCCCGACTCTTTGCTCTCGCTCCAGTTCTGCGGCTCGTTCCGAGCTCGCCATCCCTCCGAAAGCACACCTTCGGCTTCCGCCGGTCCTGAATTTGAGCTGGCGTCGCGAGATGCGAGCTCCCCCCATGAACCGCGTCTCCCTCTTCCTCTCCCCTCTCTCACCTCTCAAACGCCCACTCGCACGTTCCAGCCCAACCGCTTTTATCAAGATCCAAAGAACGATGTCGCTCTTCAAGACGGACCGACTGGCGGGCAAGACGGTCCTCATCACGGGTGCCTCTGGAGGGATCGGAGCAGCGACGGCGGTGTTGTTCGCGTACGTCCCACGTCCTTGCTCAGGAGCTAGACTCGAGCGGGGTGGCGAGAGTGTTGATTCGATGCGAGCTCGAGCTCGAGCTCGTTTTCGACTCGCGAGCTGAAATCCGGCCCGAGCTAGTGAGCTAACGAGTAACGACCTTACCGTCCCCGACCCTCGCCCTTGCAGCAAAGCCGGCACCAACCTCGTCCTGTTTGCCCGTCGAGAAGCCGAGCTCAACAAGGTCGCCGAGGCGTGCAAGCTCGCCAACAAGGAGGGCGGGTCGGGCAAGGGAGGGAACGTCAAGGTCGTGGTGACGGACATGTCGGACCGAGCTTCTATCAATGCGGTGAGTCCGAGAAACGGGCTCGGGCGGGGGCGAAGAGGGAGCTGGAGAGGTAGGAGAGCGAAAGGAACGAGAGAGAGAGCTGACCATCGATCTGGTTCTTGGTCGGTCGGTCGGGGTGGTTGGGAGCGACTTGTAGGCGCTGGAGGAGGCCAAAGACGAGCTCAACGAGGTCGAGGTGTGAGTCCCCTTGTCCCGTTGCTTCCCTCATCTTCCCTCTCCCTCCTTCTTGCAAAGCTGACGCGTCTGGGTTTGTTGCGTGGGGTGGCATTCGATCAGGCTCGTCTCGAACGCCGGTCTCGTCAAAGGCCGGGAGCAGATTGGGGAGATCGAGGAGGGGGACGTCGATGGTGAGCTCACCGTCGACATCTCGTTCTGAATACCCGAGCTCGTGGCCCGACAAGCGCTGACCCGACTTCCTTTGCGTGACCTGGTTGTGGGAATAAAAGTGATGTTCAACACAAACGGTCCGTACCCGTCCCTCCTTTGCGATCCCGAGGAGAAACGAGACGACTCAGCTGACACTCTCATTTCGTTCTCTTCTCGGTCCGCTCACCCATTTCGCTGCTGCTCCACCTCGCTCCTCTCACCTCGCCGCCCACTCCACGTCGCGCTCCGACTTCTTGCACGCTCCTCGCCACCTTGCCGCACTCGCTCATCATCACCTTCGCCCCTTCTCGCATTGCTCCGCCACAGTGATCGGCCTGATCCACCTGACCCAGAAGATCGTTCAGTCGTTCAAGGCCCGCAACACTGGACACGTCATCTCGCTCGGATCGGTCGCTGGGGTGGAGGCGTATGTGGGAGGAGGTGAGTCTGACGCCGAGGCGGATCTGCGCACGCGGACAGGAGAGAGCGAGGATGAGGGACGGGGTGGCGAACGTCGGTTGGTCGTGCACGCTCAGTCGGACGAGCGGGCCGCGCGATTGCTCGAGACCGAGGGGGTGGTCAGGACGAGCAAGCCAGGCAGGAGGAAGTGGGGCGAGAGACGAGCAAAAGCCCAGTGGGAACAAGACGGAAAGAAACGAGCTGACTCTGCCTTCTTCTCTTCTTCTCTTCAGCGATCTACTGCGCCACCAAGTTCGCGGTCCGCGCGTTTTCGACGACGCTCAGAAAGGAGCTCGTTGGGACGGCTGTCAGGGTCAGTCGAGCCCTTCTGCCTTGCCACTCCGCGTCGTCCGAGCTGACCCGTCCCAACAACTTTTCTTGTCCTCTTTGTCCGCTCGCCTCGCCGCGCTCTCATCTCGCTCGCACCCTCCTCGATCCGCTTGCTCGGATGACACGCAGGTCTCTGAAGTCCAACCCGGCATGGTCGAGACCGACTTTTCGCTCGTCCGCTTCAGGGGGGACAAGGCCGCTGCCGATGCCGTCTACAAAGGGGTTCAGCCTCGTACGTCACTCTCCCATCTTTGATCTCACCCTGCTTTCGCGGAGTCAAGCTGACCCCTTCTATGTGATGGTGATTGCGACAGTGTCCCCCGAGGACGTGGCTGAGGAGATCGTCTGGGTTGCGTTGAGGCCGAAGCACGTGCAGGTCGCTGAGGTGCGTACGATCCTGCCCAGCTGAACCTCCCTCTTTCTTTGTGCGTCTTTAAGCGTCGGTCTGACTGACCCGCCCATCCACTACATTCCTGCCGCGAATAGCTCCTCGTCTTCCCCTCGTGCCAGGCGAGTCCGACGGTTGTGCATCGGGAGTAGTCCAAGGCCCTCACCCGATCCGCTTGTCTCTTTTGTTCGGCTCTACGGTTTTTGGATTCGATGCGCTCTCTGTCTCTCCTCCTGATAGAGATGACACACTCTCCTCAGCAAAGAAAGAAGACATCGTGCGATAGCGCGAAAAGACTTGGCGTAAGACGAGAGACCCTCTAAACGATCGCCTCCAACTCCCTCGCGTAGCCCAGACTCTCCTCGATCAGACTTTTCATCCCCGTCTCTCCTCCGGCCTTCATGCTGGTGGGAGCGGCGGCGTCGGACTTTGGGAACCAGATCATCCCGTCCGAAGGGGAGATGACCCATCCCTTCTGGCCGGCATAGGCGACGACCTCTGCCGGGGAGGAGAGGAAGAGGAGTTGTTGGGCCGAGGGGATCGGCAGGGAGGTGTACGAGGAGAGGAAGGAGAGGGAGATTTCGGATCTGTGTACCGAGCAGAGCGAAGCGAGACGAGTACGAGACGAGACGAGAGGAGCGGAGTCAGTCTCTGGCGTGCGTCCCTCGATCATGCGGTCTCGCTCGTTCGCCTGCCTGGGTGTGTGTGTGAGACTGACCTGATACTGGAAACCAACTGCTCTGCCAACCCGCCCATCTCGGCCTTCCCCATCAGCCCCTTGGCCATCCGCCAGACCTTGTTGTAGCTCCCCTCCATCAGACCCCTCTCGAGCTCGACCACCTGAGCGACTTCGGGCGAGGAGGAGAGCAGGGCAGGCGGGAGGGTTTCGAGGAGGGTGTGGAAGGCGGAGGTGCGCGAGGTGGCGAGGAGGGAGAGGAGCTGGAGCGAGAGGAGGGTCGGGTGATGAGAAGAGGGGGGGAGGGACGGGCTGGAAAACGAGATACGAGAGGGGTCGGGTGGAGTCAGCATCTATGGTCGGTTTGAGATCACACACATCACCCAGCCTCTCCTGCTGATGGTCATCCCTCGCCTCGCCTGCCTTCGCCTCACTCCGCTCGGCCGACGTCTCGCTGCTCGACCCTACACTCGCTCGTCTCGCTTCGTCGCTCGCTCTCCTGGGCGTCTGATCTCTTCCTTCCTTCCTCGTTCGATAGCGCTCGTTCGTCAGGACTCACACGGCGTAGAACGCGTCCAGCTGGGCCATGTACCTCTCAAAGGCGGGGATGTTTGAGGTCCGGATCGCGTGGAAGGCGCCAATCTCGAGGACCGAGCCTGCGTACGAGCATGGCGACAGTGAGGGTGGGTGGGATGGGGCAGATAACGATAAGCGATGACGGGAGTGTAAGCGAGCATGCGCGAGGGGGCGCGCGACGAGCGAGTGACGAGTGGGCGGAGCATCCGAGCGAGCGAGCAGGGCACGAGTGGACCGAGGTGGACGAGCGAGCACGATGATTGTGAGCGAGCGATGGAGATGAGCACAACATGGGTGGAAGAACAGAAGACACGAAGGGGTGTCAGCTCGAGCTCGCTCATCTCTGTTGAGCTCATCCGACGACTCACGTCCCCTGACGAGCTCCTCTGCCGAGTGCGAGGATCCCGACGGGTAGAGCAGGTTCGATTGCGCGAGGAGAACCTATGCAATCAATGATGTGTCAGTGCGCTGTCTCTCGGTCCAAGGTCGCGAGGGAAGGGCGAGGCGAGCGAGCCAGATGAAGGGGGGAGGGGGCGACGAGACTCACCTTGATCGAAGGCAGTTGCTTCCCTACGCTCTCCAGGTTACCAGCATCGAAAGCGGACTGAAGCACGGTGTACGATTGGTTGAGCGACATGCGGGCAACTTTACAAGTAGAGGGGAGGGAGGGGTGTGTGATGGGTAGGGTGAGCTCGAGGTGGACGTGGAAGGGTTCGAAGCTCACCTCATCACCCCTCCCTTCCCTCCACCGCCCATCTCACCCGACCTCCACGACAAACTCGACCCGACCACATAACTTCCTTCGTCCTACTCGCCCTACACCCACCTCACTCGACCCGACCACAGAAGACTGCAAGCATGGAGATTGGCCGCGCAGGAATCGATCGACTCAAGAAGGGGGAGATCAACCTTGGGGTGCGTCAGAGCTCCCTCCCATCTTCCGTCCTTCTGTACCCATCTTTCTTTCTTGCGTCTCTCGAGCGAGCCGAGCGCAAGCTCGCCCTCAGACCGTGAGGCCAGTGAGGAGCGGGCGGGCGGAGCGAGCTCAAGGCGAAGGGGAGGGAGGAGCGTGATGAGCTCACCCTTCCACCTCGACGCCTCGACGTCTCGACGAGCTCATCACCTCTCGCTCGGACGTTCCGTTCGCCCATCGGACCGCACATGTCCAAGACAGAGCTGACGTATCGCTCTCCCCTTTATCCTCCCTTCTTCCTTCTGCATCGCTCGTCGACGGCTCGCTCGTCACCTCGCCTCACCTCGTGGACAATCCCCCGGCTCGGCTCTCCCCTCCATCGCTCACCTCGCCGACAATCGCATCGCTCGTGTTGCCTCCCTCGCACAGACGTCCATCATGGCCGTTCAGTTTGACGGCGGGGTCGTCATCGGGGCGGATTCGAGGACGACGTCTGGGTGAGTCTGGCCGATGTGACCGAGCCCTGCCGAGGTTGGCTCGACGCGAAGGCCGTCCGAGCGTGCGAGGTCAGAGTGGTGCGAGGTTGGCCTTGCACGGGCGAGTCTCGGCAGCGAGAGAGAACCGTCGGCACGAGGGACGCGGTGTTGGGCGAGCCGAGCCGAGCTATGCCTCTCATCAGAGCTCGCAGGCAGCGGGTCAAGCGCATATGCACGTGCCGGACGGACGGACGGACTCAGGATGGACCCCATGATCTGAGATCGGAGAAGCACGAGCTGACTGTATCGCTTCCATTCTTACTTCCTTTCCCATCGGTTCCCGCTCGCTTGCCGCCCTCTCTCGCCACCCCCATCGTCGTCACGTCACTCGTCCTCGCAACTCGCCACCCTCGCCCTCCTCTATCTCGCCTCTTGCGATTGCCCTTGTCTCGGTCGCCCTTTGCCCTCTCGATCGCACGCTCACCTCGCCTCGCCACCCTTCCATCACTCGCGCCTTGTGACCCTCGCTTCGCTCAGCTCGTACATCGCCAACCGAGTGACGGACAAGCTCACGCACATCCACGACCGAGTCTACTGCTGTCGATCAGGGTCCGCCGCCGACACGCAGGTACGTACCCGAGCGAGAGCGAGACTCTTTGTCGAGCGTCGAGGGCCGGCGAGAAGTCGAGGGTCGTGCATGGGTGCGAGGGCGGGTACGAGATGGGAGAGCGCGGGCTGTCGAGCCGAGGGGTTGTGTGACGCTCCGAGGGAAGGACGGACGAGACTGGCTTGGTCGGAAGACGGACAGATCCAGCGGATACTGACTCCCTTCCTTCTTCCTCCTTCCTTCCTTTCTTTCCTTTCGTGACTCGCCACGCTCGGACGACCGTTCGCCATCCGCCCATCCCTTCTCGCTCCGCCGTTTTCGCCCTCGCCCTCCCCCCTCTCGTTGCTTCCCACCTCACAGGCCGTAGCAGACATTGTCCACTACCAACTTCAGATGTTTGCGGCCCAGACCGGCTCGCCACCCTCGGTCCACACGGCAGCGTCCATCTTCCAGAAGCTGTGCTACGAGAACAAGGACAACCTCAGCGCGGGCATCATCGTCGCAGGGTGAGTCACGCTCCCCATCTTGATCGTGCGCCTGATCGGGCAGTGGGAAGAGAGAGAGAGAAGAGGGATGTACTGACCCGCCTTCCCCCACCCCTCAACCACCCACCCTTCTCGTCTCGCTCGCCAAAACATCCGCCCGCCCAATCCGTCTCGCTACCCTTCCGCTACTTGAGATGGGACGCCGAGTCGGGCCCGTCGGTGTACAACATCCCCCTCGGCGGCGGTCTCTTCCGTCAACCGTGGGCGATCGGAGGATCCGGATCGACGTACATCTACGGGTACTGCGACGCGACGTTCGAGGAAGGGTGGGGGGAGGAGAGGACCGTCAAGTTCGTGCAGGACGGTGAGTACACGAGCGGCGCGAGAACGTGCGAGAGAGGCAGGGTGGGGTGGTGAAGAGGGGACAGGAAAGGTCATGGTGCTGACACATTCGCTTCTCCTCCATCCATACACCTCCCATCCATCCCGTCGCTATCGTCTCGCGTCCGCCTCGCTCTTCTCTATCCCGTCTTCGGCTCTCGTTCCTCGCGTGTCCCGTCTCCTCCTTCCCACCTCTCCTGCCTCTTCCACCCTGTTCGTAGCTCTGGCGCTCGCGATGGCTCGCGACGGTTCTTCTGGCGGAGTGATCCGGATGGCGGTCATCACGCCCGACGGAGTCGAGAGGAAGTTCTTCGCAGGGGAGGAGATCCCGAGGTACGTACACTTTGAGAAGGGCGAAGGTCCAATGCGGAAGCGAGCGAAGGAATGGGGAGGCTCGAGGTGGAGGCTGGCACGGGAGCGAGCGAGCGAGATGAGGCAGAGGATGAGAGGACAAGATGGAGCTGACTCTTGTGTTCTTGTTCTTCCTTCTTCCCCTTTTTCCACATCACATCGGCTACTCTGATCCGCCATCCCCTCGTCTCGCACTCGCGCTCGCCTGGTCGACTCGTCCTGCTTCCTTGCTTGCTCGCTTGCTCGCTCACCCTTCGCCTTCACCTACCCGCCCTCGCCTGCGCTCGCTCGCCTTCGCCTCCTTGCCACTCGTCCCTCATCTCCCCGCGACGCGCGCTCGTCGCCCACTCGCCTTATACCCTCTCTCTCTTCCATCCATCTTTGCCCCCTCCTCGTAGGTTTTGGGAAGGCAAGGAGATCCTCCAGGACACCGTGCCGGGCAAGGGAGTCGCGGGGGTCAGGACCTGAGCGGCGAGGGGACAGAGGGGTGGGCGCAAGGCAGGGGACGTGGACGTGGATGCGACGGATCGGAGGGAGTGGGAAGGGAGAGGAGAAGAGAAGCATTGATACCACCCTCCACAGCACATGATAGGACTCCTTCAAACCTCATCCGACCCATCTTGTCTTGTTTCATCCTCTAATTGTTTCATCCTCTGGAGTGCGCAAGGACACAAGCCGGGCAAGCGAGTGAGCGGAGTCGAGCCCAAACCTCAGTCGCAGAGACGGGAGAAAGCGAGAGGAGGGAAGAGATCAAAGGCGCGAGGTAAGCTGAGCTAAACAGATCAGAGTCAACCTCTCCCAGTCTCTGATTCCGACTGGCATACACATGCGGGCATCGAGATGAGGGCGTCGTTGAAACGGTGGAGCCTCGTTTTGGTGGCGCGGGTTGAGTCAGGTTTGCTCCGTTTCAGCCGATTTTGAAGACGACTAGAAGACGTCCCGGCACGCTAGCTCACGCACGCAGTGATACGCTTTCATCTGATCCAAGACCTATCCGCATGCATGTCAGGGGAGACGACTGCTGCAAGGCGGAGAGGAGAGGAGGACCGGTGGGCTCGCGTCTCCTCGTTCCCCCCCTCGCCCGCCATGGTCTCTCAATCATTTTCCGTTTGCGCCAAAACAACCAGGCCCGGACTTGTTCTGCTGCGCTCCTCCCAGCCATGCCATCCCCTCTGTGCTCAGATCATCGTGCGTCACAGGGGAGCCCGCAGAAGACAGGACGGAGGAGCGCAAGCTTGACGGTTCCCTCCTGTTTCCCCCCCC